>JAUCMX010000015.1:1732126-1959626 GCA_033459395.1 Hemibagrus guttatus | reverse complement strand
TCAGTTCTTCTGTTAGTAAAACATCTCACCACAAATCTATTAAAATGTCTCACTCTATGGCAACATGTTCCAAGTTACAGTGGATTATTACGGTTTGCTGTGTGTCCTTTTCTCTATGGCAAACTGCAGATGTTAAATTAAGGGGTCTGTGTAAACTGAGGACTATGTGTCATATTTGTAGGTCAGGCTCCTAGATAAATTGACAGTGTGATGAAGACAAACATGCCCCAATGTCCTCTTTGTAAAAATCGACCATAACTGCTAGGGCTCAGACACTGAGGTGGAAATCCAATTACGTTAAATAAATCTAATTAAATGTGACAATCGCCTGTAAATTAGTGTTTTATCCGAACATTTGAATCACTTATCTATGTCAGCATGAAATGTTTTTTTTTCCTCATTTTGTTTATCACTACATATGATGCATCATGCTTACTTGCTTAGACATTAAAATGCATTTTGTAAAAAGGAAATAGAAATCACGCAGTTGATGAATTTCTATTGTCTGTGCATGCTTAATATTTGATTAGCTCTCAAATGTATAAAGGGTGCCATTACTTTTGTCGTCTAGTTCATAGAACAGGTTTATGAACATAAAAAGCTAAATTGCATGCTGTGAAGAATGTCTGCATATTAACACATTCCAATGTTGCTACGGTCAGGTCCGAACTATTGGCACCATTAAAAACAAACAAAAAGTGATTTAATAAAATAAACATTATACACAAATTTTCTATTCAAACACCTGAACAAAATGTGTACTTTTACCAAATTCATATTTTTTCCTCAACCTTTAAAATATTTGGAATATTTTTATTAATAATAATCGTATGCTTTTTGACTGTTTATAAATATAGATTATAGAATGAAATCACAAGTAGAGGAAAACAAAGTTCTCTGGGAGCAGAGATAAATCTATCTATCCATCTATCTCTCTATCTATCTATCTATCTATCTATCTATCTATCTATCTATCTATCTATCTATCTATCTATCTATCTGTCCTTCTATCTATTTATCTATCTGTATGTCTTTCTATCTATCTATCTATCTATCTATCTATCTATCTATCTATCTATCTATCTATCTATCTATCTATCTATCTATCTGTCTGTCATTCTATTGATCTATCTATCTATCTATCTATCTGTCTGTCTGTCCTTCTATCTATTTATCTATCTGTCTGTCCTTCTATCTATCTATCTATCTATCTATCTATCTATCTATCTATCTATCTATCTATCTATCTATCTATCTATCTATCTATCTGTCTGTCCTTCTATCTATTTATCTATCTGTCTGTCCTTCTATCTATCTATCTATCTGTCTGTCATTCTATCGACCTATCGATCTATCGATCTATCTATCTATCTATCTATCTATCTATCTATCTATCTATCTATCTATCTATCTATCTATCTATCTATCTGTCTGTCTATCTGCCTGTCTGTCTGTCTGTCTGTCTGTCTATCTATCTATCTATCTATCTATCTATCTATCTATCTATCTATCTATCTATCTATCTGTCTATCTGCCTGTCTGTCTGTCTATCTGTCTGTCTGTCTGTCTATCTGTCTGTCTGTTTACCTGTCTGTCTATCTATCTATCTATCTATCTATCTATCTATCTATCTATCTATCTATCTATCTATCTATCTATTCCAGAATTATTGGCACTCTTAAAAGCAAACAAAGCCATATTTAATTAAATAAACATTATATACAATAATTACATTTATATTAAGTAAAACAAAACGCGTACTTTTACCTAATTAAATTTTTTTTTCAACCTTTAAAATATTTGGAATGTTTCTATTAATAATAATCATGTGCTTTTTGACTGTTTATAGTTAGTTATAGTCCTTTATAGCCACTTGGCACACGCTGATATTTTGACCAGATCTTTGAGCACATGGAGAAAACTGTAATGCATTCATAATGCTCACTGAAACAAGCAATTTGTTAATCTTCAGCCAAGAAACTGTTCAGGAGCCATTTGTGCCACATGAATGCACTCAAACTACTCTTTAAATACCACCATTTGCTTCATTTCAGTGAACTCTGGTGGCAAGACAGACAGCTCTGTGCTTTGCTTGTCTGCTGGGTGATAAATCTTGTAGTATACAGACAGAAATATTCTAAAAGTAGGTTTGAATCATGATCTTTCAGAACACCAAAAATCACAGGGACCTATACAACTGATCTAGCCAGAAATTAGGAGGATTAGTAAATACAGTATATGGCCAAATGTTTGCGAACTTCAAACCATCAAACCCATATATTATTGTTGAATAACCACCATTCTTCTGGGAAGGATTTCCATCGGATTTTGGAGCGTGGCTGTCAGGATTTATGCTCGCTCATACACAAGAGCCTTAGTGATGTCATGTACTGATGATGAGCAAAGACACCCTGGGACGCAGTCTGCATTCCAATTCATCCCAAAGGTGTTCAGTGGGGTTATGGTCAGGTCTCTGTGCAGGACACTCGAGTTTTTCCACTCCAACCTTGTCTAACTATGTCTTCATGGATCTCGTTTTGTGCACAGGGGCTTTGTCATGCTGGAACAGGTTTATGCACCTTAATTGTCTGGCTTCAAAGCAGCACATTCCACAGAGACTGCCCTTTTGTCATCGGAAACTCATCCTCCTTGACCTGTCTTCAGCATTTGACACAGTAAACCACAAGACTCTCTTGTTCACCCTCAGGACTCTTGGAATTTGTGGAACTGCATGGGAACGGTTTGCTTCCTACCTGGATGGTCACTCATATCAGTTAACATGGAAGGGATTGATATCTGCTCCAAGCAGACTCTCTACTGGTGTCCCACAAGGCTCAGTACTTGGTCCTTTTCTCCCTCTATACTCACTCTCTTAGCAAAGTTTTATCCTCACATGGGTTTTCATGCCACTGCTATGCCGGTGACACCCAACTTATCTTCTCCTTCCCTCCCTCAGATACCACGGCTTCTGCTCGGATCTCAGAGTGCCTGGTGGATGTTTCATCTGGATGATGGCTCATCAGCTGAAACTCAATCCCAGCAAAACTGAGCTGCTGGTCATCCCAGGTGATCCATCCCCAGCCCAGGATCTTATCTCTGGCGTTATCTCTGAACGACTCCATGATTTCCCCTTCAGCCACTGCTCTCAACCTCGGGGTAACCATGGACAATCAACTCTCCTTATCCTCCCATGTTGCTAATGTGACACGCTCATGTCGGGTTTCTTCTGTACAACATCAGAAGGATTCAGCCATTTCTATCCACACAGGCTACTCAGGTGCTTGTTCAGTCTCTGGTCATTTCGAGATTGGACTACTGCAACTCTCTTCTGGCAGGTCTACCTTGGAACGCAATTCGTCCACTGCAAATGATCCAAAATGCAGCTGCACAACTTGTTTTCAACCTGCCTAAATTTTCCACACCAGCCCACTGCTGCGTTCCCTCCATTGGCTTCCGATAGCTGCACGCATCAGATTCAAAACACTGATGCTTGCCTACAAAGCCAAGAATGCACCAGCGCCATCTTACCTCAAAGCTCTCATTACTCCTTGCACTGCACCTCGCTCCCTCAGATCTCGACTGGTCCCACCATCTCTCAGGGTAAGAGGTAGGTATACATCTAGACTCTTCTCTGTTCTGGCACCGAGGTGGTGGAATGAACTTTCCCTAAATGTCCGTACAGCCGAGTCACTGACCGTCTTCAAACGGCAACTGAAGACCTACCTCTTCCTGAAGCACTTAAATTAGATCTTATTTTTCCCTGTTTTCATGTATTGTTATGTTGTATGTACCAAAAAAAATAAAAAATATCCCCAACTCAGTTTAAAGGCTAATGGTATCCTAAATCTGTGTCCTATTGAACCAGTGTTAACGTATTCACTGATAGAGACTTTAAAGCATTTTTGTATGTCGCTCTGGATAAGAGCGTCTGCCAAATGCCAGAAATGTAAATGTAAACTGGAGTGAAAGTAAACTGTATTGTTAGAGTATACAAAGACAATCGAAACAGTTTCAACTTCAAACAATATTCAGCTTCAAACTGTACGACAATCATTTGGGTGTGAGAGTCAGGTGTCTACAAACCTTTGGTCATTTGTATGGCACTTTTATGGACATTGGACAATGGACATTGTCTCAAAGCAGCTTTACAAAAGTATAGGAATATAGACCAAGTTATAGAATTTAAAGTTAAGTTAGTATTTATCCAAAAATGTATCCATAATGAGTAGCCTGAGGTGATGGTGGTGAGGGAAAACTCCCTGAGATGATATGAGGAAGAAACCTTGAGAGGAACCAGGCTCAGAAGGGAACCTCATCCTCATTTGGGTGACACTGGACAATAAATAATGTAAATGTAAATAATGTCCTTTCTACAAAAGCAACCAAGTTCTCTTGAGGAACTAATAGGTCAGTGTAGTTTCTGAGTTCTTTATAGACTTAGCACTAATTTTTTCCTGTCGAAAGCTGACCGATGCAAGGGCAGTTCAAAGATGGAGAGATAGTCTCCAAGTGGTTCTATCCACAGCAGACCCCTGGGCTACAGGCTGTCCACACAATTCAATCCACAGCAGCAGTGAGCACCACCAAGCCACAAGACTTAAACCAGGGGTAGATGGATCGGGATGGATCAGGCAGGTCCAGAAAGAAGAAGTGGTCACAAATTAACTATGAAATTGAAGAACCTTCAGCTATCATGTCAGAGTGTAGCTAGCTATCTCATCCCAATCAGTTAGTCCTGTATCTCTCCATAGCTAAAAAAAAAAATGTGATTGAAACAAACTAAAAGTCATCTTCATTTGACATCTGTTGCATATGGTCGAATCTGTGCGGTAAAGCTTTCCATACGTGTACGTGTGTTAATCCCCTGGAGAGAAATAATGTGGAACTGTCAGAAAAGCCTCTGCTGTAGATATTCCTTTGTTTCTACATTTTAGGCACAAGCTTTTATTCTGAAAATGCCTGAGATTGTTTCAGTGGCAAGCTGCTGAAGTTTTAAAGTTCCTGGGGGGAAAAATTAACATGTCGATGTTTGTTCTTCAAGAATGGAATGTATTTTGTCCAATCTGAGACGTCATTACCACCGTCATGGCATTCAATTAGAACCGCAGGAGCATGGCACAGTCCTGAGAAATGATGAGAGAAATGTGACCTCTTGAATCGGTGACTGAAAAAACCTTTCCAAAAAGGTAACTAGCTGCAGTATTAGTTCTTCTCAATCCTTCTGGAAAGAGGTTAGATACCGGACATGATCTATCCTGACGTCTGTGCTAATAAGCTTATGATTTTTTTGGACTGGATTTTTATATACAGAATGTATGATGGATAATATATATAAAGATTATATAAAGACATTACAACCCCACCTGACTGCATGTGACGTAAAAACGGTTCTAGGCAGCTAGTATCAACTTACACTAGATTTAAAACATCTAGTATATTATTAACTTTAATGCCTAGCTTATGAGGTGTCTGAGACACAGTAAAATTAACACGAGTTTTAAATTTATTCCTCGTTTAGTTGTTAATTATTTAAAAGCATGTGGCTAGAGAGTTTCACTGGATGAACTGAGGAGACGTGACTGATTTTTCTGCTATTAAACCTTTTAAACACATCAGGGCTTTATGAAATTCCCAAGATGTTTTCGATCTTATTTTCGGATCTAATGCTTTTTTATGCCACAAAAGTGTACTAGAAATTAAACACAACCGATTCAACTCGCAGATCTGTGAATGTGGTGTGTTAAAAAAAAGTTGAAAAACAAACCTTTGCTCAGTAATGTTTCTATTTGTATGATATGACAATTTTCCATGTGTTTACACTTTCATGAAAACATAATCATAAAATACTTCACTATTATCTCTTTGGAACTATCTGTAGAGATAGTAAGGATTTGAGAAAGTTTGACAAAGGGACAAATTGTGATGGCTAGACCACTGGATCAGAACATCTCCAAAACTGCAGCTCTTGTGGGGTGTTCCCGGTCTGCAGTGGTCAGTATCTATCAAAAGTGCTCCAAGGAAGGAACAGTGGTGAACTGTTGTGAGTTCGAATCCCAGGTCCACCAAGCTGCCTCCTGTGGGCCCCTGAGCAAGAGTCTTAACCCTCATTTACTCAGTTGTATAAAAAAGTGAGGTAAGTTGCTTTGGATAAGGGCGTCTGAAATGCCAGAAATGTAAATTACTTTAAGTCAATAACTGTAATAGTCAGTATTGCTTTCATTCAAGATGTAATAACAGATACAGCTGTGACTATAGAAATGACTTAACATTAGAAAAAACACTTTTTTCACACCTCAGGTTATTGCCAGCCAAAGCCTTTGAGACCTGCAGTGTCAGTAAAACAACAAACAAACAAACAAAAAATTCAGTGCTAATCTCTTTTCAGCGTGACGCCCCTGATACACCCACCACAAACCTGTTTTTCAAACATTTGCACTTTCCGTAAGAATAGCTGGCTCTCTTTTAACTTTAGCACACATATTGTGATGTAAAAGTGAAGTGTTAAAAACATGAGGTTCTCATATTCATAATTAGGTATTATTACTTGCCAAGCAAGTGCAACTAGTTGGCCAGGTTTTGCTTTGCCCACACATGCCATTTATACTGCAATATACACCTAATTGTGATGGCTAGACCACTGGATCAGAACATCTCCAAAACTGCAGCTCTTGTGGGGTGTTCCTGGTCTGCAGTGGTCAGTATCTATCAAAAGTGGTCCAAGGAAGGAACAGTGGTGAACCGGGGACAGGGTCATGGGCGGTCAAGCCTCATTGATACACGTGGGGAGCGAAGGCTGGCCCGTGTTGTCCGATCCAACAGACGAGCTACTGTTGCTCAAATTGCTGAAGAAGTTAATGCTGGTTCTGATAGAAAGGTGTCAGAATACACAGTGCATGACGGGTCAGGGCTGTTTTGGCAGCAAACGGGGGACCAACACAATATTAAGCAGGTTGTCATAATGTTATGCCTGGTCGGTGTAGTTAGCCCACTTCCAAACGTTTTGTGCAGGAATGTAAACCATAAATTGAAATAATCGCTGTTCTGGTCTCCAAAATGGGCAGAGAAGTCGAATTTGCTCTGAATTATGAATCAGTGTGGTGTCTAGTTAGCATACTTAATTATCTAGCATCAATTAGCATGCTAATCATGCAGCTGTCATATTTCTTGAGTAGTCAGATATTGGCTTTTATAATAAATATGAAATATTTTATTGTAATAAAGTCCACAGTGATGCTAATTAACATCTACTGACAGTATAATTCAGATGGGAAGAAATAATGCCAAAGGGGAAGTCGATGAGTTGCAGTTTAAAATCGTTCAACTGTATTGTAGTGTAATGTTTTTCTGCCACCTGCTGGTCAAAAGCAGTCATTACATTATGACTACGTACATGTTGGCGCATAGTTTATATGTTTTATAACCAGTTGTCAGTGATTATTGGTAAATACAGACCAGTACAGATTATGTACAGAATCTGAAGAACATTCTGCACACACACACACACACACACACACACACACAGACCATTTTTCAAGGCTGTAATCCAGTACTTCACGATAAGTTTTCACACCATAAGTTTTTCCTGAACACTAAGTCACAAAATGCCTCTGTTCTCTGTTCTTTGTGTAATTTGTGTGTTTAATGTACAATTTCTGCTTCCTTTATCTACTTTAGCTTCACCTGTGCTTTCACGATCATTAAAACCATGTTAAGGCTGTGCCTGGGACGTGTGATAGAAATTCATCAGCCACAAATCAGAACATCTTAGCAAATTATGGGATGTCTACATAAGTTAAATTTGGTAAATAAATTGTCCGTAGTGTGTGAGTGAATAAGAGTGTGTGTGTGCCCTGTGATGGGTTGGCACTCTGTCCAGGGTGTATCCTGCCTTGATTCCCGATGACGCCTGAGATAGGCACAGGCTCCCCGTGACCCGAGAGTAGATCGGATAAGCGGTAGACAATGAATGTTCATGTTTCATTTTCGTGGCTGGCCAGAGTATCCCATATCTCTCTTGTGATGGCCATATGGCGTAAGGTAACATTCTCTGGGGGAGGAATGACGGTCAGCACATCCTCAAAGGGATACCAAAGAAGATCGTCCCTTAACAGCCAGAAAAAACGGTTTACCCCCACTCTACACTATCACCTGACTCATGGGTGGGTCTCATTCACCTCTTGATCCCTGGGCAGATAGTGTGGTCATACACCAGGGCACACCATTTCCCCACAACCTCTGGACTATCCCACTGCACTTCTTCTGGTGTGCTGTACATGGGGCCTTGTGTGTGGTCATATGTCAGATTAAAACTGAAGCAGTCGTTTTTTTGGCAGTCACACTCCAGATTCCCTGTTGCAGAACACATGCAGCTGACGTCGTGGTAGATTATTTTCCCAGGTGAAAGAGTGACCACCTGGTGGAGCCTCATTGTGGATGGTACAGCTGGTACAACTTACCTCCACTTCTCTCTCTCTCTTTCCAAGTATTGCTGTCTCCTCTGCTCATCAGCATCACGTCTGGCACGGTAGCACCTCTGCTTTTCAGCAGCACTCAGTGGCGTGCCAGAACTGTAGAGAAATCAATAAAAAAAATTTTAATAAGTCTTTTGTTGAAAATGATCTAAACATAATTTAAACAGTTGAGTTAATTTTGAATCAATAATCCCATCCAGGTAATTGTTGCAACCTTAGCATTCTTACGATAATTGGTGGAAACAGAAGAAAAAAAGGCAAATTATATTTATGAAAATACAGTAATAAATTTAAAACATGTAGATCATGCTAAATGAAATTACACGTCTGATTATACTATAGAAAATACACTGCCCTTTCTGAATGAACTCAGTGAGATGCAACCCTGTTACTCTAATTACAGTAACAGGGTTGCAAATCAGTGCTAATTTTAGCTTTTTCTCTGGAATAGATGCTAGCTGTGGAATGTAGCATTACTGTCAAGGTCAAAGACAAACTTAGTTATATAAATAAAGAGAGAAATCTTGCCTTACTCTGATAATATGTGTAACAGAGTTGATTAGAGTTACACACTCACTTAAGGTTGAATAGGTTGGAAAAATATGAAAAATAGAAGAGAGGACTTACCTTTGGTCTACCCATGGTGTTAGCAAGCGGCTTGTTGATGTTAATTCCTCTGTTTCATGCGACTCAGTTATTTTTCTGTTATTCTGCCAGGCTAAATGGTTTTGGTAACCGGGTTGCACACATGTTGTGGGACACAACTTCAGGGCATAATTACATTTATTTAAAATGTGTTGATCATTAAAAAATTGTTATAACAATTGCAAAATACATATAATCAATAAAAGGGGGGCACGGTGGCTTAGTGGTTAGCACGTTTGCCTCACACCTCCAGGGTTGGGGGTTCGATTCCCGCCTCCGCCGTGTGTGTGTGTGGAGTTTGCATGTTCTCCCCGTGCCTCGGGGGTTTCCTCCAGGTACTCCGGTTTCCTCCCCCGGTCCAAAGACATGCATTGTAGGTTGATTGGCATCTCTAAATTGTCCGTAGCATGTGTGTGTGCCCTGTGATGGGTTGGCACTCCGTCCAGGGTGTATCCTGCCTTGATGCCCAGTGACGCCTGCAATAGGCACAGGCTCCCCGTGACCCGAGAATAGATCGGGTAAGCGGTAGACAATGAATGAATATATCAATAAAATCATACCAAAAAAGGAGATTTCAAACTTATTTTAACTGTTATATTTGAAATGCAAGTTGGTCATCAGGATGTTGGGACAAGAGAAAAAAGCCATTTTAGGGGGTGCTTGAAGACTATTTGATTTTTTAAATAATAATTTGGAGCCAGTTTTTCTGCAACTGTATTCATATTTTCTCTCAGGGCAAGTATACTTTACACAACAAGTGCATGATTTAGTATTTTGCTCATGGATTATTGGAAATTTCACAGCTGGGACTGAAAATGTCCTCCAATTCTGGAATGTCTCATATTGTCCTTATGATCATTTGTGATGCTTGGTTTAACAAAAGTCAGCCTAAAAACAGCAAATAATCTGATGTGGATGCCAAAAATAAAACATCTGTAACACAAGTTGATATCACTGAAAGATGGGAGGAAATTAATTTTGCTGGCTCATTTGTAAATAGCTATCGATATAAGACAATATCTGCCATTGTAGTTTATTAGGTTATTAATCTGAATTCCTTAGCACTACTTTTCAATGAAAGATCTGATTTATAAATTTGTCCTTACTGGAGGACATAATGGTAACTTGTGTCTTTTATGCATCTCAGAATCCCTGACCTCTAAACCTCTCATGAGAGCGCTTTTGTAGTTTAGATTATTGATTAAAATTAGGGAGGAGGCTTGTGTGTTTCATCATCATGAAAGGAAAATGAAAGCTCTCATAGACGTAAATAGTTAAAGATTGGTTCTTATTGATTTCTCGTGTAGGGGCCATTAACGGTCCTCCTTATTTGCATCTTGGACAATATATGGTTTAGGAAAAGAAATATTGATACACTATATTGCCAAAAGCTTTGGGACGTCTGCCTTTACATGCACATGAATATAATATGGAGTTGTCCCGCCCTTTGCAGATATAACAGCTTCAACTCTTCTGGGAAGGCTTTCCACATGGTTTAGGAGTGTGTTTATGGGAATTTTTGACCGTTTCTCTAGAAGCGCATTTGTGAGGTCAGACACTGATGTTGGACGAGAAGGCCCGGCTCGCAGTCTCCGCTCTAATTCATCCCAAAGGTGTTCTATGGGGTTGAGGTCAGGACTCTGTGCAGGCCAGTCAAGTTCCTCCACACCACACTCACTCATCCATGTCTTTATGGACCTTGCTTTGTGCACTGGTGTGTAGTCATGTTGGAACAGGAAGGGGTCATCCCCAAACTGTTCCCACAAAGCTGGGAGCATGAAAGCGTCCAAAATGTCTTGGTATGCTGAAGCATTAAGAGTTCCTTTCACTGGAACTAAGGGGCCGAGCCCAACCCCTGAAAAACAACACCTGAACTCAATGATTTGGAGGGGTGTCCCAAAACTTTGGCAATATAGTGTATCATGTTCAACACAAATACACCTAAGGTGTGGTGAAGGGAATTTAGGCCAATACAATAGCAGGAAGAAATTAATGACTGAAAGAACAAAATGATGACTACATTTAACCATGTGGGAATTCTGAGAAAATGAACATGAACTGAAATCCCACTCAAATGATGCACTGATCAGCCATAACATTATGACCACCTGCCTAACATTGTGTTGGTCCCCCTTTTGCTGCCAAAACAGCCCTGACCTGTCGAGACATAGACTCCACTAGATCCCTGAAGGTGTGCTGTGGGATCTGGCACCAAGATGTTAGCAGCAGATCCTTTAAGTCCTGTTAAAGGATACTCTTGATAGATACTGACCACTGCAGACCGGGAACACCCCACAAGAGCTGCAGTTTTGGAGATGCTCTGATCCAGTGGTCTAAATGTTCACTTGCTGCCTAATATATCCCACCCACTAACAGGTGCCATGATGAGGAGATCATCAGTCTTATTCACTTCACCTGTCTGTGGTCATAATGTTATGCCTGATCGGTGTATATCAAACCCTGACAAAACAAACAACAAACCAAGTCATCTGCAAATAAGAAGAATCGAAAGGAGATGGGGTCGATGATTTTTGTAAGAGTTTATTTTCATCTCTAGATAAGACAAATACAGGTGTGGTTGTATGTACCATGTGTCTGAATCCCCACTATTCACCTTCATAATTAATTCACTCCGGATGAATTTAATTATTCATCTCTTTCTCTAACAGTATTTAGGTCTAAATATCCTCACAGTTTGGGGAATTTTTTTCAAAAATTGAATTGGGAATTTCGAAATCTTGGATATTTGTGATAAAACATACCGCTCAGACACAAGGCTAGTCTAAAGAAGTGAAGCAGATCCTCACAGTGAACTCATCTTAACTGACAGTATCATTTGCAAGGAAAACGTCTGTCAAGTCCCATTGTACTACTCAGTGCTTTAAGTTTCTCTCACACATTCATGTGGCTTTGTGCATGCAAAACAGTGGCAGTCGCAATCAAAGTCACTGGCAGTTCGACTCACTCCATAAGTGCTCTTAGTTTCTCATTGGCTCATTCACAGTGGTGAGACAACACAAAAGTGCAAAGGAACATCATTTGGCAGGCTGATGGGCAAAGAGGCTAAAAGCTCTGAAAAGGAGAATGACTCCAGTGCAATTCGGCCAAAGTCTGGACAAATGTAACGAATACATTTTCACCACATGAATGACTAAGGAGGTACCTCTGAAAAGTGGCCTTTCCTCATCATTTGCTCTTAACTATGAATTTTCTCAAGGCAAATTAGCGATAATGGCTCCTGCAGCGTCGGCTTCAAATGGAAAGGCTGACAAAGCGAATCATGGCAGATCAGTTATTAAACCGGAACTGATCCGAATTCAGCTTCTTGTGCTAATGAGGCAGTATATGCTGACTGTACGACTGTTGTTTTAGTTACATACAAGGCTCAAATTGTCTTTAAAGTTCACACCGGGCTATGAACAAAACCACCGGTGCCATCTATAGCGTCTAGGTATAATATTTTCCGACAATGTTAGAATCAGCATAATCAAATTAGTGGCCCTTTATGAAGCCATAAGCACTAAACAAACACGTCCTAATCGCTAACTCGGCCAAAACTAAGCTGCATCGATAATAACAGTGCATACCTTAAGGCTCACTTTTATAGGCAAAAGCATTAACCATTAAACATTATGTAGTATTTATGAAGTGCTTATAAAGGGTCTTCAAAAGGACATATTGTCTAAAGATGTCTACTTGGCAGTATACAACAGTGCAGATATCAATGGTGTCGGTGAGAAGAAGGAAACGAGTGCCGGGTGTTTGCAGGAAGCTGAAGGAGCAGCGCTTGGGTTACCCTGTATGAGTGTCACCAGGCTCACAGCGGCACAGAGGGGCACACGCCAGTCCACAACTGTCTCCGGCAGCACTCACGATCCCTGACTGCTCCTTTCAGAAAACACCCTGTGTATGCACGTATGTGTGTGACTCAACATTTTCAAGCTTGACAATTTTACTAACCATGCACCTAAATTTTTTTTATTTTCTTTTACTTCACATCGTGTCACATTTAGATTCCTTACCATATTGTGTGTATACAGTATTTTTTTTTTAGCTAGGTGTGTAATATACATCACAAGATGATTGCTTACTTTAAGGTTGTATTGTGTTTCATTTAACTAGGTGTATCTTGTCATTGTTGTGTCAGTGTTTTTCTGTGTGTGTGTGTGTGTGTGTTTCCCCTATGCCAGTGTGTAGTCAAACTGGCCCTTCTCGAGGCCGTCGAGGCCATCAGCCCAGGTAGAGGTGGGCATACTGCGGTAGGGGTCCAGCAGGATACGGAAGCAGCGCACAATCAGCATGCAGAGGAAGACGAAGAGGAAGATGACAAAGGCGAAGGTGGTCTTCTGTTCGAGTGTCATGGCTGTGCCGGGCATGGGGCCACCTGCCTGCACTGACGATGTGAACGACTCAGCCTCCATCAGCCACGAGAAGTGCAGAGGATCATCCCACAGTAGCCCCTCACCACGCATCCTCACGGCACGCATACGGCCCGGCTCCTCCACATGGACCTCATCTACACACACACACACACACACATTAAGACAGCAAAGATCCTTAATAATGATTAATAAAGAGGCTTGTTATTAAATCCACAATTTTGTGCATACAGCTGAGTTGGCTTTCCAATTGTTTTACACACTTTTAATTTAAATAAAACGCTGATTTTTGCAGCTCCATGGAAGAAAAGTAGCATATCTCAGGAACACTGGGCCAAGACTTGTCTGATCTTTTTCAAGTCTCCTTTATTCATCGTTTATTGATTCTCCCTCAGCAAATATTTTATCCTAGCAGTAGATCCAGAGCGTATACTGAAGACACTGGCTGTGAGGAAGAAATACACCTTGGATAGAATACCAGTTCGTGATAGGGCAACACACACACACACACACACTGTGGTGACTCAGAGGAAAGCCAATTTGAATCCAATGAGAACATGAGAAGCTTCATACAGACAGTAACCCGAGCTCAGGCTTGAACAAGGGACACTGGAGCTGTGAGGATGTAATGCTGTGTCACTGTGTAATTATGGATATTATGATAAATGATGTAGGACAACATTCCATCACGACGATAATCATGACTTTATAAAATGCACCACCCTCAGTATTACTTACAAATTAACCCTCTTGACCCTGTTAAAAGCTATCTTCTTTTCTGTGAAAAAAAATCCTGCAGCAGCAATAAAAAAACAATGATAACCGACAAATAGCAAATATTAAGTAGAAAAATAAATAACAGTCTGATGTGTGAAATGCCACTACAGCAGTATGTGATAATAATTATCTCCCTCACCTAGGCTCGTCTAAATTCTGTCACAAGCACAAAGCCGAGAAATAAAACAGACTCACTGCAGCATATCATATAACTCTGGTCAGGAAATGTTACTGCATCTATCAAACTCTGTAGCGTATCTGGATACCCAATCTCAGGTTATCCCCATGACAAAAGTTGTGCTATATATTTTTTTATCTCTAAAGAAGAAATCCTCACATAGCATATACTTTTATCTGGTGCATGTCGTTCAGTTTTAAATAAAGCCATCACTCAGGCTGATGCTTGGTGTGATATTTCAGCTACCCTGCAGTCTGTTGTATGAGGCATGGAGCTGACGGGGTCCTGCTTTCATCACGAAACATGACAGCTGTACTGACACTCCATCGATTTAGCAGAACAAGATATATGCACAGCGGTGAGATAAGACTTCACTGCAAAATATGATTAAAACAGGGAATTATATCAGGGCAGTGAGTGAAGCCAGCACTCTACTGATCTTCATGTCTGTGTTCACATATACTATATTTTTAAAGGTTTTGGGACGTCTGCCTTTACATGCACATGAATGTAATACGGAGTTGTCCCGCCCTTTGCAGCTATAACAGCTTCGACTCTTCTGGGAAGGCTTTCCACAAGGTTTAGGAGTGTGTTTATGGGAATTTTTGACCATTCCTTTAGAAGTGCATTTGTGAGGTCAGGCACTGATGTTGGACGAGAAGGCCCGGCTCGCAGTCTCCGCTCTAATTCATCCCAAAGGTGTTCTATGGGGTTGAGGTCAGGACTCTGTGCAGGCCAGTCAAGTTCCTCCACACCAAACTCACTCATCCATGTCTTTATGGACCTTGCTTTGTGCACTGGTGTGCAGTCATGTTGGAACAGGAAGGGGTCATCCCCAAACTGTTCCCACAAAGTTGGGAGCATGAAATTGTCCAAAATGTCTTGGTATGCGGAAGAATTAAGAGTTCTTTTCAGCTGGAACTAAGGGGCCGAGCCCAACCCCTGAAAAGAGTCCTGACCTCAACCCCATAGAACACCTTTGGGATTAATTAGACCAGGCCTTCTTGTCCAACATCAGTGCCTGACCTCACGAATGCGCTTCTAGAGGAATTCCCATAAACACACTCCTAAACCTTGTGGAAAGCCTTCCCAGAAGAGTTGAAGCTGTTACAGCTGCAAAGGGCGGGACAACTCCATATTACCTTCATGTGCATATGCATATGCAACTTTGGCAATATAGTGTATTACGCAAAGTTGGTATCAGTCTTCTTCTTCTTTCGGCCTTTCCCTTCAGGGGTCGCCACAGCAAATCTTCTCTCTCCACCTATCCCTATCTTCCGCATCCTCAACCCTTGCACCCACTAGCTTCATATCCTCATTAATTCCATCCATATACCTCCTCTTTGGCCTTCCTCTTTGCCTCCTGCCTGGCAGCTCCATGTCCAACATTCTCCTACCAATATACTCACTCTCTCTCCTCTGAACATGTCCAAACCATCTTAATCTGGTCTCCCTAACTTTGACTGTCCCTCTGATGTACTCGTTCCTAATCCTGTCCAATCTTGTCACTCCCAAAGAGAACCTCAACATCTTTAGATCTGCTACCTCTAGGTCTGACTCCTGTCTCTTCCTCAGTGACACTGTCTCTAAACCATACAGCATGGCCGGTCTCACCACTGTCCTGTACACCTTCCCCTTGATTCTCGCTGATATTTTCTGATCACACAGAACTCCCGACACCTTTCTCCACCCATTCCAACCTGCCTGCACTCGCTTCTTTACCCACTAGCTTCATATCCTCATTAATTCCATCCATATAACTCCTCTTTGGCCTTCCTCTTTGCCTCCTGCCTGGCAGCTCCATGTCCAACATTCTCCTACCAATATACTCACTCTCCCTCCTCTGAACATGTCCAAACCATCTTAATCTGGTCTCCCTAACTTTGACTGTCCCTCTGATGTACTCGTTCCTAATCCTGTCCAATCTTGTCACTCCCAAAGAGAACCTCAACATCTTTAGATCTGCTACCTCTAGCTCTGACTCCTGTCTCTTCCTCAGTGACACTGTCTCTAAACCATACAGCATGGCCGGTCTCACCACTGTCCTGTACACCTTCCCCTTGATTCTCGCTGATATTTTCTGATCACACAGAACTCCCGACACCTTTCTCCACCCATTCCAACTGCCTGCACTCGCTTCTTTACCTCTTTCCCACACTCTCCATTACTCTGGACTGTTGACCCCAAGTACGTAAACTCCTGTACCTTCTTCACCTCTTCACCCTGTAACCTTACTGTTCCACTTCCTCCCTTTCATTCACACACATGTACTCAGTCTTACTACGACTGACTTTCATTCCTTTCTCCAAGTCTACAAACACACAGTGCAACTCCCTCTGACCTTCCCTATACTTCTCCATCAAAATTCTCAGAGCAAAAATTGCATTTTGTAAAAATTGCAAAAATTCTCCTTGTATTCCTGTCTATTCTCTTCAGTCCTGTCCATGTCCCACTTCTTCTTGGCTAACCTCTTCCTCTGGATACTATCCTGAACTTCCTCATTCCACCACCAAGTCTCCTTATCTTCTTTCCTCCTTCCAGATGACACACCCAGCACCTTTCTCCCCGTCTCCCTGATCACTTCTGCTGTAGTTTCCCAGTCATCTGGCAGCACTACCTGACCACCCAGAGCCTGCCTCAACTTCTGTCTAAATTCCTCACAACATTCCTCCTTTTTCAGCTTCCACCACTTGGTTTTCTTCTCTATCTCTATCATTGACCTCTTCTTCTTACAGACCATCAAAGTCATCCTAAACACCACCATCCTATGCTGTCTGGCTACACTCTCTCCCACTACCACTTTACAGTCACTAATCTCTTTCAGATTGCCTCTTCTACATAGGATGTAGTCTACCTGTGTTCTCCTACCTCCACTCTTTGCGTAAGTCACTCTATGCTCCTCCCTCTTCTGAAAATAAGTGTTAACCACACCCATGTCCATCCTCTTAGCAAAGTCCACTACCATCTGTCCTTCAAGATTCCTTTCCTTAACTTTAAACTTGCCCATCACCTCCTCATCACCTGTGTTCCCCTCACCAACATGTCCATTAAAATCCGCTCCTATCACCACTCTCTCACCCGTGGGAATACTCTCCATCACCTCATCTAATTCACTCCAGAATCTCTCTTTCTCCTCTAACTCACAACCTACCTGTGGGGCATAACCACTAACAACATTCAACATCACCCCTTCAATCTCTAACTTCAGACTCATCACCCTGTCTGACACTCTCTTCACCTCCAGGACATTCCTCACAAACTCCTCCTTCAGGACCACACCTACCCCATTTCTCTTACTATCCACACCATAATAAAACAGCTTGAATCCTGCTCCTATACTACGAGCCTTGCTACCCTTCCACCTGGTCTCCTGTACACACAGTATATCCACCTTCCTTCTCTCCATCATATCAGCCAGCTCTCTACCTTTCCCTGTCATAGTACCAACAATCAGAGTTCCTATTCTCAGTCCTACACTCTTACCTTTCCTCTTCTCTCTCTGTCTACACACTCTCCTCCCTCCTCTACTTCTACGACCAACAGTAGCCCAATTTCCACCGGCGCCCTGTAGGTCAATGGTGCTGATGGCGGTCGTTGTTAACCCGGGCCTCGACCGATCATGGTTAAATTTGGCAATGTTTTACACCGGATGCCCATCCTGATGCAACCCTCTCTATTTATCCGGGCTTGGGACCGGCACAGAAGTCACTGGACTGTGACCCCCATGGCTAGATTAAAGTGGGTATCAGTGAAAGCTGTAAATATTTATAATATGACTTATACAGTAATTATGGCTTATTAGCTGATGTTATCTAGTATAATAAAGCATTTCTATATAAAGTTAGGTCGTATTAGCTCAAAAATATGAAAAACAGTATTTATATGAAATACTACATCATGCACTCTGTCATGATCAATTACTTCAAGGAGACTGAAGGCTCTAATGCAAAATAAATCTTAGGTAAACTTCAGACTCAGGAATAGGAATTGTATGCCTTCAAATCCATGCAATTATCCAAACAGCCAATTATATGGAAGAATGAAGAATGTATGATAGCAATGTATAAAAACATGCAGATTCAGCTCTAGATATTCGGTTAATGTCAGAAAATGTGATCTAGATATCTTTGACTCAGTGTTCTTGGTGCTAGACAGGCTGGTTTGAGTATTTCAGCAACTGTTACTCTACTAGAATCTAGGCATCTGCACTTTAGGGGATAGTTGTGCAGGGGGAAAATCTCCTTAGTAAAAAAGGAGGTTAGAGGAAAATGGAGAAGAAAAGCTAGAATAATTAAAGAAGCACTCTTTCCAACCACAGGGAGCATAAAAGCATCACAAAAACATGCAATATCGAATGCTGAGGCAGACAACAGCAGAAGGAAACCCAAAAGGTTCCATGCCTGTTGGATAAGAACAGGACGTTGGCGAGTTTTACTGACATTAGACAGCGCTGGATTAGGAAAACAATGTCTGATTTACCTTCATAAAAATGATAACAGATCAGTTAGAGAAAAGAGAACAGAGCAGGATTAAGGTAGTTAATGTTAATGCAAGTCTTGTGCAGAACAAAGCTTCTTGATATGTTGGTCTAAAGAATAAGATGACAGCAAACTATAGGTTAAAAATAGGCTATAGTATAGATATTTCATATACAGTGGAACCTCTGCATATGAATGCCCTCCCTGTTTGCCTTAAGAATTGAAATTTGCATCAGCATACATAACATTTTTGGCATACGAATGAACCGAACCGAAAAGCGGCTAAGATGCGTGTATGTCAAGGAGCCATTCAAAACATGTTAGCTTCAGTGGAAAGCCAAGCGAAGCCAACCGGAGTGAGTTTACCAAAGTAGGTGATTTTTGGGGTGTTTTTTGTTGACAGATCGGTGGCGTGGGTGCTCTGTTCTATTTTTAGCCCAGGCTTGGTGGCACGACTTCCTGTGAGGACCCTTGACATGGAATGCTTGGCTTGGGTCAGTTCTTTGTAAGCAGCCATACATTTTAGTGACATTGGTCATATTGCTCATATTTTTTGGGTGGCTGGAATGGATTATCTACATCTACATCATTTCTTATGGGAAAATTCATTTCACAATTTTCACCTTAAGAACTCTCCTCCAGAACCAATTAAATTCCTATGCCAAGTTTCACTGTATATAGAACTAGAAGATCATCCATGACCCATGTATGATACGGACAGATTAGCAAGAGAAAGAATGAGACAGATTATCGTTAAGGCCCCACCCCTAAAGCCTCAACATCATTGCTTGATCTGGTCCACACTCCTGTCTCTCTGCTCATTGTTGCACGTGTATACTGCATTTATGTAGCTGGAATTCATTTTAGTCTGTATATCTTGTATCTCATGATCTAGCGTTCTCCAGGTCAGGTCTTTTCCTGGCTCTGTTCTGGTGTATTCACTGCATGTACCTTACAACCTCTGGTTCTTGATCTTTATCAAGAGACACAGATGGACAGATACAGAGTAGCGCAATGAATGAATAGCAATCAAACAAACAGAGGGCAAGTTGCCCTGTAAATTGTAGTGTGGTGTGTTAATGAATATAAAGATACGCTGTCAATGGAAGGCTTTTGTGCCACTGATGACTATAAACAACAATTAACAGTGGCTGGCTCTGCAGAGCTCTGTAGCTGTGCTGCAAAACATTTACATATTCCCAAAATTCTCGTTTGGTCTCATCAGGGCAGATTTGTTGCTAAAAACTGCTGCTGTAATCTTAACAATTGTCATGTGCTCATCGCAGGACTCATTTACAATGTGCTCACACTATAACTAACTTGGTACTGTTTGACTTAATAGTATAAAGCTGTAGAAGATTAGTGATTTATAATCCGACTATCTGGTGCCACCCAGGAAAGGATGGGGTTTCCTTTTAAGGAATTTTTCAGTGCTGTTCAACACAATCTCTGCACCTGTTGCACTACAGACAAGACATTTTACATATTTCCTGTATGGAGAAAAGAATATTGTGAAAATATTTCATTCAAGGGCAGTTGTGGGACACACAATAAATGCATTTTTGGACACTGCTTTAATGAATTCTTAAAGAAGATATAAATGCACATGGATATGACTTTCAGGAGAGTATAAGTAACCCTAAATACTGCTCCAGGAGAAAATACTGTATTGTTTTCTTAAGACCTTAGACAATATACATCGATCAGGTATAACATTGTGAGCAGTGAGAGGTGAAGTGAATAAGACTGATGATCTCCTCATCATGGCACCTGTTAGTGGGTGGGATATATTAGGCAGCAAGTGAACATTTTGTCCTCAAAGTTGATGTGTTAGAAGCAGGAAAAATGGACAAGCGTAAGGATTTGAGCGAGTTTGACAAGGGTCAAATTGTGATGGCTAGACCACTGGATCAGAACATCTCCAAAACTGCAGCTCTTGTGGGGTGTTCCCGGTCTGCAGTGGTCAATATCTATCAAAATTGAACCGGCGACAGGGTCATGGGCAGCCAAGGCTCATTGATACACGTGGGGAGCGAAGGCTGGCCCGTGTGATCCGATCCAACAGACGAGCTACTGTTGCTCAAATTGCTGAAGAAGTGAATGCTGATTCTGATAGAAAGGTGTCAGAATACACAGTGCATGACGGGTCAGGGCTGTTTTGGCAGCAAAATGGGGACCAACACAATATTAGGCAGGTGGTCATAATGTTATGCCTGGTCGGTGTATATAGCTAGCTTTGTAGTTAGGTGGTGGTCTGATTCAACAAAAAAAGAAAATATTTACTGACGGAATTTAACAACAGCCCTTAGACTTTACAAGTGAGTTTTGCAGTATAATTGTATAATTATTTACAGAGTTGTAAGTAATCAAGAATTAACATACTAGTTCGTCGCTAATTACTAATCACTACTATTCTAAACTATTATGTTAGTAACTGGAAAAAAATCCACAGTAAAAGTAGAATGAATTTCCTGTTTTTTGACCATACAGTACACAGTTACAGAAGGGAACTTCCTTACAATGACACTATCTGGATTAGAATGGTTTCCCTTTTGAGGAAACAAGGTAGCTGTACCAGAGAGTATTTCTTTGTCCCTATCCCTTTTGTGTTGCTCATTAGGGCTAAATTTATATTTGTAAAATTTGATCCTCAAATGATATATTTCTGTAAAGCCGCTTTTTTTTGTTATTAAAAGAACTATACAAATAAAATTGAATCAGATTGAATGTGTAAATATTTAATAACTAATATTACGTTTCAATGCTGGAAAAACAGAATGGCTCGTGTTATCGACACGTATTAGTCTCATGCCCTGTCCTTATCCTTCTACCGCAGAATCATTCATTACTTTAATTGATACTTTAATAATATAACTATTCTTATACTGTATAACTAAAATGATTCATTATTCCTTTAACACTCACTAATTCACTGATTACAGTCTGTACGGTTGTTTAATTCAGGAGTAAATGTGAATCTTTGGTGTTATAGTACAGTTTTCAATCTCAGGTATGGTCAATGGTGATGATAAATGACCACTTCCTACACATCCAGCACAGAAACTAGGTGCGAAGTTTTCTCTTGACAAAACCATCCATTATTTCTTCATGCATGTCTTCATGTACGTCTGTGATATTACACAATCATGATTAATACAAATTGAAAGTCGTCATCTGAAGGCGGTTTCTCATTACGCCTTTCCTTTGTCACCTCCATCTGTCCGGTTAGAAGAATGGTCCAGTGAGGTGGGAGCAGCAGATACCATGGTCACCTTGAATCTAAGCATTCTCTTCCAAAAAAAAAATTGCACACTCTAACACACACACACACATACACACACATATACACAACATAGGGGCTATTTATGTGTATGACATGGATTTTAGGATTTAATGAATATAAAGACAGCTGGGAGTCTCATGATAGTGTGCTATGCAATATGTAGGACAGCTGGCAATTTAAATACGCGTCAAAGCCAAATAAAATATCCAGTATAATGGTGTCCTTACAGGTATGAGACATTTTGTCAAAATCACTGGCTAATGTTACGTGAGAGCAAAATCAACTTAGTGTATCCAGCGCATAAAAGATGATGAATTGCCTGAAATGACTCAAAAAAAAATTCTTGTTATGGAAAAAAAAAAGTCTGGGCATTGCTGCTGTGCAAAGTAGGTGGAAGTAATATAATATGATATAATATAATATAATATAATATAATATAATATAATATAATATAATATAATATAATATAATATAATATAATATAATATCATTGCCTACCGCTTATCCGATCTATTCTCGGGTCACAGGGAGCCTCATCTCAGGCGTCATTGGGCATCAAGGCAGGATACACCCTGGACGGAGTGCCAACCCATCGCAGGGCACACACACACTCTCATTCACTTACACAATCACACACTACGGACAATTTAGAGATGCCAATCAACCTGCAATGCATGTCTTTGGACCGGGGGAGGAAACCCCCGAGGTACGGGGAGAACATGCAAACTCCACACACACGGCGGAGTAGGGAATCAAACCCCCAACCCTGGAGGTGTGAGACAAATGTGCTAACCACCAAGCCACCATGCCCCCAATAATATAATATAATATAATATAAATATAATATAATTTAATATGCAAGATTTTTGTATATTTTATGTGTGTATGCAAAATATTCATCAAAATATTGTACATATTGTCACCCTCACCCTTGTTATTAAAAGGCCAAATTGCTAAACAAAATCCAAACCAAACATTATTTATTTTGTGTATGAAAAACCCACGAGGAGAGGGCATTATTTAGTGGATTTAAATTTCCTCCACAGGACCGGAAAGTGAGTGCAGAGCTTGCTGCATTGCGTGGGTGCTCACACATGATATGAAAGAAAGAGTGAGACGAATGAGTTGTCCAGCAATTCGGTGGATTTGGGGCAGTGAGTGAGGGACATACTTAATTCTGATGCTTCATTATTGTATGGAATGGCAGAAGAGGAGCTCATTACATGTGGCTCTGACTGCCAACGTTATGCAAATTAGCGTGAGCTTGGACGTGTCAGAAATTGGCAGAGGGTATAATTACACTGGCTTCGGTTTACCTAAAAACCTAAACAGGGATTGTTGCCATGCACACACAATTTTGGAACATGTTTTTATTACATCTGACAGCCTACCATGAAAAACAACAACAGCAACAATATCATTTCCTGCTGATGTCTTATTTTTGAAATTCATCCACTCTGTATCGTATTAGACAGGGTGAAAAAATGAAGCAAGCGAACGACATGGTTCCAGATAATACCCTCGTTTGGGAATAGGCCTTGATAAGAGCGGACCATTAATAATGTTCAAACAGTGTGCTGCAATTACACTTATTACTCGCTGATGATTTAAAGAGAGAATCTTTTCTGAGTAGAAGTTTAGAAACCCTTTAAAATGCAATGCCATGGAGAAAAACAGGAATTTGCTATCAGCCACATTTCAGAATGTCACACCTCTGTATGGACAGTGGCTCTAAGAAAGAAAAAAAAATATCATGCTTTGAAAGCAGAATGTCAAGGTCAAAATCAGAGAAATTAAAAACTGATTGTTCAATGCACATTTTCCATGCACATATAACAGATTTTTCTTTAATGGTTATCTGTCATGTGTAGTCCATGCGATCGATCAACAATTCTTCGAGATGATCTGATAGCCCAAATGTACATTTTTGTAGTGAAGATGATGCACATTAAGGGTGTTGTCGGCAGTACTGCAAGCAATAAATAGCTTTCGCAGTGCTATGTGAATTACGTGATATAATCCTGTTACTGCAAGGAGCTCAAGACCAGGACATATATGTGCTCAGCAAAACCACGGCGTTAAATAGTGTTGCATATCATCTTAATGCATACAATGACTGTGCATCTGTGCAATTTGTTTAAAAAAACCCACTATTCACAAAAAAAGAGGAAGAGGACGAGAAGAAGAACTACACCACCTCTTCATTCTTCGTGCAGAAGCTTTGAATGCTGTACGTGTACACATCCATAAATAGACGTGTATGCAACAACTAGCATCACCTGCAGTGGCTGGAAACATTATTTTGCCTGAGATGATTTGCTAATACAAATCAATGAAAATAAATCATCATAAATGAAAGTATCATTAATTCACCCAAAGTTGAGAAATCTGCTCTACCTGGTTCTGGAGAATAAGTTGTGGGTTAGTTTCACACTGGGTTTGGAAAACACAAAACAAACAAAAAAAAACAACCCAAAAAACAAATAATTATGCATGAACTGAACTGCAGGTTCACGCCTTCAGGCTGAACAAGAAGGCAAAGCTTCACTGCAGGAAAAGAGTCAGATCGGTCCGGAATGTACACAGGATCCCAGGGTGCATCTTCTCTGATCATGATGTAATGCAGTCGATTAATCGCCACATAACCAAACCTGTGGTGGTTTAATGCAGGCTGCTGCATTAGTGCCCTAGTGAAAGTGCTTCTCTAACCTAACAGTAGTGTTGTAAGAATGACTGCGTGCCCTAGCGCTAATACTTTTTTCCCTGTCGCCATGGCAACATAATATAACGTAATCAAACCTGCAGCCGCAGCATCAGCAGCAGCCGGTATCTTTTACCGAGGCAACGATTAACGGTAGCACGCACCCCAAAGCATTTATTCCCTTCCAATGCACCTACTGCAGTAACCTTGCGCTTTCACGCTCATCATGCTCAACGTGTTCACTCAACAAGTGCAAATAGCAGGTGAGACTCGGTCGGTAGAGACGGAGCTGTCTGTAACGCGCGCTCGGTAATAGTCATGAACTGACCGCTACACAAGGTGTGAGAGAAAGCGTCAGTGTCCGTACCTTTGTCTCCCCGCGGGAATGTGGGCTCCATTTCCAGAGTTACAGTGGAAACCGGAGGGGTTCGCCCATTCTACCGGCACCGCGCGCCCTCAGCTCCGCCGCACGGAGACGCAGACCGAGCGAGGCGAATGAGGACGGTCCGAAAGCGAGCGAGCGCACGGCTTCACTTGGCGTTAAGAATAAGAACACACACACACACACACACACACACACACACACACACACACGCACACTGAGTCTTCTCTCTTTACCGTGTCTTAAAAACACGACCGCATGAACCGTGCGTGCGTGTGTGTGTGTGCATGTCTGTGTGCGTGTGTGTGTGTGTGTGTGTGTGCGCGCCTCCGCCGGGTGCGCGCTGAATGAAGAGGCGAATGACGACGCGGGATTTTCTGGAACTGAAAAAAAAGAAAGAAAGAAAAAAAAAACGAAAACGGGTGTCCCCGCTTACGCGTCATTATACCGAACAGTGTAAGGGCTTAGAGCTTATTTAACCACGATTTCAGAGCAGTATTTACGGAAATTTCATAAATGTCAGCTACTAAATACTTACTACTTGTTGGAATACGATCGTGAATAAAACGGATTATTCCTCTGTGACCTGGAAAATAAGGAGATCACTCTAGAGAAGGGAGTCCCTGAGGTAAAGACAAAAAAATGCCGTTTTTAGCCAGAATTATACCCCAGATACTAAACCCATATACACCATCATCCCAGTAATACCTCTGTAATGCATGCTGGGAAGCGGGGTGCCATGAATTTTCATTCACCTTGACATTAAAAAAATAGTCTCTTTGTGCCATGGGAATCATTCCCACCTGATGTAAAGGAAGAAGAAAAAAAGAGAAAAAGAAAGAATTTCAGTTCTTTCAATTAAATTTCAATTAAAGTTTTTCCCATGACCATGTCGGTTTATTCTGGGGTTCTCCTGTTTCTTCTCACCTCCCAGTAAGATGGGATGTGCTAAATTTAAAGTGTGTGTGTGTGTGTGTGTGTGTGTGTCATCCAAGGTGTTATTCCACCTATCATTGTTCCTCTCAGTGTTCCTGAGATAATCTCCAGACCATGACCCATGGCCAGGCTATAAAGTAATTATTAAAAATTAATTCATGAATTATGATTTTTAGACATGCAATTTTTTTTTTTTTACATATAGGACTTGTTTATTTTTCCTCACATGATTTTATGTCACAAGATTCATTTATTTTAATATGCTAATTTTTCACACGTGTTTTTCTTTCTGCACATGTGATTCATTTTTCTTTTACTTCAGAGGGTTGAATTCCTCAGGGATCCAGTTTCCTGGTTCAAACCTAAGCTTGGGTTATTGTCTGCAGAGTTTCTTCCCTTATCTGGGTTGATTTCTATCTCTAAATACAGGCCTATATACACCGATCAGACATAACATTATGACCACCTATCTAATATTGTGTTGGTCCCCCTTTTGCTGCCAAAACAGCCCTGACCCATCATGCACTGTGTATTCTGACACCTTTCTATCAGAACCAACATTAACTTCTTCAGCAATTTGAGCAACAGTAGCTCGTCTGTTGGATCGGACCACACGGGCCAGCCTTCGCTCCCCATGTGTATCAATGAGTCTCGGCCGCCCATGACCCTGTCTCCGGTTCACCACTGTTCCTTCCTTGGACCACTTTTGATAGATACTGACCACTGCAGACCGGGAACACCCCACAAGAGCTACAGTTGAGATGTTCTGATCCAGTGGTCTAGCCATCACAATTTGACCCTTCGTCAAACTCGCTCAAATCCTTACACTTGTCCATTTTTCCTGCTTCTAACACATCAACTTTGAGGACAAAATGTTCACTTGCTGCCTAATATATCCCACCCACTAACAGGTGCCATGATGAGGAGATCATCAGTCTTATTCACTTCACCTCTCACTGCTCATAATGTTATACCTGATCGGTGTAAATGCCCTTGACGTGTCCACCAATAACTAAAACTGGCCTATTAAAAATCACAGATTTAATTATTATAGCTGGACAGATTTACTTATATGACAATCAATCCAAAGTTCTAATTTAAACAGCACTGTTAAAGGAAAATTACTTATTTATTTTTGGACATCACATCATAGTGTACATGTGACCCTGGGAAATAAAAGTGAAAATGATTATTTATTATTATAAATAAAATTATTATAAGATGGGACTTAGAGGAAAGAATATTGTCAGGGATCACACAAGGATATGAGAAATTTTGAGAAAACATCATCATTTATAATTATGATTATGATCATTAGAAGAATTGAAAGACTTTTTAAGGTATTGCTTCACTTATTTTTGGAAAGACTACAAAAGGAGAAGAACATGGAAGAACATTCTCTCATGTCTGTCTCGTCATCTTTACAGTCTGATTGTAACATCATTTTAGCATCACATCATTTTCATTATAACATTTATTTTCAGTAGCAAATGTTACAGTTTTAAATCTGACCCATAAAGCTGCAAATTTTAAACATTTATTGCGATATATAGTCAAAACTACTACCTGAGGTAACCACCAGTATGTATAGACTAGGTTGGAAAAATATTTAAAGGGGAAAAAGCTAACACGGCCAATTTTGAAGTCCACAATCTGGACTGTGATGTGCACAACACCAATGATCATATCAGCACTCTTCATAAATATCATGTATTGGAAATGAGCTTTCCCCTGGTAGCATCATGGACCCTCTGCTGGACTGGACCATTGCTGGGAGAGTGTTGACCACCCAGCTTGTTCAATGTCACGTATAGTTTGTCAGGGTTTGGTTTCCATGGTGGTTCTCCCATTGACTGTAAGGAAGCAGGTGGTACTACTCATCCATGTAATAGAGCCAATGATTTTATTTCCACCCCTCGGTGCAGCAGACTTGGGGGAGGTGATGGAAAGTCAGCAGGATGAAGCTAAAATGGTAAGTGATTTTGTTGCAAACATGTCAGGGTGGTGGACTGACCCTGAGCTTTGCAACAGAAAGTGAATTTTGGACTTTATGCAACAGTACACATGCTCAGAACCTTATTTACCATCTGTTTTGCACAAGACATCTAGCAGGCATCTCAGCCTCCATGGGTGCTGTTCTATTTTTAGGTTTAATAAGATGTCATCTGGGTGGCACACTGTGCAGCAGGTAGCATTGCTACCTCACATTTCTGAGGTCCTCAATTTAATCAATGAGCTCAGGTTACTGTGTGTTGAGTTTCTGTTCATGTTCTCTTGGCATCCATGTGGATTTGCTTCCAGGCCTCAGGATTCCTCACATCTCCCAAAACATGTATGTCAATTGGCTACACTATATTGCCCCAATGTGTGAATGTGTTTCAGCATGATGCCCCGCAATGGACTGGTGCTTCGCTCTGGATGGATCTTTAACTCATACTGGGGTTAGAGTTCATCTCCACTATGATTCTGATCAGGATTAAGAAGTAGAAGAACTGAGTGCAAGAAGCCTTTATTATCACCACACATACATTACAGCACAGTGGAATTCTTTTCTTCACACATCCCAGCTAAGGAAGTTGGGGTCAGAGAGCAGGGGCAGTGATGATACAGCCCCTGGAGCCAAGAGAATTAGGGCCTTGCTCAACTGCCCAACAGTAGAGCTTGGTGGTGCTGGGGCTTCAACCCCGATCCTCTGATAAACAAATGTTCTCTTCTAGCACTAGAATAATGAATTAAAACCACATATTTCTACAAAGGAAATCCATTCCAATTCGTACATAGACTTTATAAACTTTACTTCCAAATTCTGCATCACCTACTGAGTTGTTCATGTTTCTCAGTAAAGTTCTTTGTTCTGTTCAGGTTGCTGTACATCTAAAGCTTCCAGGGAATTCTGTCTCAGTGCCACATGCTGGATTTGTGATTATGGAGACAGAATTTAAATGTGCAGCCATTGGCCTGTGAAATCTCCTTTTAATAGAGCTATGTGTGACTCAGCCAAGCGCCCGGCCATTTACTTAAATTAATATTAGTTCGGAAGCTATCTTACAGCTTAGAGCAAAGTTCTTCCCTGTCAGTTAGGATTATAGAGCTTAGGTTACTTCTCAACAATGCAACAGGTTGATCATGCCAACTTATAGTCTTTGTATATTAAAAATGATACGTTCTTTTACTTGCGCAGTATATTGTGACACCAGTATAGGAAACACAGGAAATTTTGAGGCACTCCTCTGGAGACTAAACAAAAAAGGATGTGATAATAAGCATTAAATACACAGAGTTCAATTTTATTTAATTAAACAACTGAATAAATAATGACTTAATACTTACCTTAATGTAATACTTTTTTTTATTCTATTTATGTTTACTTTGTAATAAAGAGTTTCACATGTACTTTCTGTTTCCACATGGGAAACCGAGAAGTGCAAAATAAAATAACAAATCAGGAAGCACAATAACAAATCAGGAAACAAAATAACAAATCAGGAAACAAAATAACAAATCAGGAAACAAAATAACAAATCAGGAAACAAAATAACAAATCTGGAACAAATCAGGAAACAAAATAACAAATCAGGAAACAAAATAACAAATCTGGAACAAATCAGGAAACAAAATAAGAAATCAGGAAACAAAATAAGAAATCCGGAACAAATCAGGAAACAAAATAAGAACTCAGGAAACAAAATAACAAATCTGGAACAAATCAGGAAACAAAATAACAAATCAGGAAACAAAATAACAAATCCAGAACAAATCAGGAAACAAAATAACAAATCAGGAAACAAAATAAGAAATCCGGAACAAATCAGGAAACAAAATAAGAACTCAGGAAACAAAATAACAAATCTGGAACAAATCAGGAAACAAAATAAGAAATCAGGAAACAAAATAAGAAATCCGGAACAAATCAGGAAACAAAATAAGAACTCAGGAAACAAAATAACAAATCTGGAACAAATCAGGAAACAAAATAACAAATCAGGAAACAAAATAACAAATCCAGAACAAATCAGGAAACAAAATAACAAATCAGGAAACAAAATAAGAAATCCGGAACAAATCAGGAAACAAAATAAGAACTCAGGAAACAAAATAACAAATCTGGAACAAATCAGGAAACAAAATAACAAATCAGGAAACAAAATAAGAAATCCGGAACAAATCAGGAAACAAAATAACAAATCAGGAAACAAAATAAGAAATCCGGAACAAATCAGGAAACAAAATAACAAATCAGGAAACAAAATAACAAATCCAGAACAAATCAGGAAACAAAATAACAAATCAGGAAACAAAATAAGAAATCCGGAACAAATCAGGAAACAAAATAAGAACTCAGGAAACAAAATAACAAATCTGGAACAAATCAGGAAACAAAATAACAAATCAGGAAACAAAATAAGAAATCCAAAAACACAAGGATGATTCAGACAAACCAGAAAAGGTAGGTATAGTTTGGGAATAGAATTCTTACCTCTGATTGGACGAGACATCTGTCACACAGGATATACAGGAAATTGTGTATTTTGTTTTGTACTTTTTGCCCATCGTAGTTTCCTCTAGGTTCTCCACATGCATTTACACCTTATTTAATTATAATTAAAATAACTAACCCACCTTCACACTGACACCTGCGTGTACCTGAGCCCTGGTTCGAAGCTTGGACACTTGAGCTGTGAGGCAACAGTGCTATTTCCTGTGCCGCCTGAGCAAAAACCAAAGAGATTTTAATACAAGTGAGACATACTGACGGTTCACATACATTGATTACAATAAGTGTCAAAAAAAGTTTTTTAAAATCTATATCACCTGAAAATTGGCCAGTAATTGGACCCATGAGCCAAGACTGTGAAGACTGATGGCATCCTGAATTTAACTAAGTGCCTCTGGCACAAGGTTACACCTTGTCTGAAAGATGGAGCTTTCAAGAGAGGTAATAATCCTAAAAAGGCTTCGAAAGAAAAAAAAAACAGTTTGCAGGAGCACAAACTCCAATGCTTTACAAAGTTTATGTTTATTTAATGAAAAGACAGATACAGATTCAGAGTCAGACAGAAATCCACAGATAAACTAAGATTAAAATGTTAAAATCATCCAACGGTGTTGAAACAGCCCTCGAACACACAAGCTCTCTGCAATGGGCTGAGAAATCATGATGGATACTCGCTCACATTTTCCTCCAGGTCATGATGTGAATCTTTGATGAAGGAACTCTGTGTGTTTCCTCTGGTGGAGAGGTTGCTTTTGTCTAGTTCTGTCCTGTGTCTATGAATCCGTATAGTTCACATCCTGTCGCGATATACTTTACTTCAGAACAAAGACTTTTCATCGTGACGTTCTTGTTTGTCAGGAATTTTCAGCATGTGCTTTTTCATGTTCCTGTGTCGCCTAAGGACGTCTTTTTTCACTCTCCTTAATTGAAAAGGTCTAAGAATAGACATCAGAAATGTATTTTTTTTCTGTACCTCTCTGCCGGCTTCATATATAAGCACTCCTGATTAAAAAGCCTCATCAAATAATTGCTTCATACGCTCCCCTACTGTAGCTTGTGTATGCGTACATTAAATATTAAAGACATATTTCTAATATTTTGCAGCAGAGGGACCAGGAGGTATGCGGTGAATTAATGGGGTCTCCAGTTAGGGAAAATAATCAGGGACTTTTTATAGTTAATATGCATAACATGCCCATTTTGCAGCATTTGGGTCCCATTTCAGTGGCGTAGAAATGCTGGAGCATCTCTGATCAATATTACTGAACAACAAACTACCTACCACTGGGGTTAGAGAAAACATCAAAATTCATTTCAGGGCAAAACATCATTCATTTATAATGAGAGCATTGTGCAAGGATGATCAGTGCTTATTATAAATAATATTTTCAAGCTTATGGCCCATAAAAGCTCAGATTTGTTCCATTGCTGATCTCTTAATGTTATTATATACTGTATGCTTGTCTATTTTTCTTTTAGATTTAGCATGAGTATTCATCTGTAACTTAATCGGAACAAATGATGTCATCAAATTGTGGAGAAATGAATAAACTGTGTCATCTTTCGATTAGAGGCAATTATGTGCCGCTTATGAAGCTACTTCATTATAATAATTATGATTATCAGTAAAGGTGACATTCACCAAAGTCCTACGCTAACATTTATTTTACATTATCTCATGATTACTGAGATGATTATCTAAGATCATCATCTCAGTAATCTGAAAACAATAAAACAATAGGAAGGCATGACTTATTCAGTTGTTAATGTGTGTGTGTGTGTGTGTGTGTGTGTGTGTGTGTGTGTGTGTGTGTTGTAGAGTTTGTGAGAGAATTTTTGTTAGTTTAATGCAACAAACTTCAAACAACAAAAAAAGCAGGTAAAATAAGTATTGAACGTGTCACCATTTTTCTCAGTAAATATATTTCTAAAGGTGCTATTGACATGAAATTTTCACCAGATGTTGGTAACAACCCATGCAATCCACACATGCAAAGAAATCGACCCATAGATGTCCATAAATTAAGTTATGTGTAATAAAGTGAAACGACACAGGGAAAAAGTATTGAACACATGAAGAAAGGGAGGTGCAAAAAGGCATGGAAAGCCATCCATCCACTGTCGTCTGCTTATCCGGGGCTGGGTCGCGGGGGCAGTAGTCTAAGCAGGGATGTCCAGACTTCCCTCTCCCTAGACACTTCGTCAAGCTCTTTCAGGGGGGATTCCGAGGCGTTCCCAGGTCAGCCGAGAGACATAATCCCTCCAGCGTGTCCTGGGTCTTCCCTGGGGTCTCTTTCCGAGGGGCGTGCCTGGAACACCTCCCCAAGAAGACATCCAGGTGGCATCCAAAATAGATGCCTGAGCCACCTCAACTGGCCCCTTTTGATGTGGAGGAGCAGCGGCTCTATTTCAAGCTCCTTCCGGGTGACAGAGCTCTTTACCCTATCTCTAAGGGAGCGCCCTGCCACCCTATGGAGGAAACACATTTCGTCTGCTTGTATCCGAGATCTTGTCCTTTTGGTCATGACCCAAAGCTCATGACCATAGGTGAGGGTAGGAATGTAGATTGGCTGGTAATCAGCCAAGAGACCAGCTGAAATCAATCAGTATTTAGAAAGCAATTCTGCCCCTGGTCAGTGCAAATTAATATCAGCTGGTTCCGTCCCAACTGATGGCCTATAAAAAGGTGTCTCATTACCAAGGTGTCACACAAGAAACATCTCATGATGGGTAAAAGCAAAGAGCTCTCTCAAGAACTTCGCAACCTTATTGTTGCAAAACATACTGATGGCAATGGTTACAGGACGATTTCAAAACTTCTGAATGTTCCAGTGAGCACTGTCGCGGCCATAATCCGGAAGTGGACAGAACATGATTTCATCATAAACCAGCCACGACCAGGTGCTCCTCGCAAGATTTCTGACAGAGGAATGAAAAGAATTATCAGAAGAGTTGTCCAAGAGCCAAGGAGCACTTGTGGAGAGCTTCAGAAACACCTGGAATCTTTCTGGTACAATCTTTTCAAAGAAAACAATATGTAATGCACTTAACCACCATGGTCTGTATACGCTCACCACGCAAGACTCCTTTGTTAATGAAAAAGCATGTTGAAGCTCGTTTAAAGTTTGCTGCATAATATTTAGACAAGCCTGCGAAATACTGGGAGGATATGGTCTGGTCAGATGAGGCCAAAAGTGAACTCTTTGGATGCTATAATACACATCATGTTTGGAGAACAAAAGGCACTGCACATCACCCCAAAAACACCACCAAGCCACCGTGCCCACCAGTAATATAGAATAGCAATTACAATAATGGTCTTATTTTCTCGTTTTATGCACCCAAAATAAAATCAATACCCCCAGTTTCTGGTGATAGACTATATGCATTTGCACTCTGTTGTTCAGTTAAAGTGTGCTATGACCTGTGATAACAGTGGTGTTTTTGCAGCTCTGTTTGCTTTAAGGTGTCAGGGTCCATCAGGAGATCAGTAAATCAGGTCATGTTGGTATATCCTCCTCGGCCACTGCTGCTAGTGGAGAATCTTATCTGTAGAGACGGGCTGTGACCTTCTGTCTCCTTCACACGAGTTCAAAGCCCTGTACACCACTCCAAGATCAGCATCAGCATCGGCTCATCCTCTCTGTCCACTCACGAGAGAGAGAGAGAGAGAGAGAGAGAGAGAGAGAGAGAGAGAGAGAGAGAGAGAGAGAATGCATACAAGCATGAAAGAAAGTTAAAGGAAGCACACAAGCTCAAACAGATTAGGACACACAGTCATATCTCCTAAAGTACAGGCAAGTACTGCTTAGAAAATAGTGGATTTCGCTGCAGGATTCAGTCTCTAATTTCTTATTTTTTACTGCATTTAATTAATTTTACATGCTTTAATGATCCCCATAAAGGTGAGACATACTCCATCTCTTTATGCTTTCTGTACAGACCAGTAAAGGACAAAAAGGAAGAAAGTGTTAAGTATTTTTGAACATCAAATAAATTATAGTACAGAATGTTTTCCATCTGTTTTTAAGGGCTGTATTCAGATCTTAAAACTAAATTATTTCCAAATGGAAAATAGCCAAAATAGCCAGAGTGAGAGCCCCATGTACTGGGAATGTCTTCTCTCTGTCCGACCAAAAAAAAAAAACCCATACTGTAGAACTAAAGCAGGTCATCATATTATCACAGCACTACATAAAACAGTGTTATTGTCAATATATCATTATCCTAAAAGATTACTTTCCCTCCTTTTATATGCTATAATGCATACACACCGATCAGGCATAACATTGTGAGCAGTGAGAGGTGAAGTGAATAAGACTGATGATCTCCTCATCATGGCACCTGTTAGTGGGTGGGATATATTAGGCAGCAAGTGAACATTTTGTCCTCAAAGTTGATGTGTTAGAAGCAGGAAAAATGGACAAGCGTAAGGATTTGAGCGAGTTTGACGAAGGGCCAAATTGTGATGGCTAGACCACTGGATCAGAACATCTCCAAAACTGCAGCTCTTGTGGGGTGTTCCCGGTCTGCAGTGGTCAGTATCTATCAAAAGTGGTCCAAGGAAGGAACAGTGGTGAACCGGCGACAGGGTCATGGGCGGTCAAGGCTCATTGATGCACGTGGGGAGCGAAGGCTGGCCCGTGTGATCCGATCCAACAGACGAGCTCCTGTTGCTCAAATTGCTGAAGAAGTTAATGCTGGTTCTGATAGAAAGGTGTCAGAATACACAGTGCATGACGGGTCAGGGCTGTTTTGGCAGCAAAAGGGGGATACACAATATTAGGCAGGTGGTCATAATGTTATGCCTGGTCGGTGTATACACTGGTGATGTTCATATACAAACTGTCATCGCCCAGAATGTTTCATTTCAGGTGCAAGGAAACCGATTTGCTAGTTGTGTCTCCATGGCAACCAGTATTAGTATTACTGACTCCTGGCAAATTTATAGTACAGCGACTTGCATTGATAGAATCGTTGCAAATGTGAACATAGCTTTATTCCTTACGTCTTTGAGATGATAGCTTGGTAGCTGTGTAATATGTAAGAGCTATGCGGAGGGAGAGAATTGGTAAATGACCAAATTAGGAGAAAAATGGGCAAGAATAAAAGATTAGAATCACAGCCTATATAATGGCCTGGCTACACAAGGGCTCAGCATGCTGAATAAACAAGCATATAAAATATCAGCATTGGCTCAAGCAAATCTCTTGTATCTCAGTGATTTACTATTTTACATTTTGCTGCCATATGGCAGAGAACCATTTTGTTAAAAGTTAACAAAAGCTTGGTGTCAGCTGCTCCACTTACTGTAAACTTACAGTGGGGCAAAAAAGTATTTAGTCAGCCACCAATTGTGCAAGTTCTCCCACTTAAAAAGATGAGAGAGGCCTGTAATTTTCATCATAGGTACACTTCAACTATGAGAGACAGAATGAGAAAATAAAAAATCCAGAAAATCACATTGTCTGATTTTTAAGAATTTATTTGCAAATTATGGTGGAAAATAAGTATTTGGTCACCTACAAAAAAGCAAGATTTCTGGCTCTCACAGACCTGTAACTTCTTCTTTAAGAGTCTCCTCTGTCCTCCACTCGTTACCTGTATTAATGGCACCTGTTTGAACTCGTTATCAGTATAAAAGACACCTGTCCACAACCTCAAACAGTCAGACTCCAAACTCCACTATGGCCAAGACCAAAGAGCTGTCAAAGGACACCAGAAACAAAATTGTAGACCTGCACCAGGCTGGGAAGACTGAATCTGCAATAGGTAAGCAGCTTGGTGTGAAGAAATCAACTGTGGGAGCAATTATTAGAAAATGGAAGACATACAAGACCACTGATAATCTCCCTCGATCTGGAGCTCCACGCAAGATCTCACCCCGTGGGGTCAAAATGATCACAAGAACGGTGAGCAAAAATCCCAGAACCACACGGGGGGACCTAGTGAATGACCTGCAGAGAGCTGGGACCAAAGTAACAAAGGCTACCATCAGTAACACACTACGCCGCCAGGGACTCAAATCCTGCAGTGCCAGACGTGTCCCCCTGCTTAAGCCAGTACATGTCCGGGCCCATCTGAAGTTTGCTAGAGAGCATTTGGATGATCCAGAAGAGGATTGGGAGAATGTCATATGGTCAGATGAAACCAAAATAGAACTTTTTGGTAAAAACTCAACTTGTCGTGTTTGGAGGAGAAAGAATGCTGAGTTGCATCCAAAGAACACCATACCTACTGTGAAGCATGGGGGTGGAAACATCATGCTTTGGGGCTGTTTTTCTGCAAAGGGACCAGGACGACTGATCCGTGTAAAGGAAAGAATGAATGGGGCCATGTATCGTGAGATTTTGAGTAAAAACCTCCTTCCATCAGCAAGGGCATTGAAGATGAAACGTGGCTGGGTCTTTCAGCATGACAATGATCCCAAACACACCGCCCGGGCAACGAAGGAGTGGCTTCGTAAGAAGCATTTCAAGGTCCTGGAGTGGCCTAGCCAGTCTCCAGATCTCAACCCCATAGAAAATCTTTGGAGGGAGTTGAAAATCCGTGTTGCCCAGCGACAGCCCCAAAACATCACTGCTCTAGAGGAGATCTGCATGGAGGAATGGGCCAAACTACCAGCAACAGTGTGTAAAAACCTTGTGGCGACTTACAGAAAACGTTTGACCCCTGTCATTGCCAACAAAGGGTATATAACAAAGTATTGAGATGAACTTTTGTTATTGACCAAATACTTATTGTCCACCATAACTTGCAAATAAATTCTTAAAAATCAGACAATGTGATTTTCTGGATTTTTTTTTTCTCATTCTGTCTCTCATAGTTGAAGTGTACCTATGATGAAAATTACAGGCCTCTCTCTTCTTTTTAAGTGGGAGAACTTGCACAATTGGTGGCTGACTAAATACTTTTTTGCCCCACTGTATCTCTTTGGATATTTTGCTAATGTGTATACACAGCTTTGTGCACTCGTTACCAGCAGCTTGTGAGACAAGTTATAAAAGTCACATTAATGAAAAACCTCTCATGTTTGCTGACAGAGTTCAGGAAAATTCATTAGTAGTTTTTGTCAAGCCAGTTAAATGGCTTTTTTTCTGTTCATGATCCTGACCATGATTAGTGACTGAAAGCACCAGACTATCTAGTGATAGCTTGAATTTTGGCCTGTAAGACTACCCTACAACTCAAACTTTGAACAAATACAGCCACCTTACTTCAGCATTCCCTCCACAATCCTTAAATCCTGGAGCACTGACTGCTAGAGCAAGAAAGAGCTTTTTGAATTGACAGAAAGAACTGAGAGTTGTATAGAGACATGGTTGGATGTTTTTCATCCATATCCTGTATTTATCCTGCATTTTCAGCCTGGGTTTTCTTTCTGATAGCTTTATTGGTAGCTGATGGAGAACTTCACAAAATGTTCCTCACATCCCTCACCTTTAAGAAATATGGCAGCAGTCTATGTTTGGATAGTCATTATTTTTTATAGATGTGTTGCCTAATGGGTACAAGACTAGCTTAATATAATACCATCACTTTTCCCCCGTTGCTATGACAAAATTAGGTTTCATTTGTTTTGTTGTCAGCTAAAGACATTATAGCCTAAAGAAACAGCTCCATATTTTGAAACTGATTGTAAGTTCACAATCATTTATAGTTAAAGGTCAAATTCGATTAGAGTAAAAGATATTCTCTTTCCTTTCTATGCTGAGGGAGGTTTATTTGACAGGGTGAGATTGTTGAGGACGCCCACATTAGGTTCACAGCCTCCAGCCTGCCAGACGAATCTGACACTGAGAACGTGGAGAAGTAGATGCTGGCTAAATTACCACCACTGGGAGTGCAGACCACAGCAGAATACTGGCAGAAAAAGGTTTGCTTCCTCCATCTCTGTGTGAGATTGATAGGTTCGGCCCACCAAACAAATAGCTTTTCTCAGCAAACATGAAGGACTGTGTATGAAGGGGTGAGAGCAGTATCTTCCATCCATCCATCCATCCATCCATCCATCCATCCATCCATTTTCTTTAACACCTATCCTACATAGGGTTGTGAGTAATCTAGAGCCTATCCCAGGGAATTCAGGGTACCAGGGGGCACCAGGGATGAGGTGCCAACCAATCACACAAATACTCACACACTACAGACAATTTAGAGATGTTTATCAGAAAAGAATGCAGGTATTTGGACTGAGGAAGAAAACCGGAGAACCAGGAGGAAACCCTCAGAGCACAGGGAGAGCATGCAAACTTCGCACACACAGGGCGGAGGCAAGAATCAAACCCGCAACAAAGGACTTGTGAGGTAAACATGATAAGCACTTGTCAATTTTAATTCCCAAAATCTATTTAAGCATCTATTTCCAGCCCATTGCAGTGCATTCTGATAGATATACCATTACAAATTCTCAAATGTTCGCAATGCTCATGACTGTACTTGAAATAATGTAATATGAGAAAGCATATTATACACAGATAAATAAAATGCCTTGGAGTTAGGGCAAGCCTTAGATGACCTTTAGAGCAACTTAGCAGCTGATCTTCTTTTAGGGTTCAATAACTAAAACCAACTTCTTACACAGTCACCGTTTGGTCCATAAAGCCTCTGAGAAATTGCAGTGCATGCAAAATTGTGGAGAGAATCTCTCTCACAAATACATACACACCCAATTTTTCTATGAGCTGAGTATCCTGCAGCTTTACCATTTAGAGAGAGATATATGGCTGCGTCAGTCTAGCTTTCTGTGAGTCCAGGGAGCGATTAAAGCCAGTTTATTCTCTCGAATCAGCAGAGGCAAAGTGTGCTGTTCAAACAGGGAAGGCAGAAAAAAGCCTTTGATTCTCTCTTCTCCAGCTATCAGGATACACACAAATGCCTGCATTCTTTTGGTCTCAGACACTCAGGCTTAGATTCATGGAGAGAAAAGGAAAATGCAAATGGATTTGAAATCCTCACAGCACATTTAAAGTTTATAAGGCGGCACAAAACACATCCGAAACAAGCGTTTCATCCCGGTGCTGAAGATCATTCTGGATTTGGAGAGTTACTGCTGAGATATTTTTTTCCCTAAAGTTTAGGAAAATAGATATCACTTCTTTTCAACTATATTTCATTGTGATGTTTATCTGTGAAAAAGTGCCCAGAATTTTAGAAAGTTACTGTTGAATCCCGGTCAGTGAGCTGAGCTTGGCATACTGTCCTAAGCTCAGTTCAAATAACAACAACTGTGTCATGGATTAGTCATCACACGGCATGTTTACATCCAATTCAGTCCAAAACTCCAGTCATGCAGCAATACTGCTCTGAGACAGTGCACAGTTTTGCAGTGGTACAGCCCACAGTCACTTTAACTCAGCACTGGCAGACCATTGCACACTATCTATATTCTGTCCACACTTTGTCCACCCATCTCACTGTACATTTTACTATCACTATTCTGCTTACTCTATTCTTATTCTATTATATTGTTGTTTATTTTTATTCTATTTTTATTTTTATATACACCGATCAGGCATAACATTATGACCTGCCTAATATAGTGTTGGTCTCCCTTTTGCTGCCAAAACAGCCCTGACCCGTCATGCACTGTGTATTCTGACACCCTTCCATCAGAACCAGCATTAACTTCTTCAGCAATTTGAGCAACAGTAGCTCGTCTGTTGGATCGGACCACACGGGCCAGCCTTCGCTCCCCACGTGCATCAATGAGCCTTGGCTGCCCATGACCCTGTCACTGGTTCACCACTGTTCCTTCCTTGGACCACTTTTGATAGATACTGACCACTGCAGACCAGGAACACCCCACAAGAGCTGCAGTTTTGGAGATGTTCTGATCCAATGGTCTAGCCATCACAATTTGGCCCTTTGTCAAACTCACAAATCCTTACGCTTGTCCATTTTTCCTGCTTCTAACACATCAACTTTGAGGACAAAATGTTCACTTGCTGCCTAATATATCCCACCCACTAACAGGTGCCATGATGAGGAGATCATCAGTCTTATTCACTTCACCTGGCACTGCTCACAATGATGATCTGTGTATAACTGTGTGAATCTAAAGTTGTTACCGATTTGTAGACAGTCAAAGACAGTTTGTGGACACCTGACCAATCACACCCATATGTGCGTGTCAAGCATCTCATTCCAGCTAATAACCTCCATTTTTCTGGGATGACTTTCCACTAGATTTTCAAGCGTGGGTGTGAGGATTTCGTGAGGTCAGACACTGATATTGAATAAAATGATCTTAGACGTGGTCAGAGTTCATCCTGAAGGTGTTCAGTGGGGTTGAGGGTTGCAGAAAAATCAAGTTTCTCCACACACACAGACCTTTAGATCCATTTCTCTATGAAGCTTGTTTTGTGCACAGGGGCTGTAACCTAAATCCAGTTAAGGAATTACTATAGCATACAAAAAAACATTCTAGCCAATGATGTGCTTTAACAGTTTGGATAAAAACCCTTGTGTCAGTGTGATAGTCAGGTGTCCACAAACTTTAGACCCTATAGTACATTTCTATATGTAAACAACATCAAAAACAATCCAACATGACGCTTAAAGATCTAAACCTCAATCCAGGTAGGATTACTGCCTTATCTTTGGTAGCTACACGAACATATCAGGATCTTCATGTCATCTTTAGCACTAAGAATGTGTAAGGATGCGTTTAGTTTCAGAGACACTTAGTCTTCTTGACATTCCCTGATAAGAGCGCCTTATCTTCTGGGTAAGCGATCATGCTCAGTGGCTGTTTGAGAGCTGTTTGACGGATCATTTTCTGCAATCTGAATCTATTTTTTATTCCTATTATTTATTCTATTGTAATTAGAAAACTGCACCAAAGTGTAGCAACAGTGATCGTATATGTAGCGTGAACATCACACTGAATCTGTCGCATAAGCGTCATACGGATACTAACAAAAGAATAGCCACGGGTTGTCCATTTCTTTTATGTGTTTGAGTGAACCACTGCTTGACGATGCTGCAGTGCTGTCTGGTGTGTGTGTGTATGTGTGTGTGTGTGTGTGTGTAAGCAGCTCAGCTCTTAAGCCTGTTTCCATGGCAATGTTAAGTACAGGTCCACTATGCAGAACTCATGGTCAATGATCCTCAGCTCAAGTGAAATCTTAATGTTTCATCAACATCTGCACAGATTTGACAGATTTTCATTTTTGACGTGTTGACAGGTCAGAACAGAGCAGTAAAATGACCGGTCGTGTCAAACAGGTTACCATTCAGTGGGATAACGTGTGCAGAGATATTGGGATGATAATTAAACCAGTGGTAAATAATGCAAATCTTGCAATACAGCATACACCCTCGCTGGCCACTTTAATAGGAACATTGGTCCTCCTTCTCATTCATATGACATGTGGTAGCAGTGCTATGCATAAATTCAGGCAGATATACAGTAGGTCAGGAATCTTTCGGTTAATGTCCACATCAATCAGCAGGATCAGAGGGGGAAATGTGGTCTTTGACTGGTTTTAGTATTTCAGAAACATCTCCTGGGATTTTCATACACAGCAGTCTTGACAAAGAAACATCCAGTGAGTCATTCTGCCTAAGGATGTCCTTGCTAGCTTAGAGCGATTTCCTCACACATTTGAGGAAATCATTCCTCACACAATATTTTGCAGAGCTTTTGGATATTTACACATTGCTTTGAAATGGACAGAGCTTAATCAATTCAGTTTGTAATCAGCTGTCAAGACATCCTCCGTGATTCTGCACTGCAGCCGGAATGAAATATTTAAATGCAGTTTTTTATTCTCTCTTTGCACTTTTAGGGGGATTTAAAATGATGGAAATGATCATAAATTAAAATACATAGCAATGAAAAAAGCATATTTCACTTTAAGGAAGTTTGTACACTATATTGACAAAAGTTTTGGGACATCTGCCTTTACATGCACATGAATGTAATATGGAGTTGTCCCGCCCTTTGCAGCTATAACAGCTTCAACTCTTCTGGGAAGGCTTTCCACAAGGTTTAGGAGTGTGTTTATGGGAATTTTTGACCGTTCCACTAGAAGTGCATTTGTGAGGTCAGGCACTGATGTTGGACGAGAAGTCCTGGCTTGCAGTCTCCGCTCTAATTCATCCCAAAGGTGTTCTATGGGGTTGAGGTCAGGCCAATCAAGTTCCTCCACACCAAAATTGCTCATCCATGTCTTTATGGACGAGTGAGGCTCATGGTGAGTCCTGACCTCAACCTGATAGAACACCTTTGGGGTGAATTAGAGTGGAGACTGCGAGCCAGGCCTTCTCGTACAACATCAGTGCCTGACCTCACGAATACGCTTCTAGAGAAATGGTCAATAAACACACTCCTAAACCTTCCCAGAAGAGCTGAAGTTGTTATAGCTGCAAAGGGCGGGACAACTCCATATTACATTAACATGCATGTAAAGGCAGATGTCCCAAAACTTTTGGCAATATAGCGTATGTGTGAGGTGCTCTATAATAGACTAGTGTCCCATCCAAGGTGTATTCACAGCCCTGAGTACAATAAAGCACTAACTATTGATGAATGAATGTAACTTCCTCTCTATGTCAATCCCTCATTCCCAGGACACCACCTGTCCCCCAAACTTTCCACAATAAGTAAAAAATGGACAGCATCAACAAACGACACCTTTATAGAGCAGAAGAAATGCACTAGAATAACATGGTATATGCACTAACATGCTGCCTAAAGGCTAAAGTACATAGGATCAGTTATTCTTCTTTAACTGTAATGAGTCTATTTCAGAGCCTGGCTTTGTCTTGCTAGATCACAGCCACCTTTTCTCAAATATGCCTCTTCTCAGTACTGCAGTAAATGAGACCTCAAGGGCATTATTAAAAGAGTTGTGGCAGGCAGATGGAGTTTGCCTCATATCCACCCGTCTGTCACTGAAATCACTAAAGTGTGAGCTGTGTGAACCGATTGACTGAAAGAGAAGCTCGGGCTCCAGGTGAGACTTTGGGACTCATAAGGAACGAGCCACTTTCAGCCTCTTTCACTCAGCTCAGTGAAGGTCAAACTAAAAACTATCCCTGGATTTTCTATAGCTATTTTATTCTGACATCTCATTTTCTTTCATGTCTTGCTCACAGATAAATAGTTCTTGCCACACAGGAATTGTGATGGTGCTCGTTGGAAATGTTGAGGTTTTTTTTTTTTTTTTACATATACTGGAGTTCATTTTTTGTGAATATTCATGAATCTGTACTTTGAATGTTAGAAATGTGACATGATGAATAGATTCGAACTGTAAGGCAGATACAAAATACACTATATTGACAAAAGTTTTGGGACGTCTGCCTTTACATGCACATGAATGTAATGTGGAGTTGTCCCACCCTTTGCAGCTATAACAGCTTCAACTCTTCTGGGAAGGCTTTCCACAAGGTTTAGGAGTGTGTTTATGGGAATTTTTGACCGTTCCTCTAGAAGCGCATTTGTGAGGTCAGGCACTGATGTTGGATGAGAAGGCCTGGCTCGCAGTCTCCGCTCTAATTCATCCCAAAGGTGTTCTATGAGGTTGAGGTCAGGGCTCTGTGCAGGCCAGTCAAGTTCCTCCACACCAGACTCGCTCATCCATGTCTTTACGGACCTTGCTTTGTGCACTGGTGTGCAGTCATGTTGGAACAGGAAGGGGTCATCCCCAAACTGTTCCCACAAAGTTGGGAGCATGAAATTGTCCAAAATGTCTTGGTAAGCTGAAGCATTAAGAGTTCCTTTCATTGGAACTAAGGGGCCGAGCCCAACCCCTGAAAAACAACACCTGAATTCAATGATTTGAAGGGGTGTCCCAAAACTTTTGGAAATATAGTGTAGGAGAAGTTTAGTGCCGAAAGTAAACATGTAAATAGAAATCAGAAAGCCTGGAAGAAACCCACACAGGAAACACAGAGGGAACATGTAAAACTCCACACAGAGAGTGACCTCAACTCAGGATCAACCCAGAAAGCAGGAAGCTGTGAGACGGCAATTATACACACTGTGATACCGAGCCAACCGAGGATGTTATATTAATTGATTTTTCTGCAGAACTGGCATGCTGCAGTTTGCCCTTGGAATAGACAGGTTTTGTCCTCTCCTGTCTGTCAATCCTAACATTCTGTTTAGCATCTCATTTAATATGTGCTTTTATTTTCTTCAGATTTTATACTGTTGGAAGTGATGCACATGCAGAATCCGAGCCTCTGGGTGAGTACTCATTCCATTACTGCAATATTGTTGCTCAGTCATTTGGTGTATCCGTGCTCATTTCATTATGTTTCAGGAACATCGGGTTGAAAAGTCCAAACTTCATCTAAATTATCTAAACTCATTTTTGTGTGGCTTTGAATACTCTGGTTTCCAGATGTGGCAGAAGTACAGAGCGTCTTTATAATGCAAAAACTATTAAAAAGTACAGCTTTAAATTCTTTACTCAAGTACTTCACTTTAACTTTAAAAAATAGTTCAAAAACACAAGCATCTAATGAAAAGTACAAGCAAGAAATACAAACATAATGAAATGACACTGATTTTGGAATTTCAACTAGGAATGAGGGCAAACCTGTTAAAACTTGCTAGGAGTCAAGAAGCATTTATTGTCAGTCCAAACACCTACAAACAGCTAACTTATTTTTTTTACAGCATTTGGCAGACATCTTTATCCAAAGTAACTTACATTTTATACAACTGAGCAATTGAGGGTTAAGGGCCTTGTGCAGGGGCCCAGCAGTGGCAGCTTGGTGGACTTGGGATTCAGACTCACAACCTTCTGATTAGTAGCCCAACTCCTTAACCACTAAGCAACAACATCCCCTAACTTCTCAACTTTCATCCCGTCATGCACTGTGTATTCTGACACCTTTCTATCAGAACCAGCATTAACTTCTTCAGCAATTTGACCAACAGTAGCTTGTCCGTTGGATCGGACCACACGGGCCAGCCTTCTCTCCCCACGTGCATCAATGAGCCTTGGCCGCCCATGACCCTGTCTCCAGTTCACCACTGTTCCTTCCTTGGACCACTTTTGATAGATACTGACCACTGCAGACCGGGAACACCCCACAAGAGCTGCAGTTTTGGAGATGTTCTGATCCAGTGGTCTAGCCATCACAATCTGTCCCTTCATCAAACTCGCTCAAATCCTTACGCTTGTCCATTTTTCCTGCTTCTAACACATCAACTTTGAGGACAAAATGTTGACTTGCTGCCTAATATATCCCACCCACTAACAGGTGCCATGATGAGGAGATCATCAGTCTTATTCACTTCACCTCTCACTGCTCACAGTGTTATACCTGATCGGTGTCGCTGTCATGATACACTAGATAAAGACAGAATGCAGCAAAAACAGGTAGATATTTGTACCAATAATTATTAGAGCAGCTGTCTCAGTGCTTTCCTGTTTTTTGTAATGTATTTTGATTTATTTATTTATTTTTTATTTGAGCAATTTAAGAATTCTTGTTCATGTTGAAATTATGATTTTGTTCACTTAAAATAGATGTATAAATACTGTGCATACATTCAGGGATCATTCACCCACCTTGTCACATGTATTAACAGTTTAGATTTGTTATGAATTTTAAACAGCTGCTTGAAGCACTCTTGCTTCCACCTTATGATTTCCAAAAATATTTCAGATGGACTGGAGGAATTTATTTTGAAATGTAATGAGGAAAGAATCGAGATTTCTCTTGGGGAAAGACAGTGATTCAAAGTCAAAATTCCCCATACTATTTCCAAAAAAACTACCACCATACACTCGTCTGCTTTTTTCTGTTTCTCCTGCCGCTTTGTAGTGCACTAGTTTATCTCTGCTCACGTCCTACCTTCATGCTGCTGTGTCTGACCTCCCAGAACGCCGAATTTCTTCCTTGATGTCCAGAGCCTTTTCCCACAAGTTAAGGTCATCTGTGAAGTTTTTCTGACATTAGTTTTAAAAGGTAATGGTGCTTTAGCTACTACTTTATAATCATATTACCCTGCCTCCATATATTATTCTCTTCTACCATATCCTGACTGAATTTAGGCCACTTCGTGAGTTGCCTAGAGGTGTGCACATATTCATGCTTTAATGCTCCGTCCTTCAACATATCCTTCCGTTTTCTTTGACATTCCTTAAATAAAAAGGTCACAGAGAATGTGAATAAGAAGTGAATAAAGGACAGGACCTCCATTTGCTTTTATGCACTTTGTACGGCTGCTCGGTGGGATATTGGCAGATGTTTATAAAATGATATATGGCAGGAAATTGAACTTGTAAAAGACCCTGGCTTAATAAAGACCAGACCAGACCTGCAGAATAGCCCCAAATAAAACTGTTTCATGTTTTAAAAAATTCAATACTTAAAGGGAAATCAATTAAATGTAAAAGCTGAGTTAGCTAAAGTGAAGACCATTCAGCTCCTCTGAGTAGCTAACTTTCCAAAGTCCTCTGAGACAGATTTATGGGAAGGCGTAAATAATTGGATGGATTTTTACAAAGGTTTTAAGGCCTTGGCTATTTCAAATCCTTCATTAAAAAAAGTGTGAGGGATATGCAGCCATTCTCATCCTGGATTAATCATTTGTTCCTCAGTGGATCAAGGTGAATACTGACCAGAAACACTATTATAAAGCCATGAGTAAGTTTAAAGGAAGTGCCGAGCTGATTATAGATTAAATTACCTGTACAAAGACAGCATTAAAAGTACACTCGTAAAATTCCATGCAGTAAATAAAAACCTATAGACATTCACCCTTATCCAGAGCAACTTCCAATTTATCTCATTTTATACAACTGAGAGTTAAGGGCCCACCGTGACAGCTTGGTGGACCTGGGATTTGACCTCACAACCTTCTGATTAGTAGTCCAACACCTTCACCACTAAGCTACCACATCCCCCAGAAACATAGACATTTTGTCTGATGTGACCTAAACAGTAACTGATGTAAGAACAAAAAAAGTGAGATAACTGTCATGTGGCTTAGAGGTTAGGGCTTTGAGCTACTACATATCCCTGGTCATCTGTGACTGTCATAGAGGTGAGATGCAGTGACGCTATCTCAATTAGTATCTTTGAAATTGAAAAGCAAAATGATTTAATGAGCTTAAACTGGAAAGATCTTTCTTTTCTTTTTTGAATTAAATATTAACCAATTATGCCCCTGAAAAACCAATGGGGACAAATGAGCTAGAAATGGCAGCATGGGGTCTGAATTCTGGCTCAGAAAGTCCAAACAACCTCAGCTACATCACTCGCACGGTGGATTGAATGGGTTAAATTCAAACCTCAATAACTTTAACCATTAGACAATCAGTCAACATGGGCATCATGAAAAGTGCAGGAATAAAAAGCTGGACAGTTGCAACAAACAGACCACCTACAGTATACAGTGGTGTGAAAAAGTGTTGGCCCCCTTCCTGATTTCTTATTTTTTTGCATGTTTGTCACACTTTAATGTTTCAGATAATCAAACACATTTAAATATTAGTCAAAGATAACACAAGTAAACACATCATGCAGTTTTTAAATGAAGGTTTTTATTATTAAGGGAAAACAAAATCCAAAACTACATGGCCCTGTGTGAAAATATGTTTGCCCCCCTGTTAAAACATAACTTAACTGTGGTTTATCACACCTGAGTTCAATTTCTCTAGCCACACCCAGGCCTGATTACTGCCACACCTGTTCGCAGTAACTCACTTAAATAGGACCTGCCTGACAAAGTGAAGTAGACCAAAAGATCCTCAAAAGCTAGACATCATGCCGAGATCCAAAGAAATTCAAAAACAAATGAGAGAGAAAGTAATTGAGATCTATCAGTCTGGAAAAGGTTATAAAGCCATTTCTAAAGCTTTGGGACCGCCGTGAACCACAGTGAGAGCCATTATCTACAAATGGCGAAAACATGGAACAGTGGAGAACCTTCCCAGGAGTGGCCGGCCGACCAAAATTACCCCAAGAGCGCAGCGACAACTCATCCAGGAGGTCACAAAAGACCCCACAACAACATCCAAAGAACTGCAGGCCTCACTTGCCTCAGTTAAGGTGAGTGCTCATGACTCCACCATAAGAAAGAGACTGGGCAAAAATGGTTTGCATGGCAGAGTCCCAAAATGAAAACCGCTGCTGAGCAAAAAGAACATAAAGGCTCGTCTCAGTTTTGCCAGAAATCATCTTGATGATCCCCAAGACTTTTGGGAAAATACTCTGTGGACTGACGAGACAAAAACTGAACTTTTTAGAAGGTCTGTGTCCCATTACGTCTGGCGTAAAAGTAACACCGCATTTCAGAAAAAGATCATCACACCAACAGTAAAATATGGTGGTGGTAGTGTGATGGTCTGGGGCTGTTCTGCTGCTTCAGGGCCTGGAAGACTTGCTGTGATAAATGGAACCATGAATTCTGCTGTCTACCAAAAAATCCTGAAGGAGAATGTCCGGCCATCTGTTTGTGACCTCAAGCTGAAGCGAATGTGGGTTCTGCAGCAGGACAATGATCCAAAAAACACCAGCAAGTCCACCTCTGAATGGCTGAAGAAAAACAAAATGAAGACTTTGGAGTGGCCTAGTCAAAGTCCTGACCTCAATCCCATTGAGATGCTGTGGCATGACCTTAAAAAGGTGGTTCATGCTCGAAAACCCTCCAATGTGGCTGAATTACAACAATTCTGCAAAGATGAGTGGGCCAAAATTCCTCCACAGCGCTGTAACAGACTCATTGCAACTTGATTGCAGTTGTTGCTGCTAAGGGTGGACCAACCAGTTATTAGGCTTAGGGGGCAAACACTTTTTCACACAGGGCCATGTAGTTTTGGATTTTGTTTTCCCTTAATAATAAAAACCTTCATTTAAAAACTGCATGATGTGTTTACTTGTGTTATCTTTGACTAATATTTAAATGTGTTTAATTATCTGAAACATTAAAGTGTGACAAACATGCAAAAAAATAAGAAATCAGGAAGGGGGCCAACACTTTTTCACACCACTGTAATGTGGTGGCTTAGTGGTTAAGGTAGCTTAGTGGTTAAGGTGTTGGGCTACTGATCAGAAGGTTGTGAGTTTGACTCCCAGGTCCACCAAAATGCCACTGCAAAATATAATACATCTATTAGCTAATTGAAAATTGTGAATGAATGAACGCAGGTCTATTTGTCCTGTGAGCTTCATATCTGACTGCCTGCTCATACTCGCATGAAATTAAAAACCTCCTGCTTGGGAAGAGTCCAGTGGGATTCTACTCCCAGTGCACCCTTCTACTTTGAAAATACCCTGGCAAGCTTTCTGAAAAATCCAACAGTGTGTCTACTAACTGTAGCAGTATTTGTATACTTGTTCATTCTGAATATTGAAATTGTATTTAGTTTCATTTTACTATTTGTTGTCACTATAAGTCATTTGGAATAAAAACATCAGTTATGTGAATAAATGTTTCTACTGTCAGGAACCGATGGTGGATTTACAGTAAAGAGTTAGTTACAAATTACAGAGCTAAACAAAAAACCTGTAGCTGATCTGCAAGAAAGATGAAGTGACCTTTGCATTTCAGTGTTGGAATAACACCAAAGCACATAAAAGCAGCAGAGACTAGGGAACAAAACACTCCTCTCCTGGAGTGTCCCAGTTAGAACACTGACCTAAATCGCGTGAACGGTTTGAGGAACTGAACATCATTCATTATCTACATTACCCTTGAGGCTTTAAGAGTAGCAAGAACATGATTAGAAATGTCACTCACGTAACGACTCCGAGTGATTTGGTTTTTCTAAAACACATTATCAGAGCGATTCTCGGTTTATATAGTGAGACTTTTAGATCTCTACAGTTTATAAAAATGACTCGCCAATTTCGATTTTTATTGCACTGCAGACTGCATTTAGTCACAGCCTATAGCACATTCCTTGTGAAGCAAAGCATAACATTAAAGTCTCCGAGAGGAAGGCATCAGATAGGAGAAAAATTACAATGTTGAGAACAAAGGCTTTCAGGAGAAAAACTGCTAGAAATAAGGATAATGGTGCAGTAGCTGGGCTCTTACAGTCTCTAATAATAATAATAATAATAATAATAATAATAATAATAATAATAATAATAATAATAATAATAATAATAATAATAATAATAATAATAATAATAATAATAATAATAATAATAATAATAATAATAATAATAATAATAATAATAATAATAATAATAATAGGGGGGCATGGTGGCTTAGTGGTTAGCACGTTTGCCTCACACCACCAGGGTTGGGGGTTCGATTCCCGCCTCCGCCGTGTGCGTGGAGTTTGCATGTTCTCCCTGTGCCTCGGGGGTTTCCTCAGGGTGCTCCGGTTTCCTCCCCCAGTCCAAAGACATGCATGGTAGGTTGATTGGCATCTCTAAATTGTCCGTAGTGTGTGATTGCGTGAGTGAATGAGAGTGTGTGTGTCCGCCCTGCGATGGGTTGGCACTCCGTCCAGGGTGTATCCCCTAGGCACAGGCTCCCCGTGACCCGAGTGTAGATCGGATAAGCGGTAGACAATGAATGAATGAATAATACAAAGTGCAGGAAGGTCTCTTAGTTCCTGCTAGAAGCAGGCATGTAAGAGCAGGAAATTTTCAACCTGAAACCTGGCTTTTACAGTTGGTGAACTGGCGACAGGGTCATGGACAGCCAAGGCTCATTGATGCACATGGGGAGCGAAGGCTGGCCCGTGTGGTCCGATCTAACAAACGAGCTACTGTTGCTCAGATTGCTGAAGAAGTTAATGCTGGTTCTGATAGAAAGGTGTCAGAATACACTGATGAATCACGTTTTCTTTTAAATCCATGTGGTTGTTACTTTGACACGTAGCATCAACCTAAGCATTGTTGCAGACCATGTACACCCTTTCATGGAAACGCTATTCCCTGATGGCTGTGGCTTCTTACAGCAGGACAATGCACCGTGCCACAAAGCAGAAATAGTTCAGGAATGGTTTGATGAGCACAACAACCAGTTTGAGGTGTTGACTTGGCCTCCAAATTCCCCAGATCTCAGTCCAATCCAGCATCTGTGGGATGTGCTGGACAAACAAGTCCGATCCATAGAGGCCCCACCTCACAACTTACAGGACTTTAAGGATCTGCTGCTAACATCTTGGTGCCAGATCCCACAGCACACCTTCAAGGATCTAGTGGAGTCCATGCCTCGACGGGTCAGGGCTGTTTTGGCATCAAAAGAGGGACCAACACATTATTAGGCAGGTGGTCATAATGTTATCAAGCCTGCAAAAGACTTGAGACTGGGGTGGAGGTTCAGCTTCCAACAGGACGACAACAACCTCAAGGTGTATGCTAAAACGATGTGTTAGAATGGCTCAGAAAAAAATCTGCCATGCATCAGAGCTTCTCTCTGGAATACTTAGCCTAAATCCATATTTGTTTAGACAGCACAAACATTTCCCCTAACATACAGTGAAAAGTGAATTTAATCCACAGATAGCGTTGAATTGATGCATGTGATACTCACTGAATTGGCACAGCTAACCCTGACCGCTAGAAACCCAATAAAGTAAAAAATAACCACATAAAGCATGTTTACTGAAAAAGTCTTTACTCTTCTACAGACAGAAGGCACCTTTAGGAAGTACAATTAATGGACGTCCAATGATATGCATCCATAGGTGTTTTTAAATGATAGAAAAAAAGAAAAAAAAAAACCATGACATTATGTTGATCTGTTCTTCCACTTCATTGCATGCTCAGATCTCTTCATTTTCTCACATCGCACATTGTACACACGACACCTTTCAGTGATTTTAGGCTAAACAGTGAACAGTACATGACGACTCACAAAAAAAAAAAAAAAAGACAATAACAAAATTCTCAGAGGTCATACACAGAGACTTTTCGATTTCCCCAGGCTTCTGCATCACTCCGAGTGATTTAAGACCGTCTTCAATAGAAACAAAACTCTGAATAATGAACAAATGACAATTTTCTTTACAAGGTTCATGTTAAGATCATTTAAAACCTAATTTGGTTCTTTTACTTCAACTAATAGGGACTGGAAATAAACCCCGTTTTTATTTTTCACCCCATAAGACATGAATGTCATCAATGTCGAATATGCCAAAGGTGTAATAACGACCCAGAGCAAAGCGATCTTCCATTTTCATTAAAGTTTCATTTTAGTTTATACGTTTAGATGCACTATAAGATCTACTTTAAAAGGTAAGTATTTAAAGCACACAATTTTTTCAGAGTTAGATAATCCAGCCATCAGGCTAGAATAAAGTGTTCTTATTTAGGCTTTTACAAAAAAAAAAAAGTAATGAACAAATCCAACAAATCTTTAAGCAGCAAATCAGGCAAATGTTCTTTGAGAAATGTGAAATTAATTTTTTCTTTAAAAGCACTTGTGCTGAAGCATGTCCTTTGGTAGCAGAAAAACAAACATTTACTCTATATAGACTGCACCGTTTGTGCTTTAAAACGGGTTTAAATACAATCCTGAGTTGAATCAATTCGTTCAAGATGGACGGACTGTATAAAAAAAAAAAAAAAAAAAGACTCGGTACAAACTTCTACAAACGCTAAAGATCATTGATACAGCATTTTCATAAGAGTAGCCGGTACTCTACTCACGGTGAAACAGTTGTTTAAATATAACGATTGGCAAAATGCAACGAATGCATGCATGTAGGACTGAATCTGTGTGAATAAAAGCAAAGTATTAAAAATATCATGCTACTTGACGGGGGAAAAAAAAAAAAAAAAAAAAAAAAAACTACTAGAAAAAAGACCCAGGGTTTACCATAGTCCAAGCCTGTGTTTATTCTTTCTTTATTTATTTATTTATTAATTTTTGGCTGGGAAATTATATTTTTTTTATGATAAAAGTTTATATCATTGTTATTTAAAAATGATTAGTAATGGATGAATAGATGGATAATCTGTACGAACAAACTCTACAGTTTACTGATCAGATCAGGAGCGTTCCTTATTAGATTAGAAATTGATCTTTTCCTGAATATTTCAAAAGCAACGATTAACAATACTGTTGTTAAATTTCCGTCATGGCAATTAGCATGATAGCTCATGGATCGGGAAACTGGTACCAGTATCTGGTATTTGCTATCTAATTTCATATCAAGGTCTCAATGTTATTTATAGCACACTGTTGATCTCAGCATGGTGTACACCATGCTCCATTTCCACAATAATCTCAGTGATAACCTACTCTGCATTTGACACACGTCAATAAATTCAAGCACATACAGAAGTCTTATTTTGCCGCTGTAACATGAGTAACCTGCTGGACCATCCCCAAAAATGGACCAACCCTGCTCAGAATTCTTGGGCAACTTTGAGTAATTTTTAAAAATCAGAGACGTCCAATGCAGCAATGACTCGTTTTCTACAGAGACGGGTTTTTTAAAAAAGAAAAAGCGCCATTTTCTGACAGGCAGTGTCCGCGTTCTGAGAGCAGAGTGTGTGTCTAGAAGATCTTATATCGTCCTGGGGGGCAAACACATTTTGTACGTGCCAGCCAGAGCTTTGGCAGCGCTATAGATCATCTGCCTGCGGGACATGCCGGTGAAGGCCAGGTGCCAGTCTGTGCGGCTAACGTTGGGCACGTTCCTCTCCAGCACCTCGCCTACAGTCACGAGCAGCCCAGACCAGCGCAGACTGTAATCCGGAGGGGTGAGAGACTGAGCCTGTGGGAGAACAGTGAACAGAGTGATAAGAGCACTTTAACACCATAGAGCTACTCACTAGAAATTGAACACAGAAGGGCTGAACAAGGACAACAAAAGGTCAGATATTTAACATCTTTTATACATCTATTATTTAGTCATAGAATGATGGAGAATATGACTAAACAACCCAGCGAAGGCTGGCCCGTGTGATCCGATCCAACAGACGAGCTACTGTTGCTGAAATTGCTGAAGAAGTTAATGCTGGTTCTGATAGAAAGGTGTCAGAATGCACAGTGCATGGCGGGTCAGGGCTGTTTTGGCAGCAAAACGGGGACCAACACTATATTAGATAGGTGGTCATAATATTATGCCTGATCGGTGTAGATGTTATTAGGTCATTTTCTGTATTTGAATCCTTTTTGATCCAGTTAATGTTGAATATTCCTGAAGCTTCAGTCTTTCTATGTCAGGCCAGGAGTATTTCTGTAAGAGCATCCTTAAGAATAAGACAGCGATGTATAACATCAACACCTTGTAATGTCATTTCTGAGTAAAATCTCATTTGCATGTATCTCAAGAGAAAGTCTGATTACTCCTAAAATGTGAAAAGATTAAATACCAGGAGCATCATGGACATTCTGACAGCCAGTATCTAACAAACTGAATTGATTAGGATTACATCCAGTTTGCTAGGGCCCAACAACAGGATCAAAGCCAAAACGTTGATTGTGTGAGGAAATCACACTTAGCAAGCAAATTTTACACATCTTTAAGTGCCTGAATGTTTTTAATCACCATATTGTTAATATTTAATATATTGGTGTAAGTGGTAACTAATATATATATTTATATATATAAAACACACACACACACACACACACACACACACAGAGCACTGGAAATGTTGCACTCCAAGTCTAGTATTAAGATTCCCTGGCACTCCTCTGAAGGAGATCTGAAAGCTTGACATGACGGAGCATTTTTTTTCTTTTTATATATCACTGCACCAGTTGACAGTGTGACAGGTGGATTTTCTATCAGGATGCATAACAAAGTTACACAGTACTTCAAATGAATGATACAGTTCCAATTACTAAGGCTTGGCTGAGGCTGTCAAGAACACAGCTGTGGGAACATCACACGCTTGCTATATTTACATCTACATGTTTATAGTGCATCACAGAGCTGTGAGGCAGAGTGTGTTGTAGTCAAAGAACGCTGGCTGCATAAGTAATGCTGTGTACCTGTTGTACATGTTCCAGAGCTACAGGAGTTGTCTGCGTGAAAGTTTCGATGTGGATGCCATTGCCAGGATCATCCAGAATCAGACAGCCAATGTCAAACCACCTAGAGAAGACAAGAACAATTAGATGAAAATGCGCAAAGGTGAGTGTGCGGTAATGCCAAAAGGAGAAAAGTGATGAATCATCTGAGAGAGAGACTATCATAACACAAAGGACAAATGTGACCGTTTGTTGTTTTCCTTTAATTAACACACACCCCCCACCCCTGAACGTGGTCTTCACCATTGCACTGCAGCAACACCTGGACAGTGAGAAACGTTAATGGTCTCCTGGGCGTTCTCGGTTTTCAGCAAATCAGTCTTGTCGTAATGGGTACATGCTCATTCTGTGTAGCCGGCTTCTGCTGTACGATGATAAAAAGGCCAGATCAGAGTGGCTCATCCTAGCCTTGCTTACTGCGTCGTTCTCTCTCTTTTTTTTTCTTTTTTTTTTTAAATGCCACCCACAGACTTGATCTGGACATTAGTATTCTCTATACACATCAGAACGACAGCAGCTACTCTGGATACTGGAACTTTCCGCCGCGCTCACCAGCTGAACACGCCATCACATTTTTGGACTCTATACAAAAGGTGTCATTTAAACCGCGGCTTTGAGACAGGCTATTTTTTAAATAATTACAGAACTGACACCTTAGAATTTATAAATGTCTTTGTAAGCAGCGTCAGTGATAAATACACTTTCGGCAAGGATGACAGCTAATTTGGCTTATAAATTGTCACCTTGAGACCGTTTCACGCGGTGTAACTGGACGAAATTACAGTGCGTGCTGCAGTGGCAGCGGGAGGTCCAAAGTCAATCTAAAGGACAGATGTAGAGAACAAAGACAAAGTTGTTGTTGACTGGTCATGCACTGGTGTGAAAAGGATGGGTTCTTTTCTGCTCACTTGTCTGGGAAGAGCTCTGCTATGAAGTTCTCCACAGAGACCACAGGCTGTTTCTCGTGGATTACTGCCGTACGGCGTAGGCTGTCAATGCGCTCCTGTGCACCCTGTAAAGATGGAGTAACACACAGTTATGAGGTTACAGATATATTTGAACCTTTTTATCATTTTTACCAGTTGCAAAGACACATCAAGTAATCCTACATCTATGTAGAACTGGTCCAATATATTTTAAGCTAGTCCCAAAGGCAAGGAAGCTCCAGTGTGTTTGCCCAGTCCCTTGTTTTAGTGTATTAATACAGATTAAGACCTCTTCTAGCAAAGTTTCTAATGAAGCCTTTTGTGCTCTTGACAAAATGTCTCAAATCTGGCTAACATTTATGAAAACTGTTGCTCACAAAAGTTAATAAGGAGTAGACCTTTCTCTCCTGATTTCAGGGACTGGAACCTACTTTTTTTTGCCAATACAATATAAATACCACTACTAGATTATGTTCAGGAGAAATGCACTAAAACAGAAGCTGTACAAAAACCAAAAAAGGAAGCAAGGAAAGATCAAAACCTGCGCTGTGTTAAAGATCTCTGACCAAAACGGTGAGGAATATTCATGCTTCTAATTCAGGAGAAAGCCAAGCCTGACCAGAAAGGAGGTCAAGTCTCTTAAGACCAGAGTATCTACAAATATGAGAGAGTCTCACCTTGACTCCTGCTGCGTAGCCCACTGGCTGAGGAGCAATGTTGGACTGGCTTGCTTCCCCAGTCACCATGGCCATGCCGAACACTTCCTGGAAGGCATCGCGCACTGCTCCTACCTTCACCTCCTTATCAGAGGTCACCACAATGTCCAGATCACCTCCTGATTCTGTCATATGTTCAATGAATTTTGCGTTACTAAGCATAAAAACATGGTCAGAGAAATTTGAGAGCGATTATAGGAATGAGTTGTACTTACTAATGTATGGAGCCATTCCAGGGTCTAATGTGGTGATCATGGACTCCACAGAGTGCTTGGTTTTGTCCAGGACCGTCTTCACCATAGGGTTACCTGCCACACCCTGAAAACAATCAAGCAAGTGAGATGGCAAAATTCCCAACTAGAAGCTAAAAACAGCATCTTAAACGTTTTCAAGTGTGGTTCCTTGGTGGTCCAGGCAGCAGGATCCCGTCACAGCCTGGGTTCTAATCCCTGGCAGGGAACCCACCCAGCAACTGCGGGGTTAATTCTCAGTGCCGGTCCCATGGCTGGATAAAATGGGTTAATGGATAAATGGGCTGGATAAAATTCTTATACTGTTGCTTGTTGGTGATACAGTACCTTATAAAATATTTTGGCATATACAATTGTTTTGAGTTTTCTTCAGCAGATTTAATAAAACAGGAGGGATTGTTTTTTGTGGCCTTTTACCTTAATGAAGCCCCATATTCCACCTCCAGAGGGGCTGTTCTGCATAACTCTGGGATCGTCATGACCCTCTGGGAAGGTAATGGGAGAAACAACCCCTAGTCCACCAGACATCACTGGCTGTTGCATCATTGGGTTTGTAACCACACCTAGAGACAGATCACAGCATTGGTAACAAACAGGATTTACAACACAAACAGCATAAAGAAAAGCAAAAGGCTCTAAAATCACTTTTGACCTTGGTAAAAGAAACATTTCATAAAAATTCTGACAGCTCATCTTACGCCGTCTCCCAATGACTATTTTTATTATTTTATCAGGCAGGTCCAAGCTGTCCTTACAAAACATATGAATAAAGAGTGAACGTCAGAAAGCAGCGGCACATTAAGGCGCGTGATGGCTACACTTAGCCGAAATATGTAGGCACACATCTCCCTCTGATTTAATTACAAATGACAAATCTCTGTGGTGGTTTTCAGTTCAGAAATTTTATACCATATTCTATTACAGTAGTTTCAAGTTTATAGCATATTCTATTACAGAGTGCAAGGTCACTGGTTTACTCAGTAATCCACTATTGTAGCACACAAACCTGGCATAGGGGGCACACTGGAGAAACTGGGCATCAGCGGAGTCTGTGGAGTACGGCCGGCATGACCACGCGTGATGTCGTATGCTGCATGAGGGCTGAAACCGGTGGTGGGCGGCCCCATTGGCGGAGCAGACATCACTGGACATGGAGAAGGTGGAGCAGTATGGACATGTGGACTGCTGAAAGCCACACCCCCAGCCATGGGAGAAGCAAAACCTTGAGAGGCTGTGGACAGCGGCTTCATGGGGCTGGGGGAAAATGGTGGAGCAGGGGAGGACTGAACAGGTGGCAGGATAGAGGTCACTGCTGTAGGGGGTGCTGGTGTGGAGAAGCCCTCGGGGGCAAAGCTAGAGATGCCTGTGGTGCCAGGAAGGCTCATTGGACTTGAAAGACCTAAAAAAATACAGAAATCTGCATTAATGGAAGTACACGACATGTATTTCTCTTACATTAGCTACTAGGGTGATGTAGGACACTCTCCTATAGCAAATACACAAAAATGTGAACGTTATTAAAACAAATGTTTGCTTGGACTTGCGCATATATTTATGAACAAACTCTGAGAGGTTTATCAGCCACACCCACTCCTAAAACCAATACTAATAAACGTTTTCCAAAGTTGTGAGCCATGTTGAGTAGAAAAACAAGGCCATGTTGGGTGAAAATACTGGCATCAATCCTACTGGTTCTTCTGGCCAGAGAAACATTTCAGAAGGAAACTGAAATAAAAGCAAGAATTTCCTAAATCAGCACCGAGTACGACTGTGCAAGAGTTATCAATCATCATCATTACTCATCTATACAATTTCTCCTATACGGATGAGCTACAGACTCAATGTGAAACAGGAACTCCACGGGTTTTGAGCCCATTCTGATAACAGTGCCATAGGAAAATGAGAAATTAATCCCAAGGGTTTGGATTCTGTGAACATACAGCTGACTTGCAAGATGAAACTTAAATGTTTAACAATAATGTTTGTGTGTGTATAATATTTATCACATTTAATCAGTACAGCCTAATATAACAATCCTTTTTAAAGCTAATTTTTGAAAGGATGTCTAGATACATGATATTGCTAATAGTTTTGGGACACCCCTCCAAATCATTGAATTCAGGTGTTGTTTTTCAGGGGTTGGGCTCGGCCCCTTAGTTCCAGTGAAAGGAACTCTTAATGCTTCAGCATACCAAGACATTTTGGACAATTTCATGCTCCCAACTTCGTTGGAACAGTTTGGGGATGACCCCTTCCTGTTCCAACATGACTACACACCAGTGCACAAAGCAAGCTCCATAAAGACATGGATGAGCGAGTTTGGTGTGGAGGAACTTGACTGGCCTGCACAGAGTCCTGACCTCAACCCCATAGAACACCTTTGGGATGAATTAGAGCGGAGACTGTGAGCCAGGCCTTCTCGTCCAACATCAGTGCCTGACCTCACAAATGCACTTCTAGAGGAACGGTCAAAAATTCCCATAAACACACTCCTAAACCATGTAGAAAGCCTTCCCAGAAGAGTTGAAGCTGTTATAGCTGCAAAGGGCGGGACAACTCCATATTACATTCATGTGCATGTAAAAGCAGAGGTCCCAAAACTTTTGGCAATAACGTGTACCATATATGGTCAATTGTGGGAGTATCCATGAATGTAAATGAGCAGCGAAAAAAAAACAAATTAGTATTTTTATTTACTTTAAGACTTCCTGTGTGCATAAATTCAAGAGAGCTGGGGAGCAGATGGACATTAGACTGAACCACTTGCTGCAGAATGAACTTGTTTACCATCCTTTTTCTCCTGCTTTTATCAAAAAGCTGATATGAAAGGATTATAACAAAAACAAAGCAATGAACAAACATCCAGTTTTGTGACCAGAGTCATGGAAATATTATTATTATTATTATTATTAATAGTGCACTGCTGTATTAAAAAAAAAAAAATAATAATAATAATAATAATAAAAAAATTAAAAAAAAAAAAAAAGACATTAGGTAGCCATTTTGTCGTAGTTAGAGTCTGCTGAAATGATTCAAAGCCTCACTGATGGGCATTACGGGCACCGAGATGACTCTGAAGGAGTGCATCACAAAGCTGGGACACCAGCAGAGAATATTTTGCCCAAAGCTACAATTACTTGCGAGAGGTCATGCAGCTATAAAAGGTCTCCTCACAGTTAGTTAACTGATTAATATCCTGGAGGAGCTTCCAGACAAACACTGCAGCTCTTCTGCCTACATTAGTGTGATATGCTGCTCTCCAGGACTCCTGCTGCAGCTGGACATCCATTAATCACTCACAGATAACGGTACTCCTCAGGAATTCATTACCATTTACTTTTATAGTAGCTAATGATTATATCCAAAGCAAAGCAAAGTAGACCAGGCATTTAATATAGTTTAGTCAAAAACCTTTCTAATATTATGATTCATTATTATGGTACATTTTGATAGGTTTGTTAAATAAATATTAAGAATATGAGAGTGAAGAAGCTCCTGAAATCCTGAATCATGCTAATGTGACGAAGATTATTATTATTATTAACAGCTTATTAGTGGTTTTTTAGCTGGTTAGAGGCAGAGAACATGGAAGATTTCCAGATTGCATGTTAATGTATATTTAGAGATCCTGACATTTCTATATCTAGCTGGACACTCCCAAGACTTTCTTAGTCCTGACGCACAAGTCTAAATTGCTCTCCAGGAAGCATTTAATCACACCCCTGTAAAGAAACTGAGCTACACTATATGGTCAAATGTTTGTGGACACATTAACTTCAGACCTACACGTGATTCTTCCCCAAAATGTTGGAGCCGATTTTTATAGAACGTCTTTGTATGCTGTACAAATACCATTTTTTTTCTCTGGAACTAAGGTGCCCCAAACCTGTTCCAGCATGACAATGTACCAGTGCTCAGTCCAAGTGGAAGAACTCAGGTGGCTTACACAGAGCCCTGACCCCACGTCCTCACCCACATCCAGATCAGCAACACCTTTCAGGGTGAACTGGAACTTTACTGCATCCTTAATTAAGCTCTTTCAGTCAAATAAGCAGAAATATTCCCCACAATCAAGTAGAAAGCCTTCCCTGAAGAGTAAACGTTATTATAGCAGCAAAAGGGATTAAATCTAGAATGAGATTTTGGGTGCAGCTGTCCACAAACTTTTGGACATACATACAGTGCATCACACTACAGTAGCAGCTAGAACTGTCCATGATCATGTCATTTTCTGCATGTGACTCCTCTTGCAAACCAACCTAGATACACAGGAAAGTATACACCGATCAACCATAACATTGTGAGCAGTGAGAGATCTCATCATGACACCCGTTAGTGGGTGGGATATATTAGGCAGCATTTTGTCGTCAAAGTTGATGTGTTAGAAGCAGGAAAAATGGACAAGCGTAAGGATTTGAGAGAGTTTGATGAAGGGCCAAATTGTGATGGCTAGACCACTGGATCAAAAGGGGGAACAACAATATTAGGCAGATGGTCATAATGTTATGCCTGATCAGTGTATATAAAGGAACGTAGATATATAGAGTTTAGTCACAGAAAGCTCATTTTTCTTCATCGTCTCACCTTTAACAGTAACATTCGCCTAAAATACCAAAATGCAGCATTAGTCATAATGGACAAATTGGCAGTGAGAAATACTACAAAGCTGAAAACAAGCTCTCAGCTACTTATTTAGCCTCCAAAGCCAGCGTCTGCTGCAGAAATCACTCCATCCCTTCCAGACTGACTGTATAAAAAGGAAATACATAAATCAATATATCAACAACTTTTGATCCGTTCCATGGGCACTTTAAGTTTCCTGAGGAAACAGAAGAAAGAGCGAGCAAAATGTTGGCAAGCTCGGGCCTAATGAGAAAATGCAAGTTCAGTAAAGGAAATAAAACGTTAATAAATAAACCGATTTCCATGATGCAGTCACATTTCTGCATCCTTATACCTCTAATATGATAAATATTGTACCTTATATTATAATCATATATGAGGAAATGATGCTATGAGGCAGGGTTGCCAGATCTGCACAACTAAAACAGAACAATTGACAAGCAGTACAAAAAACATGCGATTTCTCCTAAATCCTTCAGGTCTTGTGGTGTTATACGTTTTGTGTTAATGTGTTATTAGACATTACAAACTATCTAGAGCTAGGAGAATGACTGAAAGGAAGTACTGGGAAGTTAAAAGTAGCACAATGTTGACACAACGCCGCTGCAGCACGCATAATAATGGGAATTTATTACATTGCACATTACACTATATAGTCAGCTGCTCTGTTTAGATCTAGACTGTCTCATCTCCTTAATGAGAAGTGCACTTTGCATGAAGATTTAAGCTTGTAAGCCACTTTTGCACCGAACATGTGTGTTAGCTTCTCCCCACACAGAATGTGTCGTAATTGTGCTTGAAAATGAGTGCAAACAGCTTATTAAATCCACCCTAATGGACATCCCCGGTTACGGCAATAACTTCCTGAAGGTCATCCTTCCTCAGCAATTAAGTTACTACCTCGATATGTGATTAGTGTACAACCAGCAGACGTTCCTGCTGCGGCATAAACCATGAAACATCCCTGATTAAATATGAATGCTCTATGTTTATGACTTAAATATAAAAAGGGGGGAAAAAAAGAACAGAGGCTATTAAAAAGTACAGCTTAAAGTCTGATTTTATTTCACGTGATAAACACTCTGCTCAGGTCTTACCCATCGTGAGAGGAGGCGGACTGACGGCAGCAGCAGTGCTAAGGGGAGGTGGAGGAGTGGTGGGCGGCGTGGTTTCTATTCCGCTCTCTTCCATCATCTTTCCTTAATCTTGCCTGAAAGGAGAAAAAAAGAAAATTCGTTCAAAGGCTTCAGTACACTGTCACAATGGATCATACAAGCAGAGCTCAAGTATTTTGCTTCCATCAACAAGGGATCAGTTCTTCTACATAGTTTTTTTTCCCCATTTTGAGCAGGTCATTTCAAACAGGCCGTTAGTTAATCCTAATATTTCTTTCTCTCTCTCTGTCGAGCTATATGTCCCACTCCTGAGTTCCCAGTGTGACCACTTCTTTCTGGACCTGCCTGATCCATCCAGATGCTCTACCCCTGGTTGGAGTCTTGTCACTTGGTGGTGCTCACTGATGCTGTGGATAGATCTGAGTAGACAGTCTGTGACCCAGGGGTCCGCTGTGGAAATGGGAGTTTTTCCTCACCACCATCACCTCAGGCTTCTCATTAGGGATAAAATAGTAACTTTACTTTAAACTCTAATCATTTTTTTCTGTTTCTATACTTCTGTAAAGCTGCTTTGAGACAATGTTCACTGATAAAAGTGCTACACAAGTAAACTGAATTGCAATTTTCAACATAGGCTTAAAACCAAAAGCAGTACATCCTTACTGGCCACTTTACATTTTGGATCATCACCGCTGTAAAGTTTGTTTGCTTGTAATGTAATGCCATGCCAGCTACCATGATAATATATAAAAAATTATATATATTTAATAATTATTCATTCATTCATTGTCTACCGCTTATCCGAACTATTCTCGGGTCACGGGGAGCCTGTGCCTATCTCAGGCGTCATTGGGCATCAAGGCAGGATACACCCTGGACGGAGTGCCAACCCATCGCAGGGCACACACACACACTCATTCACTCACACAATCACACACTACGGACAATTTAGAGATGCCAATCAACCTACCATGCATGTCTTTGAAACCAAAGTCCCCGGGAAAGGAAACCCCCGAGGCACGGGGAGAACATGCAAACTCCACACACACACGGCAGAGGCAGGAATCGAACCCCCAACCCTGGAGGTGTGAGGCAAGCGTGCTAACCACTAAGCCACCGTGCCCCCCCAATTATAATTATATTTAATTATAATTAATTTACTGACTAATCTCTAATGAAAAGTTTTTGGTAAAAAAGTGTAGATGGCCAGACAGACAGACTTTATTGATCCCATGAGGGAAATTCTTGAAGGGTTTTTTTCCCCCACATATTCTGGCTTATCATCAAGCTGGGGTCAAAGCTCAGGGTCAAGCCAAGCCAAGCCAAGCCCCTGGAGCAGGTGGGGTTAAGGGCCTTGCTCAAGGGCCCAACGTTGACAGCTGGGCAGTTTGGAGGCTTGAACCCTGACTTTCTGATCAGTGACTCAGCACCTTGACCGCTGAGCCACTACATCCCTAGCTCATCTGGCACAAACTGTCATGCCACAGGAACAGCCCCTGAGATCACCCATTTTCCACTGTTCTGGGTCTGAACTGAAGATGTGACCTGTTGTGACCTGTATATGCACGAGTCTAATTTTGTCCCAGTGTGATAACCCTGCAACTGTTTTAAAAAGGTGCTCGTCTCCACAAGCCAACTGAAGTACACAGATCTACACTGATGACTGTAGTTATTGACCTGAATACTTCTAAAAGAGATAAGAGCACCCCATCCTTTATTAACTGCACAATATCTGTGTAAGAAGCTAACTCGGCTGTAAGCATTTGGGTACCGAGAGTCAATCATTACATTAACTTTATGTACACACACAATTTATGAATGCCAGATTTTGCTTGTGCAGGCACCTATTAGTTTTCTCCACAGAAGGGAGAAAGGTGGTGTAAATACAGACCGAGAGTCTGTCCATCCTGTACGTGTGCAAAAGGGTACAGCCAAGCAACTTGTTAGTACTAACACTATTACAGTGACACTGTAAAGGAATTAGATCACCTGTGCTTCATTAGCAGTTTGCTTGTGTACATTCATAACACATCTCCAGCCAGGAAGCGGCTTTAGTGCAGGAATAATGGAGAATAAACTAATGCAGCTTGAAAACATGACTATAGACCTTATCTCCTGAACTGAAGCGTTAAATAATATTTGCCAACTGTTCTCCATCGCTAATCTGTATTTATTGAGTACCTGCTGTATAATGTATCCTGCTCTCCATTCAACCACTAGGAATAAAACACAGCATGGTGTTCCATGAACAATGTCACCCTCAATGCCACAAAGACCAAAGAGCTCATTGTGGACTTCTGGAAATCTAACAGCAGCAGACACTCCCCTATCTACATCAAGCGGTCTGAAGTAGAGCGTGTCTCCAGCTTTAAGTTCCTGGGCGTCCACATCTCTGAGGATCTGTCATGGCATCTGAACTCCTCAACTCTGGTTAGGAAGGCGCAAGAGCATCTTTACTTACTGAGAAGATTTTTTTTTTTTTTTTTAAAGTTCACCTATCCCCCAAGATCCTGACCAATTTTTACCGCAGAATTATTGAGAGCATCTTGACGAGCTCCATCACAGTGTGGTACGGCAACTTCACCGCGTGAAAGGAAATCTCTGCAACGGGTGGTGAAAACCGCTCGACGCATCGTCGGCACCCAACTACCTGCCATTGAGTCTCTTCACCACAGTAGATGTCTGCGCAGAGCACACAAAATCATCAAGGACTCCTCCAACCCTAATAACAAACTGTTCAACCTCCTTCCATCCAGGAGGAGATACAGGACCATCCGCACCAGAACCAGCATAGATCACCCCTATCTGTATACACTGTATATTATCCATGTTACTGACAATAAAGCTGTTTTTTTTTCTATCTAATTTAATTATGCAATACACTTTCAATTTAAAGTTAAGATTGTGACCAAGTTATAAATATAATTCAAATTGGTATTAATCACTTGTTGAGTGTAATATGTGATTACAGTCTGCACATTTTTTTCATCCATCTCAAACTTTTTCCACACACTTGACTGATTAGTGAGCGAAGCTGAGGCTCACACAGTACTCACTCAATTTTAAACAACTACGGTTCTAGAGATTTTTTATTCTAGATGAACAGAGAGATGACTCGTATGTGAGAGCCATTTTTAAAATAAACAGATGGGCACCTTCTTTACTGTCGCAGTGCAATTTAATTATAATAGTGCTTCCATGAGTGTTTTTATGAAAGTTGAAGACGGCAGACACTTATATTTAGGCTTTTACCTGTATGATTTCTTGCTCAGTGGATAATGTGCTGGATTAACCTCACTAAATCCCAATCAGAGAGAGAGATTTATTTCAGATCAATCTTTGGAGTAAATTGGATTAAATCACATGTTTTATGAATTTTATGAAGCTGAACACTACAATTTAATACAAAAATATAACAAATGTTTTTAAAAATAAATAAATAAATAAAAGTACTATTAGAATATAAGTATTTATTTGAAGCTGACTTAGCATTGGTACACACGATAAACACTGAAGGGTCAGATGACTGTTCATTTTCTAAACACACCGATCAGGTATAACACTGTGAGCAGTGAGAGGTGAAGTGAATAAGACTGATGATCTCATCATGGCACCTGTTAGTGGGTGGGATATATTAGGCAGCAAGTGAACATTTTGTCCTCAAAGTTGATGTGTTAGAAGCAGGAAAAATGGACAAGCGTAAGGATTTGAGCGAGTTTGAGTAAGGGCCTAATTGTGATGGCTAGACCACTGGATCAGAACATCTCCAAAACTGCAGCTCTTGTGGGGTTGTTATGGCAGGAAAAGGGGGACCAACACAATATTAGTCAGGTGGTCATAATGTTATGCCTGATCGGTGTAGACCACTGAATAACTGCGCTGATGTACAGCACGTCCTATCCATCAGACCTGAAATATATTATCGACAAGCACAGTCTCCACTCTCTGTTCTTCTAAACATTACTTAAGAGTACTTCGAATCTAAGGACAACACTGTAGTAAGTTCTTTAAGACCATAGTTTAGAAAATCTTCCTCATGTGGACTTTTTAGGAAGTAAACGTATCAGAAACATGACATGCTTCATGTCTAACAAACAATACAGGATATAATTCTCTAGAAAGGCAAACACACACCCTTGGGGCATATGGCCTACACACTCAAGAAAGTGTTTTTTTCTCGTGTTGCCCTCCCATTGACCTAACAGATGAAGCAGCTTCACATTTTAACCTCATTTTTTACTGTTAGTTGAAGGACAGAGAGTCAGATTGTTTAAGATGCGATAACCCTTCGTGTTGCCACGTATTCAAAGATTCACACGGGATAAAAAGCCACGATACAAACACGATATAAATCACAAATAAAGGCATTCCCAGGCAATCGTGTCGAGTTTTTTAAACGCTTTAAAGATTCTCTGCACTCAAATAATGCACTATTGACAACTACTGGATAAATATTCTAGATAAACTCTCAAGAAAGTGTAAGACTCGGGCCGAATCTCAAATACCTCCCTGATCACTATATAGGGACATCACGTACAGCGTCAGATACCGCCTAGATAGTGAACTACATATCTACTAGTGAGCCGTTTGGAACACGACGCACAGCTAACCGCTAACTAGGACTCTAGCGTGCATATTTCATCTGGAAAGTAAGTAACATGGCAATTTTTGGTTTGAGATAGATAATATGGTTATGCACGCTTAATTCTGTTTAGCAAGCAATCTAACTAACTAACTAACTAAAAAGATGACTAGAACTGCTACTTAGCCTGATGGCTGAGTTTACGTTACTTTGAATAGGCTAGCTAGGCTACAAGAGTACGACCTGGTCAAAGAACACATGCAGTCACGATTTTTAAACATCAACAATACCTGACACTTGAGTCTTCTTAGGCAATACGTGTGGGAAAATGCGAAATCGCATCCAATCAACTCCAGAACGCGAAACAAACTCGATTAACCCTGTCGAAAATGGCCGCGTTTGAATGACGTCAGGAATTGCCACGTCTGAAGTAGAAGTGGGCGGGGCCTCCAGGGCAGGCGTGTGATCTGATTGGATGTCGGAATTATCTTCCGTGTTCATTTAAATGGAAAATAAAAACAATCACTCACTACAGTTCATTCACAAACCGCGCGAACAGGCCAATTGATCACCTGTTGATTAATGTAATGAATAATCAGATGAGAATGTTTTCTTCCTGTTTTCTCCAAAAGGGTGGCATTCAAAGGTTTCACAGCTGTTTAAAAGAGAAAAGAAAAAGCATAAATAAATAATACGTATAAAATCATTAAGCTGGGATGAACCCTGTTGTTTTGGGATAGTTTAACTAATTATGGAAATTCCAGAGTTTTACAGTGAGTCAGATATTGAGTAAAAATAATGAGATCGTTTATTGGCTCAGCTTATCAGTAATTTTACATTTTTTTTACATAAATAAAAAAATTGTAAGTCTAACTCAACCATTTCAAATAGGCTTTCAGTCAGGCATTGCTGTCTTAACAGCTATTATCTGTGCTTCATTATGAAGATTTATTTATATTTACCCTAATCACTGCCAATAATAAAGTGGCCTCATACACACAACAGACACACACACACACACACACACACACACACCCCACACCATTCACAGAAATGAAAAGCTTAGATGTTGAAAAGAGTTTTCTATGGACACATCCAAGCGGTTGACAATAGATGAATGAAATAACAATGCCTTTACCTACATCAGAGAGAGAGAGAGAGAGAGAGAGAGAGAGAGAGAGAGAAAGAAAGAAAGAAGGAAAGAAAGAAAGAAAGAAAAAGAAAAAATGAACCTAGGACCTTAATCAAAAAGGCAAGACAGTCTCAAAAAATTTGTGTTTATTACAAGATGGTGGTTTATTTATTTAGGGTTAAATTATTTCTATTATAGATGCCACTGAAAAGTTAAAAAAAAGGCTTTTAAATGGCTTACAACTGCAAAACAACGCATAAAAGAGACACCACACCACTGCTGCAGTCTGTGCCTGAACAATAAGCAGCAGTGCTTTGTGTCTTAACACCATCAGAAAAGGCTGTCCCAGTGGTACCAGGCCAATCACAAGTTTCTAAATGTCAGCAAGACAAAGGAACTGCTTTTGGACTTCTGAAAGGAACAGAGGAGGACATACACAGCTCTAATTTATCAGCAGGATCCCACTGGTGAGCATGAGCAGCTTCAGGTACCTCAGTGAGGACCTCACATGGACTCCTAACATTTCATCATTTATATGGACTGCTTCTTAACAATTACAGCAGCTAAGGAAGTTTCATATTTCTTCAGAAGATCTTTTATACTGCCACTATACAGAGCATCTCCGCTGGGAAATATCTAGTGCTGGGACTGCAAAGCCCTGTAAAGTGTAGTAAGGTCCGCTTAACAAATCACCAGGTCAGCACTGTAGATGCTTCACCAGGTGGTGTAGGTCCAGCAGTGCAGGAAAGATCTTAAAGGATCCCACACACACCTACAGCTCACTGGTACGGTGGCTGCGGTCTGCCAAAATCACCCTGACCCATCGAGGCATGGATTCCACTAGATCCCTGAAGGTGTGCTGTGGTATCTGGCACTAAGATGTTAGCAGCAGATCCTTTAAGTTCTGTAAGTTGGCCTCCATGGGTCCCACCTAGCAACTTACAGGATACTTACAGGATGTAAAGGATGCTTTTGATAGATACTGACCACTGCAGACCGGGAACACCCCACAAGAGCTGCAGTTTTGGAGATGTTCTGATCCAGTGGTCTAGCCATCACAATTTGGCCCTTCATCAAACTCGCTCAAATCCTTACGCTTGTCCATTTTTCCTGCTTCTAACACATCAACCCTTTGAGGACAAAATGTTCACTTGCTGCCTAATATATCCCACCCACTAACAGGTGTCATGATGAGGAGATCATCAGTCTTATTCACTTCACCTCTCACTGCTCACAGTGTTATACCTGATCGGTTTACCAGTGTAAATTCTAATCATTATTACCTTAACTGTACTGAATCATGTTTACATGGCTCAACATGTAATTAACATTGAAATTTAGGGGAGATGTTCCATTTAATTAAAATACATAGCATGTTCATATTGATAGAATGTCCCTGTTGATACATTTAGCAGACACCCTTATCTAGAGCGGACTAAGCAGTTGAGGGTTAAGAGCCTTGCTTAAGGGCCCGGCAGTGACAGCTTGGTGGACCTGGGATTCAAACTCACAACCTTCTGATCAATAGTCCAGCAGCTTTGTCATTAAGCTACCACATCCCCCAAGCTCTACAATAAACTAAGTTTATTAATAAACTAATATGTTCATACATGTAATTTTCTTTTATTTAATGAGTTTAAAATAAACCATACAATGTTCATCTATTTACTTGTTCGAAAATTCGACCTTTAATCTAAATTCACTGATCTCTGAAGTGTAACATATCACACGTACATCACGTGTAAATGATGTGACACATTTTGTCATTTTATTGTAAAGCCAAATTTCACAAACAGTACACATACACTACAGAAAAAATAAAAATACAAAACAAAGCATGTAAGAAAAGTGGGAATCTGGAGGCAAATACCATTGTCAAGGGTGTTCTTTGGGGGAAAAGGATGACGGCTGTGCAATTTCATTCCGTTCTTATAAAACACACAATGTTAAGGAAAATAAAGATATATATATATATATATATATATATAAACATAACACTCATATAACCTCCCAGGTATAACCTCCCAGTTCTGTTAACACAATGCTGCACCGGCTTTTCCAACCATAAGCTATCAACGTCTAATTACTGTGAAAAAAGCAGTGTTAAAAAAATATAAAAGATCAATATAGAAACGTCATTTTGAATAATATTGAATGGGAATATTCTTTTAAACAACATTTATCCTATTAGGGAGGTGTTTCACTGACATAAGGTCACTAATATGACCAACGGAGACTGAAACATTCTGCATGTTTAAGCACCAATCGACATGCTGTAATTTGCAAATTGGGCTTAATTGTTTTTATCATTTTTTTAAAAGAAAAAATGTAACTAAACCTAAATAAAGACACAGAGCAGAGTTTTCCATGAAATACTAATTAACATTACAAACAGGAGACACGGTATTGAGTGTATTTTTCACACACTTCCCAAACATAATGTCCTATGTCCTATGGCTTTTTTTCTATGAGTAACAACTATATACAATTATACAAATTATTATTATTATTATTATTATTATTATTATTATACAAATGTAACATCTGGCTCAGAGGAGATTAAGACTGTCGGCTGTCTGTGTTCGATTCGATGCAAACTTTTACATGACATGTAAAGACTTCAAAAAAGGGTGTCCAAATAAAAAAATCAATTCTTGACCCAGAATTGATGTTAATGTCAGTCAACTTCACTTCACTGCAAAAGTCCAGCTTAAGCATTTTATGTTAAGGTTGTATTTTGCTCTCAAGTGATAATGAATTATTTCCATTTAAAATGTCTAAATATTTCACCTGGAGGCGGATGAAGTCATTACAGTCAGAGGTGTGTTACTGTAATTGGGATCAAAGAGTTAACTGTAACTCTGATCACAGTATTAGTGATTTGGTGAGTATACACCCTTGGGCTACGCAGAACAGAACTGATGAGCAGTCAGCTAATAAATACCAGAAGAGTCAATACACATGAAGAAACAAAGCATTAATTATGGCACTTTGTCCTTTGGTTAAATTTAGTATGGATGATAACAAAACCTGCTAACAGGGATGCACCGAATGCCACGTTTTGCATTTTCAATATTAATTAATGCCAATATCAGAGAATATAATGCTACTTGTTACTGATCTGATACTGATGTCGAGTCACGATCTTAGCCAGCATTGACACATTCATGGTGTCAGTGGATCAGAAAAAACCCTCGCAGGCCATTTTCCTATTTCCTAAACCTATTCATGCAATCTATCTAATTATAGCTAATTAGAGCAATGCATCATTTTACTCACATACAGGCCAAGAGCTGTAGCAGAATGGATAAAAATCATTTCGTGGTCAGGTTGTTGGTGCCAGAAAGAATGGTTTGTGTATTGTGTAAACTAAAGCTGCAGACAATGAGAGAGGTCAGAGGACAGTGGCCAGACTGCTTCGAGCGGACAGGAAAACCACATGAGGTTCCAGTCCTGCAAGCCCAGTACAGGAATACTGGGCACAGACTCACCAAAACTGGAAAAACATCCCCTTGCTATTTTTTAATCTTTTCTTAGACAGGTTGTGTGTGAAAATCTCGAAATCAGCCTGTCTAGCACCGACAACCATCCAACAGTGAAAGTTTCTATGATCACTTTTGTGTCACTCTGATGTTTTATGTGAACATTAACTGAGCTCTTGACTTGTATCTGCATTGCACTTCAATCCAATCCAGCACTTCAGACCAAAGTCAGCCCTGATAATATACTCAGTATCGGATCAGTGCATCCTTAGCTCCTAAAACGGCCGTGAATAAAGCAGAGTTGCTGAGAAAACACACATTCTCAACATAGATGGTGGTAATATTAACTCCAAATAAAAAAAACACACACGATCCAAACGCATTTCCGACATCAAATACTGAACAAGTCTCAAAACAGTTATATTTCTTTTACAAAAATAAATTCAAGGTTCACTCTGTATTTCCAAGAGATATGTTTTCATCAGTGGAATGATTCGTTTGAGAAAAGTTACTGTGTAAATCTGCTATATAACATCACCTCCTTCATAGAAATCCCTCCATCTTATTTCCAATATGGGGAGAAACAGAAATCGAAATATGTTTCTTAATTTAAAAAAAAAAGAATTAAGAAGGATTACCATGAGAGTACAGAAAAAAAACTTAAACAGCTGTAAACAAAAAAAAAAAACCTTTCAAAAGTAGTATACTGATGTGGCGATATGCAGAAAGTGTATAATAAGCCACTATGTGAGGCTGAAGGAACCACAGAAGGTGTGTTGGTCGCAGTGGGAATGGTGTGTTTTGGTCAGGTCTCTGAGAGCTCATTCGTTTTCCAGCTCTTTCTGGGGGGACGGCGTGCTGTCTCGCGTGGGCAGCAGGTCATAATGACAGGGGATGTGGCTGTTCTTTGGTAAGTCGTACGGGTCCTGGCCAAACGGTCCGTTGCAGTTGTTGTTGGCAGATGTGTAGACTGAACTAACTGTTGGCTCTGAAATGACAGAGAAGGAGATTCACACATGTGCTAGAACAATTAGTGCAATGTCTTTTCTCTACACAGGACAAGCATTTACTGAACTGGCTTCCCAACACCGAGTGGTGTGATGATTCCACAGAGTTTTATTCCTCTTATTTTTTAGTTAATGCTTTCGGCTGCTCCCTGTTCGGGGTCGCCACAGCGGACCAACTGGTCCGCACATCAACTTGGCAAATGTTTTACGCCGGATGCCCTTCCTGACACAAACCTCCCATTTTTGCGGGCTTGGGACCGGCACTGCATCCAGTGGCTGGGGTTGAGGCATTGGCTGGGAATCGAACCCGGGCCTTCCGCATGATAGGCGAGAAACCTACCACTGAGCCACCAATGCCCCAGTTTTAGTCCTCTTATACTGCAGCAATATAATGAAAATTAATATATTTTTGCTTGTTGTTGTTGTTATTTCGGCTGCTCCCTGTTCAGGGTCGCCACAGAGGGTCATTTGGCCCGGTTTGGCACAGGTTTTATGCCGGATGCCCGTCCTGACACGACCCTCCCATTCAATCTGGGCACTGGACCGGCACTGAGAATCAATTCTACAGGGAGTGTGTTAGCACCTTGCCCGGGAATCGAACCCGGGCTGCGGCAATGAATGCCACCAGTAGGTAGAAATTAACAGTGCTTACTTGTAAATATTTATAATTGCATTAATGCAAAATTTTGTTCCTGTTATCACTTATGATATAGCAGCTATAAACATCCATTCCCACACAGCATCTCTTTTTTCCCCCTGTCTCTTAAAGTTAATAAGACTTGCTGACACATGGACGTGCTGGACAACGGACACTATAAATCACGCAAGTTAAATAAATGTCTCTTTCCAGAAAGCTTCATCACATCAACAGTTATATGTCTTTGTTAAATAACAACATTGTTTATTATTAGGCTAAGATTATTTGATCATCTAAGATATGCAATCTTGGGAATCAAGTAAACAGGCAAAATGGCAAAATACTGAAACACGAGTTTGATAAGGTTAGATGCTGAGCACAAACTGAGCATTACTTCATAAGGATACTGTGAATGAGAATGTGTGTGTGTGTGATTAGAAATCTGGGGGTTCTGGGGTGGTCATGTTTGTAGGCCATGGTGTGTTCTGGGAATTAGAGCTTAACAAAACCCAAAACACAATAAACAAATCAGAAAACACAAGGACGAATCAGACGAAGCGGAAAAGGTAGGAATAGTTTGCGAATAGAATTCTTCCCTCTGATTGGACGAGACATCTGTCACTCAGGATATACAGGAAGTAGGAAATTGTGTATCTAACTTTATTTCTTGTACATGTGTGGAGCTCTGCGTTCACTTTAAACCATTTTTCCCCCCATAGTGCAACTTTAAATCTTTTAAAGAAAATAACAAACATATATATTTATCTTTATAAGAAAATGGAATTCATTCAGCGCTACTTTGAGGAAGGACGTTCATATGGCGTGATTTTGGATATACTGATAGCGTATTTTTGTTAATTAAATTTCACTTTCCATAACAATACAGATGACATTTTACGTGGTAGGAAAAATGATGACGTGGAGCCACTTTTTATAACAAAATTTTAACATGATCCATACGATATCTGGACACTTACCAACTTCATATACGTTTTTGTTTGTAGGACTGGAGTTGTGTATCTCTGCATAGGGAGAGTCTCTCTGTGTAGGTGACTTCATCTCCACGTAGCCGCACTCTGTGTTCTTGGGCAGTAGGAGAGGCGGGTCTTTAATCGTGGCATAGGGGTTCTCTGAGTTTAGAGAGCAGGAGCTGGCATGGTAGGGCACGGCTTTTACCAGATCTAAACAAGTCAAAATAGTTCAGCCAAGAATTAGACAGTGGCACAGAAGTATGTCTTAGTTATTAACAATGTGGAGCGATTGTATTTTTTAGAAATAATACAGTAATCAGGTTTGATTAATCAGCCAAAGACTGATTATTGATATATTCTCTACACTGTACACTAAATCCTACCTCGAAGAGATTTTCCAAGGTAACGTCTGTCAACTCCATACGCTCCTAAACAAAGAAGAATAAGAGATAGATAGAGAGAGAGACAGACAGACAGATAGATAGATAGATAGATAGATAGATAGATAGATAGATAGATAGATAGATAGATAGATAGATAGAGAGAGAGGGAGTGAGTGAGCAAGAGAGAGAAAGAGAGAGCGAGAGAGAGTGAGAGAGAGAAAGAGATAGATAGAGAGAGAGAGAGAGACAGAGAGAGAGAGAAAGAAAGATAGAGAGAGACAGACAGAAAGAGAGAGAGAAAGAAAGAAAGAAAGAAAGAAAGAAAGAAAGAAAGAAAGAAAGAAAGAAAGAAAGAAAGAAAGAAAGAAAGAAAAAAAGAAAGAAAGTAAGAAAGAAAGATAGATAAAGAGAGAGATAGAGAAACAGAGAGCGATAGATAGATAGATAGATAGATAGATAGATAGATAGATAGATAGATAGATAGATAGATAGATAGAGAGGGAGTGAGTGAGCGAGAGAGAGAAAGAGTGAGCGAGAGAGAGTGAAAGAGAGAGCAAGAGAGAGATAGATAGAGAGAGAAAGAAAGAGAGAGACAGAGAGAGAGAGGAAAAAAGAGAGACAGACAAAGAGATAGATAGATAGAGACAGAGAGAGAGAGAGTGATAGATAGATAGATAGATAGATAGATAGATAGATAGATAGATAGATAGATAGATAGATAGATAGAGAGGAAAAAAGAGAGAGACAGAGAGAGAGAGAGAGAGAGAGAGAGAGAGAGAGAGAGAGAGAGAGAGAGAGAAAGACAGAGAGAGACAGACAGAGAGTCAAACACCAAACGGAGGCGGAAGAGAAATATAAGACAAACATCTCCTGCTAGAAACTGTACAGGAATATTTGGAATAAAACCTCATGGAATATTTAATCATCATAATCAAATATTATAATGGTCATGTATTTGTGAAGGAAAATGCCATATTAGTTCATTAGAATTTATTTGGCTAGTGCTGGTCCGACACTGGTGATGTTAGTGCTATAGTACCGGAACTTTTTAAATAATGAAACAGCTTAAAAAGTTCTATCATTAAAATCTGCTGCGGATATTAATGTGCAGTTTCACTGATTTATGTTTCTAACACACGAAATGTAATGCAGGTTTAAGTTTAAGATTAAGTTTGCATGTTTGAGCATTATTTCTTCCTTAAGAGACAGAGAAATAATACTTGCTAAATAGAAGTCGCACCTAAAAAAAATAAATAAGAAATAATAAAAAATAAAAGGAAAGGTGTTTACTGCATTTACAGTATAATGTACACACTCTGCATTATAGGATTAAAAGAACCGTGCCATAAACCTACGACGCGTTGATTATGTGCCATGTGATAGATGCTATGCATCGATTTAGATTTTTTAAATCACTGAATTATTACACCCCAGTGTTTCTCTACTGCTAGTGTTTTTCCTTTTCTGCCTGTTTCTCCAGATAATACACTATAGTCTTGGTTCCGGTTCTGTTCTGGCTGTGACCCCTTAAAAAAGTGACTCAGCAGTTGCATACAGCTGCCTCCAGCTCCCGAGGGTTACAGTGATAGTCATTATCTGAGAGAAAGTATCAGAAAAGCATTCAGAAATATATTCCCTTTCAAAACCTCTTGGCTCACCGAGCTCGTTGAAGCAGCTGCGCTGTTTCCAGTCAGCAGGCAACGTTCCAGTGTGCTCCATCAGAGAAGGTCTTTTTCTCTGCTCCATATTCTTCAAGTTCACAAACAACTGGTTGTTCTTCGCCTGACATATCGGGAAAATCGGGATAAATGGCATCTAATTGAACAATGAGGCCATCATTCGTACGTTACTTGGACTTAAATTTTCATCACATTTTCATCACATTTTGACCATGCAGATGGTTGTGCTCCTTTTCCAGAGCAGGAAAACTCACTTTTCCATAAGGTAGGTTGTTGACAGGTGGGCTGCTGCACTGAGCCAGGGTGTGATAGCTGGGGTTGGAGAAGTAGTTACTGTTGGGATGAACCTCATTTGTTTGTGGTACTGCATCTAAAAAAAAAAAAAAAAAAAAAGATTTCACACATTCAATAAAAGTCTAATAAATCCTTTGATAAATAAAATGAAATGGTACAACAGAGAAAATGAGAGAAAAAATTATGCAAGTTCATTCATTTATTTCTGTAATGAATTAAAATTCCCTGGATGTCTCTGCATTTAAAGATTTAATGGAGAAACTAGTTCCCGTCCATGCAAAGAAATGCTGATGGCAAGCTAATTCTCATGCTGAATGTTTTTATGATCAGTTGCTCACTAGTCTGTAGGATCCCAAAGGATACGTAGGTTTAATAGACAGAAAGTAACAAAAAACTCTTCCTTGACTTTAGCAAATAAAATATTTTGTCATTTGATATGTAGTGGTGTAAATCCCACCGCCTGCTGTACTAAACACATTGTCCAAAGCACACGATGCCCATATGACCTGTCTAGCTAACTAGCTCACCATACATCATTACAGTACATTAGCTACCACTTTATAGCCTAGTCAGTTTTCCAGCAACCAAAGAAAGGGACTGAGCCATCACCTTGGAGCTTTTATTTACCTGATGGTCTTTCTAATGAATTTACTTCGGTCACTAGACACAAAAACGCTGTGACGTCAAGCCTCGGTACTGACCTGCAATGGTGTAGTCTGTGTTAGCCCGAATGGCAGGGGTGTAAGTGACAGACGGCATCGCAGGCTCTTTTCCCTTCTGCTTTTTGCGGTAGATGATAAAGAGGAGGAGGAGGAAAAGCACCATGAGCACTAGGACAATAATTCCAGCAATGGCACCAATCTGATAGGAATCAACTGGAACTGCTGCACTGGTCAAACTGTTAGTGTTGCCTACGATGATTACACCAACTAAACAGGACAAAAGAATCAGAGCAAACATTTTGGTTTTTAACACAGAAAATAAGAGACAGTGATGTTGAAATACTTTTGCACACTGTTCAGCATTTTACAGAACTCAAGTTGTTGTTGTTCTTTTGGCTGCTCCTTGTTCGGGATCGCCACAGCGGATCATTTGGCCAGCAGGTTTTACGCCGGATGCCCTTCCTGACACAACCCTGCCATTTAATCCAGACTTGGGACTGACTCGTTAGTGGCTGGGTTAGCTCCCTGCCCAGGAATCGAACCCGGGCCGCGGCAATGAGAGCATGGGATCCTGCTGCTGCTGGACCTTGCTTGGCTTTTCCTCGGCTCCTGTTCTGCCTTTGCCTGAGCCACATCCCAATCAATGGCCCACCTTTACATCACACACTGTGTGTGTATCTATCTCATATACACCAATCAGGAATATCATTATGACCACCTGCCTAATATAGTGTTGGTCCTTCTTTTGTTGCCCTGACCCATCGAGGCATGGACTCCACTAGATCCCTGTGAAGGTGTGTTGTGGTATCTGGCACCAAGACGTTAGCAGCAGATCCTCCATGAGCCCCAGCTCGCAACTTACAGGACTTAATGGATACTTTTGACAGATACTGACCACTGCAGACCAGGAACACCCCACAAGAGCAGCAGTTTTGGAGATGCTCTGATCCAGTGGCCTAGCCATCACAATTTGGCCCTTTGTCAAACACTGCCCCTGTCTGTTTCTGCAACTTGTCCTGGCACTGGTTTGTTGCTCAATGCTGTTCTTTGTTAGTCTGTAATTAATTGGTCTCTGTATACCCTATTGTTTTAGAGCATTCTTGCGAATTCTTACTGAGTATTTATATGACACTAAGCCATGGTTTTCTAGTTCAAGTTTCATGTGTCGTCAGGATGGTTGGACATTTCTCTACCGGAACACTAGGGGGCTTTCAGAGTGTGTTTTGTTTTGTGTCATGTGTTTTTTTTTTGTTTTGTGTTTCATGCGTGTTTGCCCCGCCCGATCCTTAGTCCCCTCCCATCTCTGCACACCTGTTCCTAATGTGTCATTATCACTTTTTTCCTATTTATACCGGTTGTGTTGCCTTATGTTGTCTGTTCCTGTGTACGTCTTTGTCTTTTTAAAAAAGAAAACTACTACTACTACTACTTCTGACATGTGTAGTGTTCAGAACTATCATGACATGAGCAGAACTATCACATCACTGTGCTCTACCCCTGTTGTTGAGGCACTTTTAATTCTAAAACACAAAATGTCTTTTTGCTCCTAATTTTCAACTGTGGTACAATTTAGCCATGTATAAAACACTTACCTTGGTCACATCGGGATCCCTTCCAGCCTGGGTTGCAGTAACACGTCCCAGTCATGTGATCACAGGTGGAATTATTTAGGCATTCACAGACCTGCCGACAGCCAAAACCGTACGTACCAGGCGGGCATCCTGACAGCACAAGCAGACACAGTCTGTTAGGTTACCTCATCATCATCTCCTCACTTCACAGTGTGCTACACATTATTGCCAAAAGTTTTGGGACACCCCTCCAAATCATTGAATTCAGGTGTTGTGTTTCAGGGGTTGGGCTCGGCCACTTAGTTCCAGTGAAAGGAACTCTTAATGCGTCAGCTTACCAAGACATTTTGGACAACTTTGTGGGAACAGTTTGGGGATGACCCCTTCCTGTTCCAACATGACTGCACACCAGTGCACAAAGCAAGCTCCATAAAGACATGGATGAGCGAGTTTGCTGTAGAGGAACTTGACTGGCCTGCACAGAGTCCTGACCTCAACCCCATAGAACACCTTTGGGATGAATTAGAGCAGAGACTGCGAGCCAGGCCTTCTTGTCCAACATCAGTGCCTGACCTCACAAATGTGCTTCTAGAGGAACGGTCAAAAATTCCCATAAACACACTCCTCAACCTTGTGGAAAGCCTTCCCAGAAGAGTTGAAGCTGTTACAGCTGCAAAGGGTGGGACAACTCCATATTACATTCATGTGCATGTAAAGGCAGATGTCGCAGTTTTGGTCTGGACCTTGCTTTGTGCACTGGTGTGCAGTCATGTTGGAACAGGAAGGGATCATCCCCAAACTGTTCCCACAAAGTTGGGAGAATGAAATTGTCCAAAATGTCTTGGTATGCTGAAGCATTAAGAGTTCCTTTCACTGGAACTAAGTGGCCGAGCCCAACACCTGAGAAACAACATCTGAATTCAATGATTTGGTGGGGTGTCCCAAAACTTTTGGTAATATAGTGTATATGTCCCATACTTAGGTTTAAAACTTTCAAAAGGCATTCAAAATCATTAAAACCAGGGGCGTCCAAACGATTTTTATGGAGGGCCTGATGGAGAAATAAACATGGAAGCACAGGGCAGGGGCTGATTATTATAGATCTGTAATAATACACATAAAAAAGTTATAGGCCATCTTATTAACTAACCAATAAACTACCTTTCAATTTGACTAGCTTTAAGAAATTCTAAAATCTCAGTGTGAGATCACAACAGATATGACTTTTAATGTTTCCTTGTATGGAGTAGAGAAAAGAAAACAAAATTTACTAAAAACGTGCTTAAAATAAAAAGCTAAGGGCAGATATTGGTGCAGTTATTAAAAAATGATGTGACACAATTTTCACTAATTCTTCACTTAAAGGTATTTGTAAATTGAGCCCTAAACTTGCATAATATCATTTCAGAGACGCAGAAGACTTTTTTAATAGTGAAGAAGAATTGTTTTATTATTGTGTGTGTGTGTGTGTGTGTGTGTGTGTGTGTGTGTTATCAAGAGTATCATCATTAGGAACTGGTCAATTCTTAGATTTGATGTAACAGTGACATCCAGTGTTCAAACTAGGGACCTCATTTTCTAAACTTCCTTCCTGATACCTGCAGGTTGTAGTTTGGACACCCCAATTGTAGACCATTGGCTGTAGTCACTCTACTAAGCATGTAATTCCAGGCCCTGCTCACTCACTTTGTTCACAGTGTCGTCCCATGAAGCCTCTGCGGCAGGTACACTGCCCAGAGATGTGGTCACAGTCTGCACCATTCTGACACTGACAGCTCTGGGAACAGTCTTTACCATAGAAACCTAACGGACAGCCTGCAACGCGTACACATCCACTTCAATCATATGCAATGAGATGCAATACAGTTACTGCTGGCATTGCATACATGACTACTATAACTGGCTATATAACATAAAACAACCAAACAGAAGTGCAGCAATGCTGTGTAATAAAAGCTTATAAGATAGTAAATGTGGCTATTATGTGTGCATTATATGCTAAAAAATACAAATGCTGATAGATAAATGTCCATGTAGAAAGTTATGTACGGTATGTAAGGTTTCAGTATGACGATGAAATACAGTATATACATATATACACCAACCAGGCATAACATTATGACCACCTGTCTAATATTGTGTTGGTCCCCTTTTTGATGCCAAATCAGCCCTGACCTGTCATGCACTATGTATTGTGACACCTTTCTATCAGAACTAGCATTAACTTCTTCAGCAATTTGAGCAACAGTAGCTCGTCTGTTGGATCGGACCACACGGGCCAGTCTTCGCTCCCCACGTGCAGGAGATCATCAATCACCTATCACTGCTCAGAATGTTATGGCTGATCGGTGTATATATATATATATATATATATATATATATATATATATACATATATATATATATATATATATATATATATATATATATGGCATCTAAAATTCACAACATAATATTAGTGATGTTATTTAAATAAATGCAGAGTTGTGTTAGTAGAGTTAGTGTGAAATTCTTATCAGAATAGACATGCTGTAACAGATGACGCTTTAATAAACCCTTTTTCCCTTAAGACAGGTTCGACCCCTTTGTGCACTTTGCTCAGGATCAGAATCAAATTTGAGATGAAAATCTTGACCTGAAAATGTCTATCACACACATTTATACAGGATCGGAAATGCTCGAGGCTCTTTTTACTCGAGATATGGTTTAATCTGCCTCATGTGCGAACGAGAGTGAAAGAGCATGTGAAGGACAGATCAAGACTTTTTTACTTATGCAGGAGTAAAGATTAGAACGCTGATTCATTCTCGAATATTAGGTCTGCATTATCTTAGAATCTTTGTCACATCCAACAAATGCATTCCTGGTTAATAAATCATAAAAATTCATATCCTCTGCTTGATTATAAAAAAAACAATCCTAAACAGTAAGTTTTGATAGTGTATAGAGTTACTGGTTACAGGATTAATAAACCTTTCCCTAGGAGAATATACAAAAAATGGTTGATTTCAGTGATGCATCATTCCCATTTTTCCCATCTTGGTTCTGTAAACCAAGCTCAGAATCGCTAGGTATATGTTGAGGAAGTAAATATTTCTTATTATCAACAAAACTATACACCGATCAGGCATATCATTATGACCACCTGGTTAATATTGTATTGGTCCCTCTTTTGCTGCAAAACAGCCCTGACCTATCGAGACATAGACTCCACTAGATCCCTGAAGGTGTGCTGTGGTATCTGGCACCAAGATGTTAGCAGCAGATCCTTTACGTCCTGTAAGTTGGTAACTTAAGGGATACTTACAGGACTTAGAGGATACTTTAGATAGATTCTGACCTTTGCAGACCGGGAACACCCCACAAGAGCTGCAGTTTTGGAGATGTTCTGATCCAGTGGTCTAGCCATCACAATTTGGCTCTTCGTCAAACTCGCTCAAATCCTTACGCGTGCCCATTTTTCCTGCTTCTAACACATCAACTTTGAGGACAAAATATTCACTTGCTGCCTAATATATCCCACCCACTAACAGGTGCCATGATGAGGAGATACTCAGTCTTATTCACTTCACCTCTCACTGCTCACAGTGTTATGGCTGATCGGTGTATATGTTCTTTAGCAGCTTGAGCTATGTCAGGTCTGCTTGTTACCTCTATTTTTCCTCTATCTCTTGCCCTGTTCGGAGGTTTATATGACATTATATATGACGATAAAATAAAAAAACCCCTGAAATTTCAGAAAATGGGCAAGGTGTCCAGAAACGTTTGCTAGCATTATAATGAATGAACAGAGTTGTAGGAAATCTATGAGGAGTGGTACTGATGCATGCGTTAGTTCCAGGAGTTATGCATAAGCGACGGTGTTGTTGTGTGTTCCGCATTATCGATTGCATGACATTGTTTATAGCATTGTCAGATTTATACGGGGCAGTTAATACATTCTGCTAGCATTTGCTATGCTGAAAGAGAGAGATAGAGAGAGAGAGAGAGAGAGAGAGAGAGAGAGAGAGAGAGAGAGAGAGAGAGAGACTCACGTTGTGTGCAGTAAAGACCGGTCCATCCTGGTGTACACTTGCATTCTCCATCATATGCGCTGCAGTATGCTCCATTATGGCAGTTACATGTGTGGATGCAGTTAGGGCCCCAGTAACCAGGAGGACAAGCTACAACACCAAACACACCATATTTACTTACAGTGACAGTGTATACACTTATAATGAATTCAGATTAACCATTTTCACCAGTACACTAGCTTTTCATTTTGCTCAGAGAGTTTTATATATTACCGTCAGATTGGAGTCTGATATCACCATTTACTTTGAAGATATAAGCATTTGTGTGGGGGAAAAAAACTGTTTTTTATTTTGTTTTGTTTTTTATTTCTACGAACATATTAACTAGATAAAAACAGATATAGTATTATAAACATGACTGTGATATGACAAAGACATTCAATGCCAATCCATTTTTCAGCTCATGGTAAAAAGAGTTAAGTAACAGAAAGCACATAGTATGTGAATAACTTGTTTTAAGTTTAAGGAAGATGCATCACTGAGCCTCAATAAGCAACACAAAAGCCCGCTGTTTCTTAAGTAATAACTCTTTGAATGGATTTTCAGTGTACAACCAGCAGGGGGCACTAGACACATGCAGACTGATGTTTGTACTCTCAATACAGGGAATGGCATGAGGAAATGATTCAGTTAACACATCAGGATAATTCTTGCTCACTTTATGAGGCATTATTAGGTTAGTTCAAAGCATCTCTATGTGATGTCAGTAACGTGATGTTGATTTCTGCCTTGTTATTTTAATTGAATCTGTGTCAGTAAATCAAATAACTAATGCTGTACCCTAGAACCAACCTAAGAACACATTGCTTTAGGAGAAGATAGGATTTTTTCATTTTTAGGGATTGGCAGAAACCAGATCCTTCTTCTTGTTCATGAGGAGATGCAAATTGTCCACCTTCACAATTTCCAGGTCATGTTACATGTATTACATTCTCTCTCCCTATTTTAGGAAATAGGATTTCCCTTTTCAAAAGAAAGTGTAGGTTTCTAGGTAGTACTCACGCTGTGAGCAGTCACTGCCGATCCAGCCCGGGTAACACTGGCACGAGCCGTCGATGGGGTTGCACGTGCCATTGTTGGTGCAGGTGCATGTCCAGGCACAATTCTTCCCAAACTTGCCACTGGGACACACTGCGTAGACACAAAGAGACACAAAGGGACAAACAACAGCTCTGGTTATATGTTCTATTTATATTTGGTATCATTCTGGTGGTTAGATATTCTATTCGGAATATTTCTAATGGTTATGAAATGTGTTAATAACGTGTTAATTACAGTCTATTAAACAATCCTGTTGGTGTTTCTTGTCCCAAATCTTGATGGTTTTTATTTGGTAAAACTTCATATAATACACATATACAAACATGCTTTTGATACCGTAGAGTTTCCTGGGTGTAATGTTCAGAAATTGGGTGGGTGTAAAGCAGAATTTTCTTTTTCTTTACTCTGACTTGTCATATGTTGTAAAACAAAACTAAGTCAAATATGCAAATATGGACCGTAAATACGGAAACCTGCTTTGAAGTCGTCCTTCTTACCTTCATTGCAAAGAGCTCCTTTAAATCCAGGGAGACAATCACACTGTCCTGTCACATGATGACACGGGCCGTTACTGTGTACGCACTGAGGACACGTCTGACTGCAGCGGTGCCCGAAGTAACCTGGAGAACAGACTGTAGGGATATCGGATTAACATCAGGAAACATCAGGACAAACCGATGTGTTAAATTGCAGTACAGGAAGCACACACAAGGTATGATGGAAATGTACACTCACTGCCATTGTTATTAGAAACGCCTGTACACCTGCACATTCATACAACGACATACGGTCATGCAGATACGGGTCAAGAACTTCACGTCAGATTGGGGTAAATTGCAGTCTCAGTGATTTTAACCATGGCATAGTTGTTGCTGCCAGATGGGATGGTTTAAGTATTTGAGAATCTGTGAATTTCACATACAACAATCTCTAAAGTTTACACTGAATGGTGCAAAAAAAAAAGGAAAGAAATCAGTGAGGGACCGTTCTGTGGGTGGGAACTCATTGTGCAGGTGTACAGGTGAGTGTATACAAATTAATAATTAGGCTACTTGTATGAGTAATAATGGCAGGAAAGTTAGGAAAGCTAATATTACAATAAATAAAAGAAATATGAAGTATTAATATGATTATAAATCACATGTAAATCACTAAATGCAAAGTATGATATGAATATAGGCTAATAGTCTAAAATAACGTTAGACTTAGGCATAAAGCTAAACGATAAGATTTATTGTTATTCTAAACTGTCACTTATTTAGAAGGAAACCACAAGGAAACTACTAAAGGCAGGTATAAACACACACACACACACACACACACACACAATACTCACTGCGTTGGCAGGTGGTGCCTCTGAATCCAGGAGCACATTCACACGTGCCTTCATCAGGTGAGCAAGATGCACCATTCTTACAGTTACAGGGCAGAGAGCAGTTTGGCCCCCAGCGACCCTCAGCACACACACTGTCACAGTGGATCCCTGTGAAGAAGAGAAACACACACACACACACAAACACACACATTGATGTGTTAGAAGCAGGAAAAATGGTCAAGCATTGTCAAGGCTAGACCACTGGATCAGAGCATCTCCAAAACTGCAGCTCTTGTGGGGTGTTCCCGGTCTGCAGTGGTCAGTATCTATAAAAAGTGGTCCAAGGAAGGAACAGTGGTGAACAGGCAACATGGTCATGGGTGGCCAAGGCTCATTGATGCACACGGGGAGTGAAGGCTTGTGGTCCAATACAACAGATGAGCTACTGTTGCTCAAATTGCTGAAGAAGTTCATGCTGGTTCTGATAGAAAGGTGGCAGAATACACAGTGCATCACAGTTTGTTGCATATGGGGCCACATAGCCACAGACGAGTCAGGGTGCCTGTGCTGACCCCTGAACTTTTAACGTCCCTGATGGCTGTGGCCTCTTTCAGCAGGATAATGCGCCGTGCCACAAAGCAAAACTGGTTCAGGAATGGTTTGATGAGCACAACAACCAGTTTGAGGTGTTGACTTGGCCTCCAAATTCCCCAGATCTCAATCCAATCCAGCATCTGTGGGACGTGCTGGACAAACAAGTCCGATCCATGGAGGCCACACCTCGCAACTTACAGGACTTAAGGATCTGCTGCTAATGTCTTGGTGCCAGATCCCACAGCACACCTTCAGGGATCTAGTGGAGTCTATGTCTCGATGGTCAGGGCTGTTTTGGCAGTGAAAGAGGGACCAACACAATATTAACCAGGTGGTCATAATGATATGCCTGATTGGTGTATGGTTTTGTTGATAATAAGAAATATTTACTTCCTCAACATATACCTAGAGATTCTGAGCTTGGTTTACAGAACAACTAGAAAAACACTGATCCAGTACACTGTACCAGTCCAGTACTGGTATAAATACTGGAAAGGTGTACCTTTGTAGATAAAGTGACTGAATGTATTTCTGCTGTGGATATATATATATATAAAAGCACTACTGGGTTTTATAAAGACATTTTCCACAAGAGCACTGTTGATTTCTGTTCCCGACATTGAGACAGGAAAGGAAAAAGATAGCGTGGTTATGACTGTTGCTATAATGTAAGCGATAAAAGGAACTAACATGTTTTGCTGAAGTTTTACAAAATTAAAATGCAACTATAAATGGATAAAAAATGATATCACTTCATTAATATAATATTCCACAAAAGAGACTTTATGACATTTATGTGGTACAAGAGGAATAAAAACTTCCTTGATGTGATGTTATTGGAACGTAATCCCATCATGCTAACAGCATGTTCTGGTGTTTTATTGCTTACTTAAACACCTCAATGTCACTGATGGATAAGAAGAGCTCAACAACCCAGTGGACATTACCTACAGCATCCTGCTGCCATAAGCTGAGCACAAAGGAAGCACTAACACATAGTACGCATAGAAAAGTCTCCTACTTGACACTCTAGGTATAAGTGTGTTTAACCCATTCATCATGTCAAGTTAAAGACATGAATTAGATCAGAATAATAAAATTGCTGACTCGGAAGCAATAGACCTAGCATAGAGAGCGAGAGAGAGAGTGTGGAGAGAGAGAGAGAGAGAGAGAGAGAGAGAGAGAGAGTCATCCTTCGCATGATTAAAATCACTCTGTAGTTCAATAAAAGTTAATAAATCATTTTCTTGACGCTGTGTATCCCTCAAATGTACTTTATTGCCGCCCACAGAAGTAGAAGAAAGTGCTCACATCTGTTTATCTCTTTAAGCTCATGAATTCTAAGCCCAGAATTGACAGCCATGAAAAATGTAACACATCAGGATATAAGGAATAAAATAAATGATCACATCCTCTGTCTGTTGGTGTGTGTTCCAGGCCATCAGACTGGGTGTTGATAAGCAGCATTGTAAGGGAGAGCTGGGCCAAGACACAGGACAAAGGCCTCTTTGAGGACCCAAGAGTGTTGCTAGGTGATGGGGAAAAGCTGGCGACAAACTCTGGAAAAGTAGCACCGAAGAAATGCCCGTGTATTTAAAGGGCCAGGACAACACACAAAATCATCAGTATGCGACTCGAATCTTAGAAGAAAATGAGAGAGGTGAGGCAAGAACAGTAGAGGAGAAAGCAGAAGAGAGGAAAACAAAAGGGAGGAGAACAGAACAAAGCAGGAAAGAACAGGATATGAGAAGAGAGATGAGGGGAGACTAAAGGAGATGGGATGAAAAAAACAGACAATATAATGAACAGAGATGAGAGTAAAGGAGATGAGAGAAGAGAGATAGCAAAAGAGAAGAGGAATAGTAACAATAATATCGTTTTATAAAAGCATGCATAATAAAAAAAAAAAACAGCAAGAGTAACCGAGTCTAGTTTTAAAAATGATGTTTTACATTAAAGAAGAACTAGAAAAACTCATAAACACAGCCAGTGAAAACTGGCTGTTTCTTAATAATCTGTCAATTAAATTTGAAAAATTGGTGAGACAGTCGGCAAAAATGCCTGGCAAAATACAGAAAAAACCCAGAATAGTTAGAAGAGTCCTCTTGGATCAATTTATTATGGACTAGTTATGGTCAGACTCTGAGTGATGCCACACACAATGTGAGAAGATCCAGAGCAGTACAGATGTGGAAAAGGTGGCAACAAAATAAAGCGATGAGAAACACAGCAAAGCGAACAGGAGCGAAATGGAGAGCAATGGAGCACACCAGGCCAAAACATAGGAAAAATGGGAAAGCAATAAAAGAGGAGGAAGAAAGAAAACATCCAAAGACAAGAGAGAGAAAAGAGAGAAGAGGACTGTCATGTCATTATTAGACCATACCAGGGTGTACTCTGCTTATTTACCCAGAGACTAGAAAACACAGCTCACCTGTCCAGCCTGCGAGACAGCGGCAGTGTCCAGTTACAGGGTGACAGCCATCAGCATGACTGCAGTCACAACGCTCTCGACAATCCATGCCAAACGTCCCATCCTAAAGAGATTATATCGTCACACAAAACCGCTTACAACTGAAGGTTCGGATTCTATTGAGTAAAAATACTCAAAGAAAACTTAAGTTGCACTTATTTTATTATATCTGATTAATCCACTAAAGCTGCGCAATACACTGCTCCTTTAAACTAACTGAACAGATTTTACAACAGCGATAATGACAGGATTTTAAAAGAACACCATCCATCCACATAAATTCCTAATTGAATAAAGTGACTTTGCTCTGAGATCAAGAAAAGCTTTCATTCAAAGCTACACTGCTTCATTCTGAGCATGTGATCAGTTGATTTCTAACATGGGCATTACACCAAACAGGCAAAACATTATGACAAGTGAATAAGACTGATGATCTCCTCATCATGGCACCTGTTAGTGGGTGGGATATATTAGGCAGCAAGTGAACATTTTGTCCTCAAAGTTGATGTGTTAGAAGCAGGAAAAATGGGCAAGTGTAAGGATTTGAGCGAGTTTGATGAAGGGCCAAATTGTGATGGCTAGACCACTGGATCAGAACATCTCCAAAACTGCAGCTCTTGTGTTCCCAGACTGCAGTGGTCAGTATCTATCAAAAGTATCCTGTTAGTCCTTTAAGTCCTGTAAGTCTTAAGGGGGAAACTATGGACAAACAAGTCCGATCCATGGAGGCCCCACCTTGCAACTTACAGGACTTAAAGGATCTGCTGCTAACATCTTGGTGCCAGATACCACAGCACACCTTCAGGGAATTTGTGGAGTCCATGCCTCAATAGGTCAGAGCTGTTTTGGTAGCAAAAGAGGGACCAACACAATATTAGACAGGTGGTCATAATGATATGCCTGATTGTTGTATGCTTGAAAAGTATTCAGCTGGTATTTAAAACTGCCCAAGGATTGATTAGATGATTTGCAAAAAAAAAAAAAGTAAACAAGAAAAGTCACTCCAAAACAGTAGTGTGAATTTCTTCAGGAAGAAGCTCACCTGGCAGTGCACGACACATCGTTCACCTCTCCAGCCTGGAGCACAGGTACACTGGCCATCTAGAGCATTACACGCTCCACCATTCCCACACATGCAGGTGAGGTTACAGCCGAGTCCCCACGTGCCACTGGGGCAGTTTATAGAGCAGTGCACTCCATACCAGCCTGGGTTAGAGAGAAGAGCATGAGAAAAGTTCTCCTGGATGTGTGGAGAAGCAAAGTAACTACGTATGCTCAAGTTAAACACTTCAGAGCAGACCTAATTCCGTATAGGACCATTTGGTCAATGCAGAATTTTACAGCATAATGAACATCTGCCAACTAATTTAATACGTAATAGTAATAGGGTCCTATAAAGAAAACGATAAATCTGCTGATTTGTTTATTTGATACAAAACTAGTTTTAATTAGGGTTGGGTTAAAAAAACAAAAACAAATCCCAAACACTGAACATCCCAAAGGGATCTATTAAATTCATTAAAATATGGAAAGAGTGTGGCACAACCACAACTTTGCTTAAAGGAGGCCATCCACCAGAATAAGGAGAGCTTTGGTCAGAGAAACTTTGAGATTTTTTTATTGTAGGCAATTGTAGACTGTTAAGAAAACACTCAGTTGTAGGGTGTTTTTTACACAACCCAACAGATTCATCCAAACAGACACCCAAAGAAACCCTTAGTATTGAAGACTGAAACCATTAACTCATTCGCCCCACAACAGATCCCTACTTGGGAGAATGGGGCAGTGCTGCCTCAGAGGAACATCAAGCCAAACTCTACATCTTCTCAAACTGCTGCTCATGCTGCATCAGAGGGCAGGGTAACATTTACATTTCTGTCATTTAGCAGACATCTTTATCCAGAGCGACTTATATTTTATACAACTGAGCAATTGAGGGTTAAGGGTCTTGTTCAGGCACCCAGCAGTGGCAACTTGGTGGACCTGGGATTCAAACTCACAACCTTCCAACACCTTCACCACTAAGCTACCACATTCCCCACTCGGGGGAAAGTGTTCTCTAACCCCTTCCACATACATGAACTCACAGATGCCCACAGTTAACTAGTGTCACTCTGAACAAATGCATTTCTCTGGTTCCAAAAGCTTGGCCAGTTTTGCTGTCTTGACTCCAAGCGATGGATTGCAGTGGCGTCGTCAGGAATCAAATGCACAACCTCCTGAGTCACTTCCGTTGTTCCACTTTGTGAGCCATTGAACCAGTCTTTATAGTGCATCAACACAAATCTTTTTGCAATCAGGTCGAATTACCTGCTTTGCATGTGCAGGATCCATCCACAGGTGAACACTTAGCTCCATTCTTACAGGTGCAAGAAGAGGAGCAATTCACCCCATACATCCCTTCTGGACAGCGTATAGAGCAATCTGCGCCCTGAAAAAGAATTTTTAAACACAAAACAAACCATAACGATTCAGGAATTCAAGAATCAGTGGGAGGGAAATGTTGAAGAGAATCACAGAGATATGTGATGTGTGTTCACCTGAAAGCCCGGAGCGCAGATACACTCTCCGGTCACGCTGTGGCAATCTGCACCATTCTGACACTGGCACACCTGCTGACACTCCTCGCCGTAGAAGCCTGGTGCACACGTCTCATTACAGTAGATACCTGACCAACCAGGCTGGCACAAGCACTCACCTGATACAGGGTGGCAGCTGGAGAGAGGCGCAATATGCTTTTAATTTTTTTGTATATAATTTACACACCAGCATGCACACAAAGATGACATTAGATTAGATTCAGCAGAACCTCGAATGGACATGATGTAATTTCATTTCTTCACTACAAATCTTACATTATTATGATACTTAGATAATTCAACTCTTTCTCGAAAAAACAAATCACTTAAAAAAGGGAATATTATAAAATCTGATCTGGTGCAAGTGAACAAACTTCCATCTTTACACAAATTCCAGTTTTATCATGTGATTTTAAGGTAGTATATACACTGATCAGGTGTATCCAGACCTAACTGAACATATAAAAACATTAAACTTAAAAAAATTTCAGTAGCATCTATTTAATCTATATATTATGGTTTTTCTTTAAAGCATCAGAGATTTAAGATCAGGTTCTGTTTAATCTGATCTTAACTCCAAATACACCGATCAGGCATATGACTAATGACAGGTGAAATGTTGCTCAAATTGCTGAAGAAGTTAATGCTGGTTCTGATAGAAAGGTGACAGAATACACAGTGCATGACGGGTCAGAGCTGTTTTGGCAGCAAAAGGGGGACCAACACAATATTAGACAGGTGGTCATAATGTTCTGCCTGATCGGTATATGCTGCAGTCAGTGGTTGTCAAGAAAGGGTTACGTTTCTTGCACAAGGACACAACAGCAGTGTATAGTGTAATGGCAGAAATCACACAATTTCTCTGATAGGAGTTAGGAGACATCTACCAGCTGCTCCAGTCATCTACATCAGAGGTTCTCTTTTAACTGGAAAATAATTTCACCAGTGTATTAAAAATAATAATAGACACAATAACTTTAACCACTGAGCTACAGTATATATCTCCCATTAATGTTAATAATGTTAATATTGTCACTCAAGCATATGTTGTTCTGTTGGTGGTCATTTAATTCACATCTAAACTTCAGGGAGATCATGAAAACATGAGGATGTCCTAACAACAGTTTTCTAGAGGGTGGAGCAAACCATTTTAAACTTATAGGCGGGAAGGATTCGCTAGACATTTGTCACACTGGTGTCGGAGGTTGTTGTGGTCAGTGGTCATGGCCTGTACCTGTTGGTTGGGGCAGCTGGTGGCACCTGAAACAGCCGGTCTATTGAGCGAAAGTGAGGCAGCTGTCCACTCACACAACACATGGAGCCACTCAGCTGTGCTAGCCTGTCTCATCCATAGGCCATAAACACAATGGGAAACTGTGTGTGTCTCTAAACACATAAACAGACAGACTTTCTCCTGTGTTCACTGTCATTAAAACACTAAACTGACCCCCACATGTCTACATGTGCTCCCAGCTTTCTCTTTCTGTCACTTTCACACACAAACACTATGCAAAACGCTTAGCTAGACTCACACCACATCCTTACCTTTGGGTATTTGGGGCATGGCACGGGCACTTCTTGTCACAATTGAGGCCGTAGATGCCCTTTGGGCAGACTCTGGTTTCACACATCTCTCCCGTGTAACCCGGCTCACACAGACACGCACCGCTAATGTGGTAACACTTAGCTCCGTTTTCGCAGCGACAAGTCTGGCGGCAGTTCACACCGTACTTGCCAATCGGACATTCATCCTGGCACCTGCCAAGACACACGCACAAGACACACACCTCTAGGCATCAATCACACAATCGCTGAGCACTGATTGATTGTGTGTTGATGTTCCCCAGTTGCTGCTAATGCTCATGCTGCATATGCCTGTGAGGAAAACCATGCAAGGGATATGGAGCAGGTTTGTGTTACACTCAAGTGCAAAACTTTGTACCACCCATGGTTTTTAAATGAAAAAGGAACTTTACTGTATTAATAATATAGATGGAACATGTCCTACAAAAAGACAACGATCTAAAATATAATTACATTTTATAAAGGCTCTATGGATCTCAAGGCCTGAAGAAGGCAAACCAAGACATCTGGCATAATTACACTATATTGCCAAAATCCCCCCCAAATCATTGAATTCAGGGGTTGGGCTCGGCCCCTTAGTTCCAGTGAAAGGAACTCTTAATGCTTCAGCATACCAAGACCTTTTGCACAATTTCATGCTCCCAGCTTTGTGGGAACAGTTTGGGGATGACCCCTTCCTGTTCCAACATGACTGCACACCAGTGCACAAAGCAAGCTCCATAAAGACATGGATGAGTGAGTTTGGTGTGGAGGAACTTGACTGGCCTGCACAGAGTCCTGACCTCAACCCCATAGAACACCTTTGGGATGAATTAGAGCGGAGACTGCGAGCCAGGCCTTCTCGTCCAACATCAGTGCCTGACCTCACAAATGCGCTTCTAGAGGAATGGTCAGAAATTTCCATAAACACACTCCTAAACCTTGTGGAAAGCCTTCCCAGAAGAGTTGAAGCTGTTACAGCTGCAAAGACCGGGACAACTCCATATTACATTCATGTGCATGTAAAGGCAGACATCCCAAAACTTTTGGCAATATCGAAAATATGTAATATTTCTATTACAAATATCTTTGTACATGCACTGTTTGACTATTTATGCTACTTGCCTTATCAAGTTGGCAGTGGTAGCTCTGGCGGTTAAGATTTTTTGGGTTATTGATCGAAAGGTAGGGGTTCAAGCACCAGCACCACCAAGCTGCCATGGTTGGGCCCTTGAGCAAGGCCCTTAACCCTCTACTTTGGTAGAATTTCTTACTAATCTCTTGTTTTAGTTTTAACTAGATAATAAACTTATTTGAAATAGAGAGACAGAGAGAGAGAGAGAGAGGGGAGAGAGAGAGAGAGAGAGAGAGAGAGAGAGAGAGTACTTTTATAGTTATTTTTCATTGAGAGTTGCTCTCTTAATGAAAAATTATCCATGATCATTTGTCATTGTGTCATGGTAAGAGAGGTTTTTTTCCTTTCTAAATATATTTGTCACAACAGCGTTAAGCTTAAAGACTAAAGAATTAGTGCTACAATCTACATCTGTTCAGTTTCTGAATTCTCTACTACCTGGAAAACACAACCTGAAGGCTCTTTGATGAACAAAAGGTTAAAAACAAAGAATTTTGATAAAACCTGTCTCCTTACAGGCATCAGAGAACTGTGTGAGAACTGTAGCTCATCAGAACCCACTTGTTGATAACTCACTCCTCCGGATGAACATTTCCTCCGAGCAATAAAGACTCAGACGCATAGGGAGAACCCATCCACCAGCCCACTGATAGAGGACTCGCTGGTTTTGATAAATGATTGTGTCAAGCTGGAAAAATTCAGACCATGTCATTTGGATATGGTTATCTTCTCCTTTAGCTGTGCAGATGGGCTCCGGCTAAGCTGTTCCCAAAGCTGGCACTCTGCAGAACGGATGGACTTGTGTGGGAACACATGGAAGCTGTCCAACCGCACAGTGATTCCCACTGATTTGAGTTCCAGTTGCAGAATATTGCATATCACACTGCAAGGTGTCTCCTGTGGAACAACATCCATCACGATGCAGACGGAAGGGGAAGTTATATCAACACTCTTTCGATGTTTTGAGAGGATGCAGGTGCAGATCAAAGCAACATTCTATCTATAAGTGAGACTCTGCCTTCTTTTGCTTTTTTTTTTCCTCACAAACACAACACACACACACACACACACACACACACACACACACACACACACAAACGTGTCCCTCCTGGAAGCTGATTATTTTCCAGCCCATAGGGTGTGGTGGGATGGGGCCTGCTCGAGTCGGTCGGAAGCTTCTCGTGACGTCTGTCTTAGCCAAAGCACTTATTAACTCATAAAAATGCACTTTTAGTGCTATTCCTGTAAGCCACGGTCTGCTTAAGTATATGGTTCATGTGCTGTGATGCTGGTAATTATGGGCACACGGCTCTGCTCCCCAGCCCCGGCTTCATTCTTACACCAAGCCCCAATTTCTGTTTCTAGTTGACTCACTGGCCCCAATAATTCAATTCAATTTTATTTGTATAGCGCTTTTAACAACAGACATTGTCTCAAAGCAGCTTTACAGAACATAAGAAATATAGAACAAAACGTTCAAGATTAATATTAGACTTCCTGAGATGGAAGAGGAAGAAACCTTGAGATGAACCAGACTCAAAAGGGAACCTCATCCTAATTTGGGTGACACTGGAGAGTATGAATTACCATAAACACCGGAGTGTGTGATTATAAATCATGTCCTTTCTACAGTCGTTGGAGTTGTGTAACCAGGAGCTCCTGAGCAACTCATAAATTATCTGAACATCTTGAGTATATCTCGAGTTCATTATAGCTTCAACACCTCCATGCTGAAGCCTTCAAATGCTCAATGATGGAGATACAGCATAAGATGAATGTTATTTTGTGTATTGATTAAGAGGTTGTTGTCCTCAAAGTTCACATGGGGTCGGCATCTTCTCTTCAAATGTCCAAAATCTTCATGAAGCAGAATCCAACTGGAGCTGTTGCATCTCTGGATGCCTCTGGATCCTCGCAGGGTCAGCCTCTTCTCACTGAAGGTCCAAAATCCACTGAGACCTGAATGATGCTGCCTACATCGTGCTAATATTCAAATCAACTATATATTAATTGCTGTTAGCATATAGAACCTACATAATCATTAATAATTTTAATTTGTTCGGGTTCAATCATCAAATACCTAATTGCACATAATTGCTTCTAATTAAGTGTCCTGAAAGTGATGTTGCACTGCAAGTACTTACTGCATAAGGTACTTAGGTATAAGGTATAAGGTTGCTAAAGCTTGAAAATCCTTTCTAATACACATTAAGTCCACTATGTAAAAGAGATGGGAATTTAAAGGAAAAACTGGTGGACCTGTTATGCTTTAAGAGCCAGGGTTTTGGTCCTATTAATCCCATTAAAGGGAAGTCAAAAGTGATCTTTTCCCCTTGCAGCACTGAAGCATGTTTATTTTGGATGCATTTTAGAGTTTTGGGGTCTTATAAGTACAACATAATCTGAAAGCAATTAGAAAATGTTCATTAAAATGAGCATTTAAGTCCTCCTGCTTCAGTATAGACACTGCTTTCTCCCTGCAGCCTTCAGACCTGTGAACCTAATATACACTATAGACATACAGGTCACAAAATAAAGAAAAAAACAGTGGATCTGTTGTGGTTTGGTTCCACTTGGGGGGAAGAGTTACTACACTGAACAGTCACAAAGTTTTGACTTATCATTCTTACTGTAATGAAATATCTCTATCCTGATAGAAGCTGTCCCAATACACATGGTTTGTATAAAAAATGATCTGAATCATTCGCAGTCATCATTTACTCACTGATCATCCTGAGCTAGCACACTGGGTGCTTATTTTCAGTGCAAATTAAGAACAGTTGACTTCACGGCTTAATTATCTTGTGACCTTGCTGCAAGTGGTAATTATTGATCCCATATGAAACTAATATCACACAGTATCTGACCCAGTAATTCATTCACCAAGATACCAATTACTATATCGAGCAACCTCGCTGATCAATCAACACCGCCATCTTACTCACACGACCATATTTAACACTGTTGTGCAAAATCCAAATTAAGCTTGAAGGGAGAACTCTTAAAAAAATTAGAAATATTATTATGTTCTAGGTATTCACATAAACTAACAAGTTCATTAAGTCATCAAAAATATATAATAATAATAATAATAATAATTAGAATAAAATCTAACTGCTTCATCTGATTGTGTTTCTGATTTAATATATACACACACCAATCAGCTATAACACTGTGAGCAGTGAGAGGTGAAGTGAATGAGACTGATGATCTCCTCATCATGGCACCTGTTAGTGGGTGGGATATATTAGGCAGCAAGTGAACATTTTGTCCTCAAAGTTGATGTGTTAGAAGCAGGAAAAATGGGCAAGTGTAAGGATTTGAGCGAGTTTGATGAAGGGACAAAGTGTGATGGCTAGACCACTGGATCAGAACATCTCCAAAACTGCAGGTCTTGTGGGGTGTTCCCGGTCTGCAGTGGTCAGTATCTATCAAAAGTGGTCCAAGGAAGGAACAGTGGTGAACCGGAGACAGGGTCATGGGCGGCCGAGACTCATTGATGCACGTGGAGAGTGAAGCCTGGCCCGTGTGGTCCGATCCAACAGACGAGCTACTGTTGCTCAAATTGCTGAAGAAGTTAATGCTGGTTCTGATAGAAAGGTGTCAGAATACACAGTGCATGACGGGTCAGGACTGTGTTGGCAGCAAAAGGGGGACCAACACAATATTAGACAGGTGGTCATAATGTTATATCTGTTCGGTATATAAGATATTCTAGTTAGATGAACACTATTCTTTCTGCTCATATTTCCTAGTTGTTTATGGTGAGTATTCACTTTCCCAGGTCAAAAGCACATTTGTGTGTGCTTTTTAACAGACAAAATATCATGATCTTAACTCATAACTCCCACTAGAACAGTGCAATGTACATGTTTTTGTTAGCTATCTTTCACTTTTCACCTTTGTCTAGTTCCCTTTCATTTGTTTGATTGTAAATACTCTTCTGTATCTGTGATGCCTTAATCTCTGCTCTTTTTCTTGTTCTGTCCATCTTCTTGTTTTATCTCTAATGTCTAGAGATACTCTTAGCTTTTGACTCTTTTGACTCTTAGCTATTGTGCTGTTAATAGAATACAGGTTCCACTGTCTGGCTGTGATCCGATTCATACTATGGACCTTCTTTGTGCTAATAAACGTTAAGCAGAGTAAACACAAAGTTTCAAGAAACAGCTAAGCTTGTGTCTCACCTCTCCCCAGTGTAGCCTGGACTGCAAAAACACTCTCCTGTAGAGGAAGAGCAGGTTCCTCCATTGTGACACTGACACTCTTGAGAGCAGTTCCTACCAAAGCGACCTTCGGGACAGGGCTGTCCACACACCGTTCCCTGGACACAGACACCAAACACACAATGAAAGCAACTGGAAAGATGAATGGCCTGAACTTTAGTGTATATAACTAATACATCATGTCTGAGAGAATATCCCTCAGCTTAACAACACACCAAAATGCTGTGTGCACCGATATCAAAAAATAACAATTACATTTAAATTACTGTAAACAGAATACCTGATTCTGATTGGTCAACAATTGTCAATTAATTTTCTATAACAGAGCAGCTTTGTAAATCATTCTGATTGTAATTCTGTAATTCAAATCAAAGCTTTGCTTGCTGTAACGATGTAAAATTTCTACATAAAGAAATATATAATTGTTGATATGGTGATGTGAATATATATGAAAAACAGCCATCCATTTTCTATACCTGTTTATCCTACTACTGGGTCGCAAAGAACATGGAGCCCATCCCAGGAGACTACGGGCACAAGGCAGGGTACAGCCTGGACAGGATGCCAGACTATTGCAGGGCCCAATCACACACACTTCAGACAATTTAGAGATGCCAATCAACCTACAATGCATGTCTTTGGACTGGGGGAGGAAACCCTGAGGCACAGGGAGAACACGCAAACTCCACACACACATCGCGGAGGCGGGAATCAAATCCCCAACCCTGAGGCAAACGTGCTAACCACCAAGCAACCGTGCCCCCCTTAGCTGAAAAACATTGTTAGTAAAATGTCTAAATGCCGCATAATACGTGTCATTACCATCCAGCCAGAAGGACAGGAACATTCTCCAGTTACGTGATGACACACTCCACCGTTCTGGCAAGGACAGCGCTCCTCACATTGCTGCCCGTGTTTACCTGGAGGACACAGATCTTCACAACTGCACAGAAACAACAAAAGGAGGATAATGAGATTTAACACATTCTGTACACCATCTGTTCATACAAGTGTGTATCACAATGATTTCTATGAGCCTACTGGCACGTATATGTGACTTACAATGCTCCAGTATACCCAGGGTTGCATGTGCACTCCCCTGTGACATGGTGGCAGGTGGCATTGTTTTGGCACTGGCATTTCTGCTGGCAGTTGTTACCATAGGTGCCTGGCTCGCAGCGCTCCTCACACCGCCAGCCACGGTAGCCAGTTGTGCAGATACACGCTCCTGTGATGGGGTTACACAGTGCTCCATTTTTACACTGACACCGGTTACTGCAGTGAGGACCCCAGTGACTGCTGTCACATGCTGCACGTGTGGAGAGGAAACACATCCAGAGATCAGGTATTCAATGTCTTCGTGATATTAGTCAACACTTACGTACAGATATACAGACTAAATAGAATTCTTAGTTCACAAATTATTTTAAGCTTAATAAACAAACGTCAAAAAAAAATTATTCAGGATAATCAAAACTATTTTTTTCATTACTGCCATTAGCTATGTTAGCATCTTTTTGGAGATATCTTAAGAGGCGCACCTATGATTTTTCCATGAATTATTTAAACGTTGCTGTATGAAAGAGAATCTGCAAATAGAAAAAAACTCTCAAAAGTCCTGTGTACGATTAATATGTCAGAAAAAAAGAAAAACAGCATCATTTTGATCCATGCACATTTATATTGACTAGCTATGTCATACATACAGAAGTCGTCAAAAAATCTTTGCTTTTTTTACTTACCATAACATTTCCAAAGTGGGTCTATAAACGTCTATGATTAACGGTTTAGTTCAGATTTTATGATGTTGTGATGTATTTGCTAGACTAATAAAGCTCATAATAACACACTGTTCTGTCCATAATAACCACATCAGATTCAGCACTGAGTCTTACTTAAATCTGCACTTAAATCAGTGGACACAAGTGTATACCACAAGATGGGCCTGAAGAGGCAAACCCAGGGATTAACGCTCTCACATGTAGTCAAGGATATAAACCAAGCAATGATGTCACTAGCCATCATGAGATTAAATAACCCAGAAACATGGTCTTTTTCCGTCCAGTTCTGACAGTTGCTGCCTTTGCAGCCATGCCCTGATCCTCAAGCTCATTTTATGGGCTGAGTAAAAGTGTTGCTGAGGTAAACAAGGAGCTGTCTGTTCTTGGGATCTTTACAGGGCAGTAAACGAAAGCTTTCTGAATAATTCAAAGCAAAATACATAAAAGAAGACATTAGATGAGATGATTATCAAACATATCTAATGAACACTATTAGTTTTAGCACTGCATCCAAGATCATTTCTGGAAATAAGATTTATACCAGTACAGTTATTGAGTTGCATGAACTACATTGAAGAAAAAAATAAATCTTGGCAATCTAATTGAATTTTAATTGACAAATAGAAACTATTTGTAGGATTCCTTTAACAATCGCCTTTGCCACAAATCCCAAAAGAAATCTGGAGGTAGATTTGAGTGATGAGCAATGAGCAAGCCAGAGGTGAGTAAAAACTCCCTGAGACGATATGAAGAAGTGTGTTCATCAGAGGGTTCGCCTCTTTCGAAGAGGGTTTGCCTCTTCAGGCCCATCTTGTGGTATACACTTGTGTCCACTGATTTAAGTGCAGATTTAATTAAGACTCAGTGCTGAATCTGATGTGGTTATTATGGACAGAACAGTGTGTTATCATGAGCTTTATTAGTCTAGAGCTTTATTAGTTAACCATAGACGTTTATAAACCCACGTTGGAAATGTTATGGCAAATAAAAAAAACAAAGAATTTTTGTGAAGAAAAGCTCTGGACAGTCATTATGATTACAGCAGCAGTCGTTAGGTACGAGTCTAAATAATCCTGGTGAGATTATCCACTGAATAAAGAGCTTTGAGAAATGTAGACCATCCACAGCGGAAGTAAGGCAGTAAGTGTGAGAACATTCAAGTAGAGAATCAACTACCATCATTTAATAATCCCCCTCTGCAAGACTAATGCAAAGGCCAAGCTAAATCACCAAAGTGGAATCAGGCATAAAACATGTATTTTATTCCTCCACATTTTGGTTCAACATCTGTTGAGCTTGAAACGCCACCCAAGACAACAGCTGATGTGATCAGTCCAGCGTCCACTACGCAGAAGAGGCCCGTACACCCCAGACCACACATTTACTCTAGAACCGCTTTAATCTGTCTAAAGAGACGTTCTTTTCCAGCAAAGCCAGGAAACTGGTACAAATGGATTATGAGAGTTTAGTGAGCTTCCTGTCATTAAAATCTTCAGGTTAAAAGCTTCATGTTTTATCTATTGAGTTCACTGTGGAATCAATAACACTGCTGATGAGAGAGTAGAAAGCAAGCTGCCTTTAGAGACAACTTCATTTGATGTCTCCTGACTGGACATAGCAACAGGAAGCTTCAAAAAGCTATTTTAACTGATAACTTATCAGGTTTTCAACACAGAAAAGTGGGTAACGTGTGATACAATGGTGTAATGTACAGTATGTGATGCATGTCTCCTGAATTAATAAAGAATGAAACTGCCTTATTATTCCAGAAAAGTGACCACACACTACATAAAGCACTGTAGCTGATGATAAGGTGACACCCCGTATAAAACAAGCAGTTAGACGTTCATAAATTGGACAAATCCCAGGAGAACTGTTGCTGTTTCTGTAACATGGTGCAATAAACAAAACAAAATTTTTTCCCCTTTTTCTCAACCAGTTATGACAAGAAATTAAAGCATTGATATGGGTGTAGTGAAATCTGCCAGCACAGTGAGACTACAAACCCACTTTAAAAGACTACGTAAATACCATTTTTTGTTGTTTTAATTCACAACCCCTTACATTGCCACATTTCAACATACTTCACCAACCTTCCAGTGTAACAGACATCATTATTTTTTGTGAGTCAGTTATCTATCATCAAATCCTGTAATTAACAGATCTTTAACCAAATTGATTTATTTAGATCTTAGAGACATGAAATTAGCCATGGCTCAGTGTTCCCATCGAGGGAACAAACTAAAAAAGGGACAACAACCCAAAAACCCCGTTCTTTTTCGGGACAATTTAGAGATCCAATCCCTTCCTTAAAATCCACACGGGGCGTGGGGAAACCCGGAGGAATTCACAAAACCCGGAGGAAAACCCAGAGGGCACAAGAAGATGGAGGCACAAATCACGGCTCGACAATCCCAGAGTCCAATCTTCTTACAGGGTTCCCTTGGGGACCTGGAGGAAATTTTACCCAACCCGGATTGCAACCCAAACACTTGACCCACTAGGGTTCAACCTCATTACTCCCAAACCCCGATCCCCCTTTTTTCCCTTCCCCTTTTGGGCCCCCTGCAGGGGCACCCAGCCAACATTTTCCTCCACCTATACTCATCTTTCCCTCCTCAACATTCCAACCCCCTCTTAATATCCTCCCTAATTTGACCTATCCCCTCTTTTATTACCCCTTTTCCTTTCCCGCCCTTTGGGACTCCAAAAAGACCCAACATTTCCCCCTACCTATACTCACTCCCCTTTCCCCTGAACTGTCCAAACCATCAAGCTGGCCGCTCTAACTTTACTGTTTTTGTACCCCAATCCCCAAGTCAAAAAGAATAACCCCTTTTAAACCCCTGCTACCTAATGTCTGACTTATATCTTTCCCACTGACACTGTTAATAAAAAACTATAAGCTGCTCTCACCACAGTTAGTACAATCCAAGATCAAAAACAAAACCATTTTTTGCCCCTGGGGCCCAAAACAGGGCAGTTTTCTGGGGTTACCAAACATGGTTTATAACAAACTATAAGTTTAAATGATTTCACATCCTGCATTTTCACAAATCTTCTTTTTTTCCCGGCCCAAAAACCTGTTTATGGCCACGTTAAATTTGAGAAAAGCTAGCAGCTGTCCAATCCCAATAATGAGCTTTTTGCAGCACTAAGCTAAACCGAGCGATAAACCTAGGCTGTTTTAACAGTTCAGTGGAAAATACTTTTGCAGTTAAACCATTTAAATGAGCTCAGAAACGTTAAATCTAAGTAAAAATGAACAAGATGTTGATAGGGTCAGTTGCTGCAAAGCTTGAGACAGAACAAAAACATCAACTGCACTTCTTTCTACAGCACTTTAAAAGCTTTCAGTTACATAAGTGCCTTCGCTTCATAGAAAATTGTCCTTAAGGCCACTCAAAAATGTTACTACAGTAAACTATTCTTTTGAAGCTCAATGCATTATATCCATTTTACTGCTAGGTTTAGGTTAGGGTTTGTGCCTTTACAGGTCTCAGAGTCATCTTACACATTCACTTTTATGAGATCTGAAGGCATTTTCTTATAATATGTTGCCCAGATTTCCATTACATCCCATCTTTGAAAGCTACATTTGAGCATTCGACTTGTAAAGCAATAAAAATTCCTTTTCTGTCTTCTTGAAATTCTTTGCAGTGTTCCATGTCCCATTAGGCTGCACTGTGCCTAGTGCATCAGTGCTTTCTGGCCCTGGTTAAAAGTCCACCAAATTTCTGCAGGGTAAAAAAACATTGACGTCTGTCCACACAAAACCCTCCTTTTCAGACAGCTATGTGTGTAAGACCTGACCTAGTTTAAACACAGTGGACCTGGAGGCCTCGCTGTGCTTTAGCCCGCACACTAACGGCCTCCTATTGTCCAACTCAATAAGAGACTCGGTGCCCTAGAGAGGAAATGAGTGTGAGGACGACAGATACGAATGAATCGGTGCCCAGTGTTGAGTAGTGTGCCTGTATTTGCATTGTTAAATTACACGAATGATTCAGTGATACAAATTAATGCAAACAGAACACATTGAACTGGGAATAAAATTATCAGAAGAATGAAAAGAGTTTGTTTTCACTGGGTTGTGAAGTTTAAAAAATCACTACTAGGAAAAGCTGCCACATTTTTCTTGTGTTTTATTATTTTCATAGGAAATAAAGTAACTGTGATGTTCATGAATTTATCATATGCAACATAAGCAATATTCCTGTCTCTTTGTTTGCCTTATCCTTACCTTAATAAGAATTTGTTTTTTGCTTTAAAAAGGTTTTAAATATTAATATGGTGCCAAAGCCACAGCTCTAGCAACCCTTTATGCAGCATACAACTGAATTTCTTCATGATACACTATGCTGCCAAAAGTTTTGGGACGTCTGCCTTTACATGCACATGAATGTAATACGGAGTTGTCCCGCCCTTTGCAGCTAGAACAGCTTCAACTCTTCTGGGAAGGCTTTCCACAAGGTTTAGGAGTGTGTTTATGGAAATTTTTGACCGTTCCTCTGGAAGTGCATTTGTGAGGTCAGGCACTGATGTTGGACAAGAAGGCCTGGCTCACAGTCTCCGCTCTAATTCATCCCAAAGGTGTTCTATGGGGTTGAGGTTGAGGTCAGGACTCTGTGCAGGCCAGTCAAGTTCCTCCACACCAAACTCACTCATCCATGTCTTTATGGAGCTTGCTTTGTGCACTGGTGTGCAGTCATGTTGGAACAGGAAGGGGTCATCCCCAAACTGTTCCCACAAAGATGGGAGCATGAAATTGTCCAAAATGTCTTGGTATGCTGAAGCATTAAGAGTTCCTTTCACTGGAACTAAGGGGCCGAGCCCAACCCCTGAAAAACAACACCTGAATTCAATGATTTGGAGGGGTGTCCCAAAACTTTTGGCAATATAATGTACATTTTGCAAGTGATCACTCCAAAAATATGCACTACATACAGTAGGAGATGAGATATTAGCATCAGTAGTTAATAGTCAAAATGATCTATTAGACATGGAAGAATTTTCACACCATTTTTAGTTGCAGAATTTCACTTTCTTGTATATTTCTCTCGGTCTCCAGAGTCTCAGTTGTTTTTATTCAGGAAACAGAGGCATCTTGATTTTTTCAGACCTGTCAACAGGATTACAAATGACCTTGGTGATATACCGCAAATCACACATGGTATTTTGAGATTTGTTTGGGTTGTGTTGCCACAGTTAAAATGCACTACATAAGAGGTCAGCAGGGTGCTTCCAACTGGGCCAGTGCTTCTAATTTGCCCTGCGGCGTGTGTGTACCGGGCGCCTACTCATCTGTTTCTCATAAAGCCCCACACAGGTGCCTTCTGCATTTATAAAGACGTTTCCTTCAGTCAGAAATGAAGACAATTAGACAGTAAATAAAAAAAAGACCCAGCAGCTGACCGATGATTTATTACGACTTCAGGAACTGACGTGTATGGAACTCAACAGAAAAACAAACATACGATTTTAATGTTGTTCTTCAAAAAACATTTGTCTGGTTTAGTGTGGACAATGTCTCAGCTAGAATCTGGCTTCACTTGATTAATGCACAATGTAGCATGAAGCAGAATGACGCTTATGGAAAGGGGTCAGTTACTGCAGAAAAAAAAACAGGGATGTAATTGATGCGGCCAGTTGTCGAGGGAGCAGTTGGGCTTTGTCTGTGTTGAAATCTCACACCCCAGTCCCCCCACACATATACACACACACACAGGCCTTTCTGAACTCTGAAGAACCTAAAAGACCCCCAACTTTAATAAAGTTGCAAAAACAGCAACCGAAAAATGGACAGGCAGCAAATGGCTAGCCCAGTATGAAGAGATTGGGATTTATACTTAGCCTCTGTTTGACTTGTAGAGTCAGCAGTCATACTTGTAGAGAGAGCACTCAATGTTTTACTTACTGAGAAACTGAAAAACGTAACACGTTTTCCTCTGTTCTAAGTTGGAAAACTAAAAGTTATAGCTTTATGTCTGTCTGTTGCAAAGCTCCGACTCTGGGGGGTCCTTGGTTAAATATCAACAATTACAACCATTAATTAATTCATTCGTCTAAGTTGTTACTATAGAAACGATAATATAATAAAACAAGTACATTAATATAAACCTGAGACCAGCTCAGTGACTGTCAGAACTGCTGTTATATGAAATTAATAAACGCCTTCAGGCTAATTAGAATGAAGAATTCAATAGTGCGCTGGTTTAATGGACTCGGTGCTGTCGGTCAGTTCAGTTATTACATAACCATATCTACAGCATTCGACAAACAAAATGTTTGAAAAGCCACACAAAATAAATATTTTAATTTTACATAATCACACAAATTCTGCATGATGCATATACACTATATTGGCAAAGTTTTGGGACACCCCTCCAAATCATTGAATTCAGGTGTGGTTTTTCAGGGGTTGGGCTCGACCCCTTAGTTCCAGTGAAAGGAACTCTTAATGCTTCAGCATACCAAGACATTTTGGACAATTTCATGCTCTCAACTTTGTGGGAACAGTTTGGGGATGACCCCTTCCTGTTCCAACATGACTGCACACCAGTGCACAAAGCAAGCTCCATAAAGACATGGATGAGCAAGTTTGGTGTGGAGGAACTTGACTGGCCTGCACAGAGTCCTGACCTCAACCTCATAGAACACCTTTGGGATGAATTAGAGCGGAGACTGCGAGCCAGGTCTTCACGTCTGACATCAGTGCCTGACTTCACAAATGCGCTTCTAGAGGAACGGTCAAAAATTCCCATAAACACACTCCTCAACCTTGTGGAAAGCCTTCCCAGAAGAGTTGAAGCTGTTATAGCCGCAAAGGGCGGGACAACTCCATATTACATTCATGTGCATGTAAAGGCAGACGTCCGAAAACTTTTGGCAATATAGTGTATGTAGTTTTGACACAACATTGGGATTTTTTTCCACAGTGTTTTCAGTGACATAGTAGTAGTACTCATATTACTCAATGGCTCCATCCATGTCAGGTTTAAATATGTATAGAGATGCACAGACGTCCTACAAAACAAACTCAGTCTTATCAGATCATCTTCTCAAAATACGTTTAATGCTGCATAACGTCACATTTTGACCAGCCTTCACAGAAATGTTCCATATAAAGAGTGGACATTTACGTGTAGCTTCATCAGACCCTTCAAGAACTTAATGGTGTATTTTATTGCTAGTGGTGAGATTTAAGAAGTGTTGTAAGCTGTAACACAAAACCTCCACAACAGCTGCCCTGGGCATTAATGTAAATCCACTTCTTTAACATGAACGCTGTGATTTCAGCCTGAAACTGTAGAAGTGTGTCACGTCTGAGGCACCAATGCATCATTAGAGCAGAAAACAATATGAGAAGGATTTGCAAAACCTGAGAACGGCGCATTAATCAAAAGCGTCACTTGACTTAAAGGTGAAAAACATTAGTGACCATATGGTGTTGTGCCTTGCGCTGTTGTCATGAGATGCCTTGGTTTGATTTATCAAAAGCACTGAGCCCTGAGGTGATTTCCTGCATTTCCTTTTACTTCTTCCTTAGCCTTTTGTGCATGTAAATAAGGAGATTTCTGCCTTGCTTCTTGAACCCTTTAAAATGCAGCGACACATTGTTATGGCCCTGTGACCTGAAAAGTGAGAGGCCCTCACACTGTGAGCATCTGAAGATCTTTGAGGAAATGAATAGCATATTAGTGTCTGCTTTATGAGACCTCCTTTGGATCAGATGAGGCTTTGGAGGAGTCTTGCCTTGAGCTACTGCTGTACTGATAGATCCAAAAAATACAACAGGGTTTTCGGACAATAGTAAATCACTGGCATGTTGTATTGAAAAGGCTGACCAATTACAAGACAGCAGAAACCGTCCCTACCAATTAGCTTCACAGCGCTCGCTCAATTAGTGTCACTATCATCATGCTATGTTGTCAAGGACAGAAAGAAGGCAAACCACATAGCAACATGTTCCTCTAATTAGCCATATACTGTTATCTAGTGTGTAAACACCACTGCATTGCCAACCATATTAGACGAATAGCGTTAGTACTTTATCCAGCAAACTTTCCCAGGACTGAACAGATTTATGATCGACCGAGGGACAGAGTTAGATCAAACAATCGCAGTAATCATTCTTAACTGTTTAAGTTTTAAAGATTTAAGAAAAAATACTAACACTTTTCTCTAAACATTCTGTGTATACACCAAAGTCCTTATTACAGCCATCTTTGGGGTCCTGGTCTCCATAATCAGATCATTTACTATATTCAGAAATGTATACTGTGTTTGAATTAGTAGCTACACAGCTATAAATTTGCAAACTCCAAATATTATCTCTCAGAAAATAGCAAAGACAGCATCAGTCTCGGGCTGGAGCATAAAATGGGATGAAGCTATCAGGACGCTTGGTCAACGTTTCGCTGAAGGAAGGATCAGGGTTATCTGGTCACTTGGAATTATAAGGTTCTTCCAGAAATTTCTGTGATTTTAAGCTATTGAGCCATAGTTTAACAATTTTAGATGATTTCCCATAGAGGCAGTGTTATCTAAATAACCTAGTAATTTCATAAAAGCTTCAAAAAAAACCAAAGTATTCTGAGGTGTCTTAGCGTAGCCCAAAAAAGCTGTGACTGCAACTGAAAAAAACTGAAAACATTCATTGTTATAAATGCAATAGACAAATCTTCAAATGAAACACTCATTAGAACGTAAAGCTAGCATGTGGAATGAGACTAATCATCTTAAACGAGATCTGAAGAGACGACACTCTGCAATTAAAGGTCAAGCTCATATTCAAGTTAGATCATAACATGTAACAAAGTTCCTGAGAGATTTGGTATTATTCAAACACAGGTATATGTCATGCATTAGAGAGAGCCTTCTGATGCTACCAGCTGCTAGTCTGGTGCTGGATTAGCATGGCCATAATAAATAAGTAGCAGGATTTACGCTACTTTAAGCTTCCTTTTTCCTGGCAGGGTATGTACAACCTTTTAAAACCTTCTAAAATGAATATTATGTACCACTCCTTTGATTCATAACACCATCATAAGCTACATTATATTGCAATGTATCAAACTAACAGATCCTTTCATGCGTACCTGGATCCTCTTACCTCAACCTTTCCCAACATTGAATCCCAACCCATTGCTAACCAGAAAAGCTTGTTTAATTCCAGAGGGACGCAGAGAGACTGCAGACATAACAATGACCTTTTTATTGAGACCCTGAAACACAAGACGAGTTCAGACTGCAGCTACTGAGGAGCTCATCTAATTCATCTGAGCCGCCATCAACCCACTACAGTCAACACACCTGGCCATAAGGGCAGAGGGATTGCCGGGGAGTATATAAACTAATAAAAATCAAGAAAGGAAAGAGGTGGAGATCAAATGGACACCGGCTAATAGCTCTAGGCTAGAAACTATTATGAAGATATATTATAAAGATCCGTCAAGCTCAGTATGATTAGCTTTTCCTAATCTCTTTTTTTTCCTATAGGGTGCTAGAAATATCACATTTGCTTGTGGCCTTGACTTTTAACAGTGTGGATCATGCATCTACAGTACTGGGGCAAATTTTATGCATCAGAGCTAATAAGAGCTTATAGATTTTTATATATTTGTGGTAGAAAATGTAGTGAATTAAGCAGTTAATATATTATTAAATTTTATATTTTTTTAAAGTCAAAACAGCCCTGACCCGTCATGCACTGTGTATTCTGACACCTTTCTATCAGAACCAGCATTAACTTCTTCAGCAATTTGAGCAACAGTAGCTCGTCTGTTGGATCGGACCACACGGGCCAGCCTTTGCTCCCCACGTGTATCAATGAGTCTTGGCCGGCCATGACCCTGTCTCCGGTTCACCACTGTTCCTTCCTTGGTCCACTTTTGAGATATATTTTGACCACTGCAGACCGGGAACACCCCACAAGAGCTGCAGTTTTGGAGATGTTCTGATCCAGTGGTCTAGCAATCACAATCTGCCTAAAGCCTTAACCACTTGAACCACCACTGCCCCTGGGGCTTGGGCTGTACATATTTCCAAATAGAAAGCTATATTCTGGCACCAGGATTATCAGGATATTTATATTGAAGTTGACAACCAGAGACTATTTGAGCTGTAAAGTAATAAAGCATGACCTCAGAGATCGTTTCAGCCATGAATTCACACACAAACAAAATTAAATCCAAGTAGTTAATAATGAAATGTGGGAAAGGTTCACGAAGACAACAATCCAAAACATCACCATGAGAAATGGTGTGCCACAATCCTGACTGTCTGAGATCTGAAGATGGTGGTGTGAAGTTAAGAAGTAACAGATGCCCAGAGAAGGGAAATTACTTGGTATAAATTAAATATCATTGTTCATTTTGACCTAAGGGTATGTAAACTTTTGCGCTTAGTTGTACGTTGTGCCAATTTATAAAATACTAACCAAGGATTAATGTGTTTGAGGTTTCTCTTTATCCTGGCACAACAGTCAAACCCTTTGGCGTCACTCTGGGTGCCTTCCTTTGTGTGCTGATGTTTTGGAACGGTTGACACAGCAGCCCAGTGTGTGTGTGTGTGTATGTGTGTGTGTGTGTGTGTGTGTGTGGGCGTGTTATGAGACAGACAGCTCCAGCTGGAGGACTTACCGCTAGAGCAATCGGCTCCTCCCCAGCCGGGTTCACACTGACAGGTGTTGGGGGCCACGCAGCGGCCGTGCACGCATTTCTCAGCACAGTGTGCTTGGGGAAGAAGGGATCAGCGTGGGAGGAAGAGGGAGAAAGAGAAAACAAGGGAAACTCGGGTCAGATTTCATTCCTTCAAATGGACGTAGCCAAAGTGAAGATGAGCCAATGGGAAAAACAAACACTGGGGGAAAAACAGACGTATGCTGACCTGCTAAACAGCATGGCTACTGCTCAGACAAAGCACACACAGGGTAAAGAATCAAAACAAAACCACAATGATTCAGCCTTTAGAAAACATTAAAGGGTCGAGTCTGTGTTCCTGGCACAGGGGAAGCTTTTGATGTGTTAGATCTAATAGCGTTATCGGTAACACAATGATAACAACTGAACAGATTACTGCAGTGTAGTAGAGAGGATAGATCTACACTGAGAACAGAACTAAATCCATTACGCCATGCAGCTTTACAGCAGAATATGACGGCGGAATTTCCATGATCTCAAATGAGCTCTGTGTTTAAAGCTGACACATCCAGGCTGAGTTACGAATCCTGGACTACAGAAAGAATTAAATGTGAAAATAATGAGTTGCAGTAATCACGGCCTAGCGTGAGCATGAGCGGAGTCACAGTGTGTGACATGTTCGGGCCACACCAAATGAAATGTCATTCATATTAAAAGTGAAAGGTAACACACACTATACAGCCAAAAGTATGTGGACACCTGAACTACACGCCTGTACGTGAGCCTTTCCCCAAACTGCTGCAACAAATACGTAAGCAGATTTGAGAATTGTACAGGATCTCTTTGTTTGCTGTGGCATAAAGATTTCCTTTCACAAGAACTAAAAGGCCTGAACATGTTCCAGCATGACAATGGCTTTTACAGCAGCAAAGCGGTGACTAAATCTCGAATGGGATCTTCAACAGGCACATATGGTTGTATTCATCGGGGGTCTACAGTTTTTTTTTTTTGTTTGTTTGGGGTTTTTTTGGCAATATAGTATAAATAACATACAACAAATGCTGTTATAATACATTTTGAAAAAGAAATATATACGAAAATCATTTAACTAAATGATTTCATAACTGTAACATCATTTGTATTGACTTTTTTTGGACCCTACTTTATGTCTAAAAAACATTTTGAACACAATCCTCAAGATTTCTTTCTACTGAAAATCTCCAGTTTATTCCATTGATTGATCTCTTCATTATTCAATATTATTTATTATGTTGTTAAAAATAGAACTGTTTCCTACGAGACATAAAAGAACATTTCTGAAATTTGTCAAGGTCATGACAAACCACCACATAATTATGGCCAAGTTTTAAATATAACAGCTTTCTTTTAAAGCCTTTCTGAGCAACAAGATGACCATTTCACATCCACTGTAATCTGTAAGCTGATTCATCACATGAGTTATCGGCCTATTGTCCTACCAACACGTGCTCTTTAACGAGCGAAGTTACCCTCGTCTGCCCTGACTGTACTCTCCACACCAAGTTATTTGAGGTCAGGCTAAACCAGTAAAATTTTATGGCAATAAAAAGGAGATGGTTAATTAATCAGCGTTGTGCTTGAAATGATTTATTTATAGAAATAAAAGAAATAAATTTAAATTGAACGGATGTTCCTATAACATCCCCTCTCCTAATATAATATCTTTTCTAATTTTGATCTAAATTATTAAACTTGTTTTGATCTAGTTAAAGCGGAACATTTACTTTAACGCAACCAGAAAAAAAATGAATGACCACTAATGACATTAGCTTGTAATTATAATCTGTAGTGTCCGAATTAATCGTCAACACGATGGGCCGAAAGTGTTCTGTCTATATTCTTAAAAGATTTACTTACATTTTTTTAAGCAAGGAGTTTCACGGGATTTATTTCAGGGGTAATTCCACGGATCGTTTCAAGGCATAAACTCTTTTTAAGTGCATGCAGTTAAATACATTTAAAAAATGATTTTATAAACAAATCTGAAAAAAAAAAAAAAGAAAAATACAAATCTTTCCCAGATCCAGTTTTGTGCTATTTGTAAATTTTTACTCTATTTCTTACATGCCTGTGTGGTATGGGTCAGACCAGGCAGGTTGAGAAAATGGGAAATGATATGAAATTCCTCTTCCTTTTGTATTCATTGTGATGGATGCTGATGCTATCAGTTTTTATGTGTTCACTCAAGCCTGGTCTTCCGAACTGCTCTCATGACAGCTTGATCCTCAGAACCTAGAGTGCTGCATGGAATATGTTCTGAGAAATTCACTAATTAAAACTTTTCACAGAACATTCCAGCATTTTACGCTATGAGTTATCTGGAATATGAATTCACAACACACACATAGGACTTGAGACTGAGTATTACTTACGAACACACATCTCCTTGCTCTCATAGAAACCTGGGCAGCACTGAGACTTGCGGCGGTACATGGTCTTGTTTCCTCTTCGGTATGCCGTCTTGTAGCTCACCCTGAATCCACCGATTTAGATCGTTAGTATGATAATAATAGAAAAGTGAAAAATCTTCATTGGATCTATTAAATGTATAGATTCTTTAAGAAATACCTGCTGCTAAACATCGTAATTAAGTTGAAGTGCTATTTTTAATATTGCTGCATTCAATAAAATTAAATAATGTGCCCTAACCCTGATACAAATACTAATATAAACCAACCAGGCATAACATTATGACCACCTGCCTAATATTGCGTTTGTCCCCCTTTTGCTGCCAAAACAGCCCTGACCCGTCATGCACTGTGTATTCTGACACCTTTCTATCAGAACCAGCATTAACTTCTTCAGCATTTTGAGCAACAGTAGTTCGTCTGTTGGATCGGACCACACGGGCCGGCCTTCTCTCCCCACGTGCATCAATGAGCCTTGGCCACCCATGACCCTGTCTTCGGTTCACCACTGTTCCTTCCTTGGACCACTTTTGATAGATACTGACCACTGCAGACCGGGAACACCCCACAAGAGCTGCAGTTTTGGAGATGTTCTGATCCAGTGGTCTAGCCATCACAATTAGGCCCTTACTCAAACTCGCTCAAATCCTTACGCTTGTCCATTTTTCCTGCTTCTAACACATCAACTTTGAGGACAAAATGTTCACTTGCTGCCTAATATATCCCACCCACTAACAGGTGCCATGATGAGGAGATCATCAGTCTCATTCACTTCACCTCTCACTGCTCACAGTGTTATACCTGATCTGAGTATTTTTGTTAAACTAGAGTGCTAATAAATTTTACAACCTGATTGGTCTTTAGCACCTCACTGCTGATTAATTTCCTATAACAGGTTCAGTTTAATTTATTACATAATCTTTTTCCTAACATAAACAAAACTCATTTTTAAATTGTGTCTGGTTCACCTAGCAACAAATGAACAATACATTTTTGATGAAATGTTTAACCGAGATACAAGATGCTTAACACTGCGCTTTCTTACCTGTGGCGTGTGCACTTGAACCATGTGAGGATGTCAGTGCAGCTGGTGTAATATACCTGGTCATACGGATGTGCGTACGACTCCTGCACGGTGACCGAGTAACTGTAAAGAGCGACACAATACACAAAGCGCACGTTACTACGAACACTTCTGTGAATGGTTTATGAAGGTTGTGTGTGGTCCTCTCCTGCACAAGTGGTGAGGATGTTAATGAAGGTATCAGTGTAACGTCTCAGCTTTCACACACTGTACACGGGTGGTCCCCAATTAAAATCAGCGCAGCTATTAATATGATTCGATAGCAACAAAGCTCTCACAAGGTTGCGATCTTAAAGCAATATATTGAGAAACTAATTAAACTAATCATTTAAACTAATTACTTATGATTTTAATTCTCAATGCAGTTTCCCAGACTCTTTCTCCTGTCTCCTGCTTTTTGATTCTGACTCATTTTTGCCTCCTGACACTGTTTATGTGACTTGTGATTTGGATGGTGGACATTGTGTTTGTTTCTCGATAGAACACACTGCAGATGTATTCCATGACTCGCTATTTTGCACAAGAACGAACCCTCGCATTTTGTTTCAGTAGCATCTGTAACTGTGTACATGTAGACTTGTGCATTTTCTCATTAAATACAGACCAAATGATGGTCAATGGGCAAACAAATAAAGAATCCTCGGATGAAATGGTGGCTCGGTGGTTAGCATGCTTGAGGTGTTCAATTCCCATCTTTGTAGAGTTTCTTCTGGGTACTCTGGTTTCCTCCCCCAGTCCAAAAACATGTGTTGTAGACTAAGTGGCATAAAATTGTCTGTAGTGTGTGAATGGGTGTGTGATAGACTCGCATCCTTGTCCTTTCTCCCAGGCCTTGGCTCCTGGGAGAGGCTTTGAATTCCCTGGGACCCAGTAGGATAAGCAGCTCCAGGCATTTTTTACAGACACATTAGTGTGCAGGGATTTCTTCTGAACAGATATGGGAATGGATGGTTTATTCGTGCATATTTGGAGGACATTAACAGAGGCTATCGTTGAGTCATACAATTTTAGTGATGCTTCAGTGAAATGTAAGGCACACTGCTTTAAACACTACAAAGTTGTGCCTTATTTCTTAATTTCTACATACGCATTTGAGAATGATTTAGTATAAGTTTCTTACTTTTCACGATGGCATTGGGCATTTCTGTTTTAATAATTTGTGCCGTTTTAAAACATCATCAGCAGGCATGAACTGTGGTGACTAAGTAGCGGTAAGTACCATCCATTATTAAACGAAGCCAGGCCACACTCACGCTCACACTTCGACGGCCTCCCTCTTCCCGGCCGCTCAGAGCACTGCAGCTGTTACCACGCATTACTCAGTGAAAGTAAATCTATCTGGGAAAGCAGCCTCCACCTTTGTTCTTTTTCAATCTGCTTTAATGGATTCTTGAGTCATTCCTTAATCTGGCTGCGGGAATCTTCTGCCTATTAAAACGTTGTGCGTGTGTGTTAAAGTGGGAGACTAGACCATAGGAGTGGATGCTCGTGAACTCCTGTGTGTTTTCCTGTGTAGTGGACGTGGAGATAAACTGAAAGCTAATTCCTTACATCCTTAAGCTCTAAATAGTTATCTGGTATAAACATTTAATTAGGGTTTGTACTTGTGAAATCTGGGCAATTTTTCCAAACCTTCATGTTAGATCGTGTTAGCTTATTTCTCTCTTATATTTCCAGTTGTATGCAAGTGTACTTGTGTTAAATACTGTACCTTTCTCTTTCTAACTAGCATGCTCATATGAGAACATTTCCCAAACGTTCTCCTTCAGATGGTTCCATTTAAGAGCAGCATAGTAGCTAAAAACTGCTGCTCTTTTCTCAGTCTTAGGCAGGACTAACCGAATAATCTGAGAGATCTGCTTGACGTGAACTGCATGTCATCATACATACACTGGTCCTGTATCATTAAGCGATATACAGTAATAAAATCTTGCAGTCAGTTAGCCCGGGTACTGATCTCAATTTTATTCCTAGTGAGATGTATTGTGGATCAAGTTCAACCAGTGCAGGCTCAGTAAGGACCAAACACACACGATATGTAAAAGGAAATGTGTATGTAAAATAAATATTATTAAGCTTTTATGGAATAAATATTCCATAATTTATTCAAGATAGGGTCTTGGTCTAATTATCACGAGCAAATTAAACGAATTTGGTCAGACATGTATTATTATTCATTTATTTTATTATATTGCATCTTTTAAAGACTTTTTTTTTTTTATTCATTATTTTTGGCCTAGTGTTTAGCACAAAACCTGTAAATATGCTGCAGCCAATTCTGAGGTTTCACATTAATAAGAAAACATGTCTCTAACCATGAGATATCACTCATGGAAGTGATACCAAGAAACAAGGCTTCCTTCTGACTAGTGGGAAGGAAATTATTTCATTTTATATAGTCTTGCTATATTAAATCCTTTGCGGTTAGACTCTTGCTTTATCATGAACACCAGTGGACGAAAGTCACATACTGGTTTTTACTGTTAGTCACAGTTCACACCGCTAAGGTTCAATTTTCCCTCATAAGGAACTTTATTTCTCATATTACATATAAATAATAAGACAACACAGCAGGCAGGTTGTGCAGGAATTTAACTGTGTGTTATATTAAAGTTTAGGTTTTTGACTGTGTGTGGGAAGTGGAGTTGTGGATGCTGTACCTCTCCCAGTGGCTGCAGACGTTAGGGTCCTCCAGGTTCAGAGATGATGTCACTCCCATAAGGCAGCAAGACAAGCCCAGGAGGATAAAGGCACAGTGCCACAGGAGGGAGAGCATCATTGTGGGAAATACCTTCAGGCAATAAGAAACACGAAAACACATTAGACGAGTCAAAAGTGTTCTTTCCACACAGAAACTTAAAAATACCAACCAACATGTATGTAAGCTTCAGATTCAGGCATTAGTTTAATGTCAACAACCACATTTCTAGATGGTTACGTCGTCACAGCCTCCCATATGCCACTCTTGTCTGGTAACGAGCTTCAGGATCACTAAAGTTGCAGTCTGAGTGGCTTGCCGCACTTGCATGTTTACAGAAGGAAAACGAAGTGACCTTCCAGAGAACACATAGTCAAAGGGCTGAAAAAGTTAATGAAAGTTAATGTCTTTAGTATGTAAAGAGGTGTAAATTTGAGCATGTTTACTAATAGGCTCTAGGGTAAGGTCTGTGGATACTTACAAGAGAAAGAAAGTCTCATATATTTGAGTAATCCATATTATTTGAGTCACTTTACTGAGTCCACTTCACTCCACACATGAACTACTGAAGGCAGTACTCAAAACTGCACCATTACTCCTCGTATTGTGAAGCATGGAGCTATTTAACATTGCTAAGAAATAATGGCAAAGGAGATTAAAAAAAAAAACTTTTTTCAGGCATAACATTATGACCACCTGTCTAATATTGTGTTGGTCCCCCTTTTGCTGCTAAAACAGCCCTGACCCGTCATGCACTGTGTATTCTGACACCTTTCTATCAGAACCAGCATTAACTTCTTCAGCAATCTGAGCAACAGTAGCTCGTCTGTTGGATCAGAACACACGGGCCAGCCTTCGCTCCCACACGTGCATCAGTGAGCCTCGGCCGCCCATGACCCTGTCTCCAGTTCACCACTGTTCCTTCCTTGGACCACTTTTGATAGATACTGACCACTGCAGACCGGGAACACCCCACAAGAGCTGCAGTTTTGGAGATGTTCTGATCCAGTGGTCTAGCCATCACAATTTGTCCCTTCATCAAACTCGCTCAAATCCTTACACTTGTCCATTTTTCCTGCTTCTAACACATCAACTTGTGTTATCTCAAGGATCTCCCTTTGTGCACAGAAGCATTGTCATGCTGTAACATGTTTGGGCCTCTTAACTCCATACAGTATGGGTGTAAAGGTAATACTTTTTTCCATATAGTGATATTTAAAAAAAAAAAAAAAAAAAATGACTATTACACTCTAAAAAATGGTCCTGGTTAGACAGTCATAAAGGAAAGTCTAACCAAATCTGAAAATTATTATTATGCACAAGTAACATTCATACAGACATTTACTATATACAAAAAATGCCATTATGTTTCCTTTATACAGCTTAAAAGCAACTGGATTTCTTTACTCTGTACTGGGAAGAGATTTTTCTATCATTTTGTGTGTTTTAATCTTCCTAAACCATCATTCCAAACATGATTTTTTGTGTTTTGGGGATTTTGTTTTAGCTATTGCTCTGTTGAAGAGTATTCGTCTCTTCTGTGCATGAGTCATACTTTCTCAACCCCTGTGTTTTGACTCTTTACCAGCTCCTTCTTTCTGCTTCAGCAGGGTCACTCAGTCCATTCATCATTTAAGAATCTAAATCCCACTATGAAATATGGATTTAAATTCTGTACGAAAGGGCATCAAACATCTGCCTTTCATTACCTCAAACTGAGCCAGATTGTCATATTTGTTTTTAATGTTTCTGTGAATAATCTGTCTAAAAACAGAAAGGCAATACTGGAGGAACTGTGTATGAAGATTTAAGGTAGGATCCCTACAGAAGTGAGGGAAAGGAACGAGTGATGTTTCGATCGTCAAAATACGGACACACTATAGATTAAAATATCAAACAAATTTTTCTTCTGCAAAATACTGCTTTCAAAATGATCAGCATCCCATGGTTATTATTTGCGAGTACTTCCACAGTGGAGAATAAGACCTCTGAGCCAATATTTATGTTCCAAGGTTAAGAAGGATGATGGAGAACTCCTTCATGCACAACGTTTCAAGGTCATTCATTCACTTAAACTGTTTATGTCAAATCCATTGTGTTGAACACATGTTTGCTGTCATTCTCTTGTTAAAATATCCAGTCTTCATCCTAATTTACTCTTGCCCACTTACTGGCCAGCTCTGTCCTATCACATGCCACCTACCAAAAAGGGAGGGTTTAAGGCCAACACATGTTTCCTCTGAGAAAGGTAAACTCTACCAATCGCATCTTTTTTAAATGCTGTACATGCTGCATAACACACACACACACACACACACACACAGAGAGAGAGAGAGAGAGAGAGAGAGAGAGAGAGAGAGAGAGAGAGAGAGAGAGAGAGAGAAGTGTTATTTACCTTCTAAACACAAATAAGGCCATAACAAGGAGTCAGGAGCATTTAGAAAGAAATGGAAGATTGAGTGTAGTTTCTAGAAAGCACAGTTCTTATGACTTTGCTGTGCAAAGCTTTGGTATTTTTGGTGTGAACAAAACCCAAAGCCACTGTAGTAAGATCTTTCAGCCCAAACCCTGGTGCTTCTGCCAGAAGGTTAAGAATTCACCCTTGAAAGGCAGGAAGCCTTGTGTTCAGTAAGCCGAAGAGACAGACCTAGTTGCTTCCAACTTCCCATAGCTTTCCCAAATTTCCTTGCTGTGGGATCCCCCAAAAATGTCTCAACATACACCATCTTATTATGGGTTTCCTAAACTGTGATAGGCAAAACATTGCTGCATTTACAGTTTGCTGAAGTCAATAGCAAACCCAGGAAGAATATCCATGCTTCTATATATGTGTGCTTGTATTCAGTCATCTTTGAATAAGAAGAGCAACCATTCCTGCATCCATGGATGTGGTTAAATATAGTGAAAGCACATTTAGGATTTTGCAATCAAATTGTTTTCTGTAACAGATGTGTTCAAAGTGTGTAGCTGCATGCAATCGATCTCCTTCATCCTGTGCTTTTTACTCGTGTGATTGACAGGACAGTGTGGCGGCCGAGGCTGCGCTGACAATGGCTGCTTTGCTGCCAGCTGAGCCACATGTCATTAACACACTGGCACTGCTTTGCCTCAGACAACTCAGATCTCTCTCTCTCTCTCTCTCTCTCTCTCGCTCTCTCTCTCTCTCTCAGCTAACAGCAATGCCGAAACCAGGCTGCTTTCTCTCGCCGAACAAATTCCTCCTGTTGGACTGATACAGCTGAAACAAAGCACTTCTGCCATCAACAGTCGCGTCACACTCAGCCGGCTATGCTAGGTTCAGAAAAACAGCTTGAATGAGATAAACTAGTGAAGATAAAGAGCAAAAAAAAAAAACTATAGCTGAAAATCTTTCGTATTGTTTTGTTTTTTGTTTTTTTTTCAGAATCTACAATTTTACAGTATTCAGTAAACACAAAACCCAGGTTAAGCTAGAACATTTATTACCAGAAGTTAGAATTAGGTAGATGCTAAATCGTCTGCAACACGCCCGTTGATACGTTTTGCACGTTTGTAGGCAACACGATTAGCCATTTCAACAGTATGTCCTGATCATTCTGTGGAAGAGATCATTTACCATTTAATAAAAACAAACAGATGTCATGAATTAACTGGAACACAAAGCTAGCATCCCAAGCTAACATAAACAAGTGTTTGCATGAAAATGTATATTCAAACAGAAGTAATCCACATGCAAAAATCAACCAGGAGTCTTCCTGCGTACTTAGAACAACAAGGAACAAGATTTTTTTATTTTTAATCCTTCCCAGCGTTCTAGACACATTTCCAACACTGTCATTGCAACTCATTTACTCAGCAACTGTTCTCCAGGCACTGTATCTGCTTAGCATGCAAAACTATACCAGACCAGTTTCCTCTGATCTTTGGTGTCATGTTACTACAATAGCAGCAACCCAGTAACACCACAAAGCAGTAAGGTTTTTACAGCGCGAGTCTCTGAGTGGGCCTAACAGACAAGAAAAAGTGAAGAGTACGCGACCGGTCTCCTCTCCACAGTTTGAATGGAAGCAGCAGCGCTTGCCCTGCTCTGGTTTCACCTAACTGGCTGGACACAGCTGCAGACGCAAAGCCCTCCAACAACTGGGAGGTCACACAAACAAGGGTGCTGCTGTGGTGTCTGAAAAGGCCCATACACACCACACTAGGGCGCCTGAAGGAGGGGATTTTGGGACTTCACAGAACTGAAGCCCTAAATCTAACCAAGGTCCATTTATGAGCAGAGATTGTGCGCTCTGAAGTGTTTCCAAGCTCAGGGAAGAGGGCAAATGGAACATCCCTAAATATTTGTTCTCTAATAACCCTGCTGCGCTCTGATGAGTATCAGTGTTGGCCTATTCAAACACATGTAGATGATAGCTCATTCAGTGTGAAGGAAATAGCCCCATTAACAGACTTAATCAGCTTATTAAAGTTGCAAACAAACAATGTTCTGTTTTATTTAAGTTTTATCTCAAGCATGAGAAGAATGGTTTTAAAAACAAAATGCTTTATAAGACATAAGTTATAAAAACCTAGACTTCCTTCTCATATTCTTATTATCTTATTGTACTTTCTCTACATTTTAGTACTCATAACTGTTATATAAACATGTATTTTTTAAATTATTCTTTCTTACATTGTATTGCCAAAAGTTTTGGGACACCCCTCCAAATCATTGAGTTCAGGTGTTGTTTTTCAGGGGTTGGGCTCGGCCCCTTAGTTCCAGTGAAAGGAACTCTTAATGCTTCAGCATACCAAGACATTTTATACAATTTCATGCTCCCAACTTTGTGGGAACAGTTTGGGGATGACCCCTTCCTGTTCCAACATGACTGCACACCAGTGCACAAAGCAAGGTCCATAAAGACATGGATGAGTGAGTTTGGTGTGGAGGAACTTGACTGGCCTGCACAGAGCCCTGACCTCAACCCCATAGAAAACCTTTGGGATGAATTAGAGCGGAGACTGTGAGCCAGGCCTTCTCATCCAACATCAGTGCCTGACTTCACAAATGTGCTTCTAGAGGAACGGTCAAAAATTCCCATAAACACACTCCTAAACCTTGTGGAAAGCCTTCCCAGAAGAGTTGAAGCTGTTATAGCTGCAAAGGGCGGAACAACTCCATATTACATTCATGTGCATGCAGATGTTCCAAAACTTTTGGAAATATAGTATATCTGTACACTGTTCTTGAGAATAAAATCTCTTAAACATACACTACAATGAATAATATTATCTCTGGAAAAAAAAAAGTTCAAGAACTCTAAGGGATTCTTCAGCTTGGTCTTCTTGGAGAGCCCATGTTAGATGTAGAACACTACACAAAATGGTGTTTCTAGTAGAACCCCTTTCCAAACCTGAAGCATTAGCAACCTCAAGAAGAACCTAAAGATCTCTTGAGAAACCCTTTAAATGATTCTTTCCCTTTAACAGGTTCCTTGGCTGTTAACAGTTCTACTTTGAAAAGAGGCTCTACTTTGCTACAAGAAAACCTTCCTCTGAATATTACATATGCTCTGAATCTATATGCTCTGTAGCTGTTAATGCACCAACACTACAATGCCCTCTCACATCTGTTATAAAGATCTACACACATTACAAGATTCATTCAGGAATGCTAATTTTAAGCACAGTGGGAAGTTCAGTCCAGTCAAAACATTTTCATATTCAGACTTTCTATATTAGCACAGAACTCTAAAACGAGCAAAAACAGAAACCAGATCTATATTTCTATTCACAGAATTATAAACCGTAGCATTAGAAGCTCAGGGTTAAATGAATTGTTGATATATGGAATCTGATCAGTAAGAATGTGTTGATTTTCTAACAGTCTCTAGCAATCGTGTGGCTATATTTCAAATAACAAAACAAATCTAAAACATTATCATTTCTATAGAAACTGCTCATTCACAAAGATTGCTGCAATCTAATGTTAATAATAAATGGATTTTTAGTGTTGTCAAAGCTATAATTATTGATAGGACACGACAGGTGATGCTTTCATTAACAAGACGTTAATGTAACATTTGTGGAAGGAGTCTCCAGTGTCAGCACTTTGTAACTGAAGGAGTTTCTTTCTGGCATTTTCTGGGTTTCTCGATGAAAAGATAAGCTGCTTTTCTTCTCGTATGAACTTCAGGAGAGAGAAAAAAGTGATGCTTATAGGGATGACAAATATAATATTCAATTTAATTGTATATGTAACATATTTGTTTGCAGAGTGGACACGGTATTAGAGCACTAACACACTTCAGGTGGAAACTAATCAGCTTTATCATGGTAACCATCACACTGCATTGCATTGCGTCACCCCATCGCTGATTATTCCACTATAACAGCATGTCTCGAACACAGCTCTCAGACAGAGCAAGTTCACCTTTCACCTGCTGTATTTAGCTGATCATCAGCACACCTTTTATAAAACTCTATATGTTGAGTTGAGATTCTATCACATACATACTTGGGTAGCCTTGGTGCAATGGTTCTGTGATCGAAGGCAAGTGAGACAGTTGATTAGAAAGTTTACTCGTCATGCCAGTGGGAATCTGTCCAATCTGCTATGGATAAAACTATAGTGCAAAAGGTCCTGCTAAACATTTGTTCGGCATGTTGGTAACAGAAGCAGGTGTAACCCCGAGCCACATTTCTGCTCCAAAAAATTCACCCAGTATAATTAGTTTTCAAGTCACAGGCTGCGCTCTGCCTGAGCTTTTCAGAGCATGCAAGCAGGGAAGGAGGGGTTGTCCATGGGTAAAGCCACTCAGGGGGCTAATTAAAAACTCAACAGAATCCTGCATTAAACTGCTCTCTCTCCAAACTGTCCTCAGCTCTCTCTTTTTATGGGGACAGGTGGTGCCTTGGGCATGTGTCATGATGAAATGGGATTCTTTCCCTGCAAAGCCATCAAATGTTCCTTTTTTTGGACCTGCTTGAATCACTTGAAACGTTCGGGTGTTGATGTCGGGTTTACAACCGTCCAACAATCAGCCCACCTCAACAGTGCTCCAACAGATTATTTCAAATAAAGTCTGCGCTGTGCTCGACGCTTCCGCTCTGAAGTCAAATCTCAAATTTCATGAGCATGTGCTTTATCGATGCCAGCGTGAGGATATGGTTTTACCAAATGTTTTGTCTCACAGACTTTTGCTCGGCCCCAGGCTGAGGGAATCCGGGCCTCTAGACAAGTGTAAGCTGGAGACTATATTCTAGGCAATGTGAGTGGATCTGGAAATGAGTGTTGTGTCTACCAGACCCATAAACATCGTGTCTTCGACCCTTAAGAGCCCTAGAAGAGCCTGGGGAGGAAATACAGGATTACCCACTCTACATGTAAGTGGCTTCTGACAGAATCTTGAGAACAGAAGCAGGAGCTTGTTTCTTCTCAGCACTAGTAATACAGGTCTATTAGTTACCAAGGTGATGTCTGTAATACAATATTTTCGCAAGGCTTCTCCAAAACGGTTACGTTCAGACGGAAATTGATTCATTTAAGACAAGCAAGTTTCTAAACAGTTTATATCACAATGAACTAAGATGTACAATCTTGGATTATTAATCAATTTACACAACACTAAACTGCATGATATTGTGTTGATGTCATCATAATGACATAATGTTTCCTGTTTTATCCATTTTTGTTGCTTAACTTTATCTATAAGACAACACAAAGATGAATTCAATAATAATTCAATATTGAATAAAATGCATTGACAAACTCTGGGAGCATTAACCATTTTTCACCACTAAATCAATAACCCGTGAAATGGTTCTCAGCGGTTCTGTCTGGAACCCTTTTAAAGGCTCGACTGAGCAACAAAATGGAAAGGAAAAGATTTCTAGATTTCTAAAACTATGCTATACAAAATATTTTACAATACATGAGTCATCTTTCTGGACAAGAAAATGATCAGATCAAAACATGTATTTTGGTTGTTGTATTTTTTGGGCTGGAGTGTCACAATGGTACTTGTGAGTTCTTCACAAATTTCCTATAATATACATCCATCTATTTTCTGTACCACTTTTGACTTACACGGGGTCACACGGAGCCTGGAGCCAATCCCAGGGAGACGGGGTGCCAACCCATGATAGGGCTCAATCGCACACACACACACACACACACACACACACACACACACACACACACACACACACACACACACACACACACACACACACACACCGTTCACACTCTATGGACGATACTGTGATTCCAATCAGCCTACAACGCATGTCTTTGGACTGGGGGATGAAACCAAAGTACCTGGAGGAAACCCCTGAAAAACAGGAAGTACTGTACATGCAAACTCCACATACACATGGTGGAGGCAGTAATCAAACCCCCAGTGGTGCAAAGCAAACATGCTAACTACTAAGCCACCGTGACCCTGATTTTCCAGTGAGGCCAATAAAGTAAAAATATATTGGCCATTTTAGAACTTGGAACATTGTTTAAAGCAGTCTCCCATTTGTTACGGACATGTGCACCTTTCTTAAATTTTTGCATCAAAAATATCTTGAATTAGGGCACGGTGGCTTAGTGGTTAGCACGTTTGCCTCACACCTCCAGGGTTGGGGGTTCGATTCCCACCTCTGCCATGTGTGTGTGGAGTTTGCATGTTCTCCCTGTGCCTCGGGGGTTTCCTCCGGGTACTCCGGTTTCCTCCCCCAGTCCAAAGACATGCATTGTAGGTTGATTGGCATCTCTAAATTGTCTGTAGTGTGTGATTGCGTGAGTGAATGTGTGCCCTGCAATGGGTTGGCACTCTGTCCAGGGTGTATCCTGCCTTGATGCCCTATGACGCCTGAGATAGGCACAGGCTCCCCGTGACCCGAGTGTAGTTCGGATAAGCAGTAGACAATGAATGAATGAATATCTTGAATTAGATAGTAGATACATTATATTGTTAAAAGTGTTGGGACACCCCTCCAAATCACTGAATTCAGGTGTTGTTTTTCAGGGGCTGGGTTCGGCCCATAGTTCCAGTGAAAGGAACTCTTAATGCTTCAGCATACCAAGACATTTTGGACAATTTCATGCTCCTAACATTGTGGGAACAGTTTGGGGATGACCCCTTCCTGTTCCAACATGACTGCACACCAGTGCACAAAGCAAGCTCCATAAAGACATGGATGAGTGAGTTTGGTGTGGAGGAACTTGACTGTCCTGCACAGAGTCCTGACCTCAACCCCATAGAACACCTTTGGGATGAATTAGAGCGGAGACTGCGAGCCAGGCCGAAACTGGGACGTCTGCCTTTACATGCACATGAATTTAATATGGAGTTGCTCCTCTCACTGGAACTAAGCCCAACCCCTGAAAAACAACACCTGAATTCAATGATTTGGAGAGGTGTCCCAAAACTATTGCCAATACAATTTATCTGTATCTGCAGTATGAACTAGTTATAAACTTGAAGACTCAGATTTGAAGAAGACATTATTATTCACCTCTGAATGGTTTTAGGGTTTGGTCTGAAGAATGGTTCGATTCGGTTTATTTTTAAGCCGTTGTGTCGGGACAGTCAAGGACAACACAGAGGAAGTACTTCAGACTTTCCTTCAAACTGTGTGAGTACTGGAGTGTGGTTTAACAACTTAAATACAGACTAAAATTCTTCTCCATAACATCAGTGAAGCATCAAACCACCAAAGCCCATACATGGTAACCAGCATTTTGGGGGTTTTGTTTTTATCTAGTGAGAGAATCAGGGCAGAGCTCTGCATTTCTATGGCACTGGAGGTTGCTGATTTCCCACATCGTTGACTAAAGCAGCCAGTGAAGGCAGCAATGTGTGCCTGTCAGTCAGACGGCATCTCGGTGAGCCGTTCCCACTGAGCACTCCCAAAACACATCTGTCTTTGTGAAGTTAAAGAGACAACAAAATTCTGCTGATTTTTCAGATCCAGAACTCTGTGTGTGTGTGTGTGTGTGTGTGTGTGTGTATGTGTGTGAATGAAGTGAAACCACTTGAGTTGGCATGCACTACATTCCAGACTGTTCGGAGCTCACAGCTGTCCGTAGTCACTCAATATAACTACAAACATTTTATTCGGTACTTTTTTATTTATTGAGCCTTAAAGCTTGCTCTAAACATATTTCTGCTAGCCATAACTTCGGATTTTCACTCGTTTTTCAATGCGTAAGCAGTGAGTGTGCTTCAGAATGTATGTGTGTGTGTGTGTGTGTGTGCAGAATTCCACAGATTTAAAACAAGAAGCAAACAAAATGAAACAGTCTGGCATATTTTTATCTTCCAGAAGATGGTAAACTGACGCTTCGTGATGGCAAGCCCTTTAATTATACCATGGCATAATCCTGTTTTTATTGCAACCATCTGGAGCAACGTACCACTCCCAAAAACAAACATCATACTGCAATAATAAAACCTTTTTGGTCAAGATATCACAACAAAAACACAGCATCCTTTCACAACAAACATTCTTAATGAAGCTGAAAAATAGGAAGTTGTTAGCAGTTGGAGCTACTTTCAACATACACCAATCAGCCATAACATTATGACCAGCTGTCTAATATTGTGTAGGTCCCCCTTTTGTTGCCAAAACAGCCCTGACCCGTCATGCACTGTGTATTCTGACACCTTTCTATCAGAACCAGCATTAACTTCTTCAGCAGTTTGAGCAACAGTAGCTCGTCTGTTGGATTGGATCACACGGGCCAGCCTTCGCTCCCCACGTGCATCAATGAGCCTTGGCCACCCATGACCCTGTCTTCAGTTCATCACTGTTCCTTCCTTGGACCACTTTTGATAGATACTGACCACTGCAGACCGGGAACACCTCACAACAGCTGCAGTTTTGGAGATGTTCTGATCCAGTGGTCTAGCCATCACAATTTGGCCCTTCGTCAAACTCGCTCAAATCCTTACGCTTGTCCATTTTTCCTGCTTCTAACACATCAACTTTGAGGACAAAATGTTCACTTGCTGCCTAATATATCCCACCCACTAACAGGTGCCATGATGAGGAGATCATCAGTCTCATTCACTTCACCTCTCACTGCTCACAGTGTTATACCTGATTGGTGTATATTGTACAGTTGCACACATCATTCTATCCATCCTGTTAACAATATACAGTGGTGTGAAAAAGTGTTGGCCCCCTTCCTGATTTCTTATTTTTTTGCATGTTTGTCACACTTTAATGTTTCAGATAATCAAACACATTTAAATATTAGTCAAAGATAACACAAGTAAACACATCATGCAGTTTTTAAATGAAGGTTTTTATTATTAAGGGAAAACAAAATCCAAAACTACATGGCCCTGTGTGAAAAAGTGTTTGCCCCCTAAGCCTAATAACTGGTTGGTCCACCCTTAGCAGCAACAACTGCAATCAAGCGATCAAGGTCATGCCACAGCATCTCAATGGGATTGAGGTCAGGACTTTGACTCGGCCACTCCAAAGTCTTCATTTTGTTTTTCTTCAGCCATTCAGAGGTGGACTTGCTGGTGTGTTTTGGATCATTGTCCTGCTGCAGAACCCAAGTTCGCTTCAGCTTGAGGTCACAAACCTACCGATCTATCAGTCTGGAAAAGGCTATAAAGCCATTTCTAAAGCTTTGGGACTGCCGCGAACCACAGTGAGAGCCATTATCTACAAATGGCGAAAACATGGAACAGTGGAGAACCTTCCCAGGAGCGGCCGGCCGACCAAAATTACCCCAAGAGAGCAGGAACAACTCATCCAGAAGGTCACAAAACACCCCACAACAACATCCAAAGATCTGCAGTTTGCCTCAGTTAAGGTGAGTGTTCATGACTCCACCATAAGAAAGAGACTGGGCAAAAATGGTTTGCATGGCAGAGTTCCAAGACGAAAACCGCTGCTGAGCAAAAAGAACATAAAGGCTCGTCTCAGTTTTGCCAGAAAACATCTTGATGATCCCCAAGACTTTTGGGAAAATACTCTGTGGACTGATGAGACAAAAATTGAACTTTTTGGAAGGTGTGTGTCCCATTACGTCTGGCGTAAAAGTAACACCGCATTTCAGAAAAAGAAAATCACACCAACAGTAAAATATGGTGGTGGTAGTGTGATGGTGTGGGGCTGTTCTGCTGCTTCAGGGCCTGGAAGACTTGCTGTGATAAATGGAACCATGAATTCTGCTGTCTACCAAAAAATCCTGAAGGAGAATGTCCGGCCATCTGTTTGTGACCTCGAACTTGGGTTCTGCAGCAGGACAATGATCCAAAACACACCAGCAAGTCCACCTCTGAATGGCTGAAGAAAAACAAAATGGAGACTTTGGAGTGGCCTAGTCAAAGTCCTGACCTCAATCCCATTGAGATGCTGTGGCATGACCTTAAAAAGGTGGTTCATGCTCGAAAACCCTCCAATGTGGCTGAATTACAACAATTCTGCAAAGATGAGTGGGCCAAAATTCCTCCACAGCGCTGTAACAGACTCATTGCAAGTTATGGAAAACGCTTGATTGCAGTTGTTGCTGCTAAGGGTGGACCAACCAGTTATTAGGCTTAGGGGGCAAACACTTTTTCACACAGGGCCATGTAGTTTTGGATTTTGTTTTCCCTTAATAATAAAAACCTTCATTTAAAAACTGCATGATGTATTTACTTGTGTTATCTTTGACTAATATTTAAATGTGTTTGATTATCTGAAACATTAAAGTGTGACAAACATGCAAAAAAATAAGAAATCAGGAAGGGGGCCAACACTTTTTCACACCTCTGTATCTACATTTGGCAGATCCACAACTTACAATCTATTGCATGTTATATATCTGGGCAATTAAGAGTTAAGGGCCTTGCTCGAGAGCCCAGAACCTGGGATTCAACCTCACAACCTACAGATCAATAGTCCAACACCTTAAACACTAAGCTATCACATCCCATGTCTATAGAAGTGTATAAAAATGCACTCAACACAAAGCAGCATAGCTTTTTCAAAGCAGATGTAAAACCTTCTGATCCAAGCTGAGAGTAAGCAGAGCGAGCCGATTAAAGAACGCACTGACTGCTGATGAAAGATCACGTAGCCACACTTGTTTAAATGCGCTTGGTTAGAAAATTGCACCACTTTTGTTTCCAAAAATGTGCACGCTTAAAATAACAGCATGATGACTTACTTATGTGCAGATTGTATTGAAGTATGAATACACTGCTCACTTCACATCATTTTAAAATAGAGTATGAGCGTTTATTTCAGCTTTCCTAAAATCTCACACTCAAGAGCGCATGATGTATAATCGAACAGCATGATCTTTAGCCCGTGGACAGACAGTCCGCTTCTCCATTCAAACCAGTCACATGACCGTGGATCCCACAGAGGGACAAAGCGCACCACAGCAGGAACTCTTCACTTCTAGCGCCAAGCTCTAAGGACATTGGCAACACTTCCTGCATGTAAACAGTTCTGCACTACAGGACTGACTGGCATTGCTTAACTCACCGATGTCTAATACATCTTAGCTGTTCATTCTACAGTCTACATCCAGACTGTGACAAGGTGCAGAGCCGGACATTTCCGAATGTAAACTAGGAGAAAGCTTCACTAGAACAAACAAGCAGTGTGGAAATTTATTTAGTGCAGTAGTGAAAATCTCTCATGTCCATTATTTTTTTCTACACAAATCTCTATACACAGAAATGAAAATGCTCAATTACAGCATCTTATGCACTTATAATATTTATAAAAACAAATGGTTCCTGGATATCTTTTAAGGGTTCTCCAGCAGTGCAAACCTTCAGATGCCTTCAAGAACCTTTCTAAAACAACAACAACAACAATAATAATAATAATAATAATAATAATAATAATAATAATAATAATAATAGTTATTATTATTTTTTCATTTAAAAAAATAAAAAAAACCTATTCAAATAATACATAATAATATGATTATAATAATAATTATTTCAATTTTTAACCTTTTATTGTATGCACAAAAGGGTCATAACATGATTATAAATGCAGTTGAAATAGTTCCCAAAAGTGACTGAAGAAATGAAGAGGTTTCTTTAAACGTCTAACAAACAAATTCCCTTTTAGTGCAAAAAGAAAATGAATTCATGAATTAAATAAATAAAATTGCATATTTAGACACATGCAAATCACGGAAACGGACAATTCGCCGCTTCTTTAAATCATTTAACCTAATAAACATACACCATATTGAAACCTTATTAAACATAATCAGCAAATAAAACACATGAAGATTAAATCCAAGTGAGAAAAACTCACCAGTTCTATGCGAAAGTGCCGACTCGGTCCAAACTCATGGGTCCGCTTTGAGGCGGACTAAAGATGAGAGTTTCCTCAAAATATGTGTTCACACGAAACTTCCAGGGATTTGGACTGAAGTTAAAGGCTATGAAACCGCGGGTCTCGTACAGCGATGAGACATGGAGATGTTTTCAGAAGAAGAAACACAGAAGTCCTGTAAACATCTCCTGACCTGCAGCAGGACAGAGGTGCAGTGCGGACCGCGAGTCTCAGAGCAGCACGGTTAATTAGCATAGCAATTAGAGGAGGAGGAGGAGGAGAAGCACTTAAACTTGCAGTCCTGAGTGGAGAAAAGCCATTTTAAGGGCTCATGCTCTCCAACTTTTCATACAGAATAAGCTATATGTTCCATTCAACCAACATTAGACCACTTTATCCCTCCGTATTATCTCACCACACTCATCTACAATGTCTAACCGTACTGCAAGCGCCAAGGAAATATGTTTAATCACCTTTTAAATATATATGTATAGAATAACAACTATAATATACATATATTAATTAAAAAACAACTCTTTCACGTGATTTTGCAAATGCTTTGTATTTTACAGACTTAAAAGAAATCTGAATCTAAAGACTTTATTTCCAAGTAGGTTGGTTGAGAATAAGGAGAAATGGCGCCACCTAGTGTCTAAATATTGTAAAGTACTAAAATAATAATGGCGCCGCCTAGTGTCCAAATAGTGTAAAGTATTACAATAATAATGGCAATTATTTTTTTGGAAATAATTAGAATTAGAATTAAGATACAATAAACATTACGACAACTGTATCTTAGCAATTAACAAGCCATTAAAACAATATTTAATTTCCAGACCACGTGACTTCTTTGGGATCCAGAAGTATAACTAAAGAATTAGGTTTTAAGTCTATGTATGGGAGTGGAGGAAATCTGACATTGTGAGTAAAATTAAATATTAGAGACAGTATCTTTTGTGATAGTTGAATGATACAACACGGGTTTTATACTATCATTACAAGCCGGAAGTCTGTTTTGTTCTTCTTTTTTTTTAATACAAAATAAAATATTCAAAATTTCCACACGTTTGTCTCTGGGGTATAAGATAAAGAAATGTTTTCCAAAAGTTAAACAAATGATGCACATCATGCACAGGATAGTTTTCATGTTAACGTTCTTAATAAAATACAGATTGAAGATGATTGCCAGCTCTGTTGACCAATAAGCTTCCAGACTTTAACAGGAAGTGAAGTAAGCCACGCCCCTTATTTCCTACACTGCTTCATGTGCTCTTAAGGTGAGAGAAAGGGCTGTTAATAAAGTCATTGACATGTTTTGCTCTTGCTTTTGGATTTTTTAATTTCAGGAATAATGTACATCATATTGTCTTTTTTTTAAAAACTGAAATGTTCGTTTGTTGTCATGTTGTTGGTGTTAAAAATATTTCTCTTAAACGTAGTATTGCAAGCTGGATGTCATTCGTAAATGTGATCCAATTTCTGCTAGGATAGATAAAAGTACGGTGGAATTTAAAGTTTAATTTTAATTCCCATATTACACTCGTATTGAATTCACTAACGACCCGGAAGTGATCGTGAATCCACGTGGGGGAGCAGGGCGTCATGATTATTTTGCATACATTCCCAGCTAACAATTAGTGGTTCCAGGATGTTCTGTGAATATTTGGTTCAGGTCCTCGAAACAAATCTTATGGAAATATAATATAAATTTAGCGCATTTGGTTGCGCTTTGTAGTTCAGAGAACATTTCTCTAACGTTCACATAACCTTTAACTATCATTGCAGTAGCCAGTGTAAGTTTGGAGAACGTTCCTCTAACATTCACATAACCTTTAACTATCATTGCAGTAGCCAGTGTAGGTTTGGAGAACGTTCCTCTAACATTCATATAACCTTTAACTATCATTGCAGTAGCCAGTGTAGGTTTGGAGAACGTTCCTCTAACATTCACATAACCTTTAACTATCATTGCAGTAGCCAGTGTAGGTTTGGAGAACATTCCTCTAATGTTTTGGTAGCTTTTGAATAATTTGAACCTCTCTTGCATGAATTCCTTAATAGACATAAACAAGCAATAAGCAGACTGAAATTCTATTATATGATGAAATGGAGCCCGATTATTCTTCGTGGGCCTTGTAGAATATCACTATGAAAAAATGTATTTTATGAGCCACATTCCTTGTATTGAAAATACAAAAAAATAAAACCAAAACTTTATTACCAGAACATTAGTTTGTAATTACAGAGAAGCAAACTTTAGCAAATGTTTGTTGTTTTAACGTACACAAAAACCGTGCTGAATTTGTTAACCAAAATAAATCTTTATCCCTAATGAATGTTTCCCTAAGAAGAAATGGCACAAGGAGAACCGCATTATAGTGACATGTTCTGTGCCGGTTGGATTCACCCAAGTAATACAAAGCAGGGTTCATGTAAAGAATCTGATTTATTTTACAGACATGCTCACACTACTACCAAAACTTCTCCACCAGATAAAGACCCCCTCTCGAGTCCTCAGGACCACCTGTTCACAGAGGTCTTTACCTATTTTAACTCTCTTCACAAAGGTAAATATGCAGACTTTTAAATGAAGTATGATTCTTTTAGTGCTACAAAAATCAATTGCAATATTATTACCAATTTCTTTGACAGGATCCATGTCCCTTGTGTGAAGAAGCAAAAGAAATGCTTGAACCATATAGACATAGGGTAAGATATTAACACTGTCCCATTAAGCCAGTATGATATTTGATCACCTGACCAGTTTCACACTGCTTGTTGCTCTGGTTAAGTTTGTATTGCAGGAGGTTGACATTACTCTTCCTGAGAACAGCGTGTGGTACGACAGATACAAGTACGACATCCCAGTTTTTCATCTGAACGGACAGTTTTTGATGATGCATCGTGTGAGCATTGCAGTACTGGAAAAGCGGCTGGCCAAAGCAGAGAAAGAACCAGTTTAATTATTCTCAAATTTGCAATATTCTGTGTAATAAATGTGTAAGAAAAATAAAATATTTAAAGTGAAAGATGAGGAATAGTAATACTGTAAACAAAAAAAAAATCTAAATTTTTTAATAAAAATATAAAATAAAAATAAAATAAAAATATTTACACAAATTTTAGAGTTTCTCCAAAGTCCCCTTTTTTTGCTTTAAGGACAGCGTGCACTCGAGCTGGCATAAAATCCACACATTCAACCTAATACACCTAACATTATGACCACCTGCCAATTTGAGCAACAGTAGCTCGTCTGTTGACCCTGTCACCGGTTCACCACTCTTCCTTTCTATGGACCACTTTTGATAGATACTGACCACTGCAGACCGGGAACACCCCACAAGAGCTGCAGTTTTGGAGATGCTCTGATCCAGTGGTCTAGCCATAACAATTTGTCCCTTGTCAAACCTGCTCATAACATTGTGAGCAGTGAGAGGTGAAGTGAATAAGACTGATGATCTCCTCATCATGGCACCTGTTAGTGATCTAGTGGAGTCCATGCCTCGAAAGGTCAGGGCTGTTTTGGCAGCAAAAGGGGGACCAACACAATATCAGGCAAGTGGTCATAATGTTATGCCTGATTTGTATATTTATTTTCAATTTTAAATGAAAAACAAACAAAAAATCCCAGATTTTCAATTTGGACCTCACTGCTTGAAAATGTAAGCGCATTCACATTTACAGATTTTAACATTTGACATTTTGCATTTATTCGTTCGATTCCCTGAAGCTCTTATAGTTTTCTGAAGGACCCAATACATTATAAAATGTTCGAGGAATCTCAACTGTGAAGCTTTGTATGAACTGGTCATGCTGTCATTGTCGTCTTGCTGAAGAAGTGCTGGTTTAAAAAAAAGCCAGTAGGAGGCGCATTGTGGTAATTGTGGTCAAAAGGGCATTGTGGTTATAATGCGGCAATACACAGTATAACATTAACCTCCTAATCTGTGTATAACATATACTTCAATTCATAACATAATGTGTACATTATTGACCCAAATTTGTAGTTTATCCTAATAATTTTGCATGTTTTTCTCAATGCAGTTACTGAATAATAAGCGTTTATGATTGGAATTGAGAAGAGAAGAAAGAACGGTTCAAAGAAGTGTGATTACCTGCTAAACCCTGGCCTGTTTACATGTTAATTTTGCATCTGCGGCTAGGTTTTGGGTTTCATGCAGGTAGGCATCTTGTTGCAACCACTTAATCGCAAAATATGGGCTTACAAGATTTCAAGACACAAATGACATATTTAAAGTGTGTCCTGAGGAATGTTTGACTCCTCCGTTTGGATTCATTTTCTAACTTCTATGCTTGAGAGGTTGAGGTTGTTCAAAATCATGGAAAACTGTGGACAAGTGGGAAGAGTTTATTCTGAATAAAATACTACTAGCGTTTGAAACTTGTCTATTACATGAATAAAGACGAAGCAAGACGAAGAGGAAGAAATACCGAATCATTCAAAAGCTTTAAACTTTCAGAAGTAAAAAAAAAAAAAGGTTAATGTATTCCCAATTTTTGGTTTGTGGTGTCATCACTGCAGCCCACCACACAACGCTTTTATGTGGTTTGTCAGTGTATATTTGAGTTTTTGACACACTTTCATTCTAAGATGAAATGAAGTCATCCTGCTGGTTTCAACTTTTATGCTAAATAGTCAGACCCACCACTATAGGTAGGAGTTGAATAGCAGGGAGGAGGCATGGAGCTTGTGGGTGCAGAAACCTGTCACAAGCAGAGAAAGAGATGAGAATTGACATCAAACATAGTGGCACATAATCGGATTTGGTGGCCTGTGACCTGGATAGTGAAGTATAATTCTATTTAAATAGAGATGCCAACGTCATCAATAGAGATGTCCATGTAGCCCACTTAATAACCTTCACTCTTAAGGGGAAGGCTGTGGAGTGTGGCTGTGAGGATTCGTGCTCCTTCAGTCATGTCAGGTACTGATGTTGGCCTGCAGTCGGCATTCCAGTTCATCTAATTGGGGTTGAGGTCAGGGCTCTGTGCAGGACGGTTAAATTTTTCCACTCCAACCTAAGAAAACCATAAACTTTGCTCTGTGAAAAGGAGCATTGTTATACTGGAGCATCCTCTTAGCTTCAGTTAAGGGAAATTGTAATGCTTCAGCATACAAAGCCATTCTATACAATTGTGTGCTTCCAGCTTTGTGGCAACAAAGCATTGGGATGGGTGTGATGGTCAGGTGTCCATACACTTTTGGCTACATATCATATATTCAGAAAGCATTCATATAGCATATACAGGAACATGCAGACTTTAAACACACCTTAAGGGCCATGTGTGCTTACATAAATGAGAAATTTGTCTTAAACATTAGTTAACAGTACACATGCACCGTTCAGGCATAACATTATGACCACCGGCCTAATATTATGTTGGTCCCCTGACCCGTCATGCACTGTGTATTCTGACACCTTTCTATCAGAACCAGCATTAACTTCTTCAGCAATTTGACCAGCAGTAGCTCGTCTGTTGGATCGGATCACACGGGCCAGCCTTCGCTCCCCATGTGCATCAGTGAGCCTTGGCCGCCCATGACCCTGTCACAGGTTCACCACTGTTCCTTCCTTGGACCACTTTTGATAGATACTGACCACTGCAGACCGGGAACACCCCACAACAGCTGCAGTTTTGAAGATGTTCTGATCCAGTGGTCTAGCCATCACAATTTGGCCCTTCGTCAAACTCTCTCAAATCCTTACACTTGTCCATTTTTCCTGCTTCTAACACATCAACTTTGAGGACAAAATGTTCAATTGCTGCCTAATATATCCCACCCACTAACAGGTGCCATGATGAGGAGATACTCAGTCTTATTCACTTCACCTCTCACTGCTCATAATGTTATGGCTGATCGGTGTAAGTGACAATAAGTACAAACTAGTACACATCCCTACATTCCTAACTGCACACACACACACACACACACACACACACATTCATCCCTGTGAATTGTTTAAGGTGCTGAATGCAGCAGGTGGGTTAGACGAAGTTTGAAAATAGCAATAAAAATGAGGAAAATAATAATAATTTAAAAAAAAATAAAGTACAGAATATGATACGGATGATCACAAAAAAAAAAACATCAACAACAAACCAGCAAGGAAACCTAAATGTATTAATTGTGAAACCTGAAAGCTGCCTTAACCCGAACACAATAGAAAGTCTCTTTCCGGAGCGCTCTCATTGGTCGCTGCGTTTGTTCCAGGATGAATCTGATTGGCTGACGAAGCTGTCACATGAAATGCCTTATCGCCAGCACAGGCGTGTAGTGAACAGCTGAGAGCGAGTCCTGAGCGACTTGCACGTTAAACGCACTGAAAGTCCGCTTTTTCTGACCGTTTCAGGACAAAAACAACACTGTCATCACTTGGGACTTGAACAGTTGCATTGAACAGTTATTGCGGTAAGTCATGACACTCATTTATTGTTGTAATGTTTTACTTGCCAAGATGATACATATTCACGGGAGTGCATGGATTATCGGTTGTTTGTCAAACCGGTATTTTAGGACTTACTACCGCGGAAAATAAGTTTTATTTATTAAACGTGGATTATAAAAGCAACCAACTTAGCAAACGTTTTGTCATCTTTAAATAGGCAATTTATAATATTTTATAAAAAAAAAAAAAAAAAAAAAGCTGTATAAATAGCTATGCTCTATAATTACAACGCTTCCTCAATTTTGCATTTTAAATGCCGTTGGTATTCCCCATTTGTTCAGGAAGCTGCTTCTGTCAGCTGCTGGACATTTCCTCATTTCCTCACTGACCACCATGGAGTTCATGCTCTAAATGCCCAGCCTCAGTCATTAGCCTCAAACCCATAGTTGGTAAACCACAGGTGAAACTGTCAGACTAATAATAATAATAAAAATTAAAATAAAATAAAAAACCCTCATGTTAAGGCATGCCTACTTTGCTTGAGCTCTCCTGCATTATGGTAATGTTCATTTTTACATGTTTCTCCTCTTGACTCATGCCATGCAATTTGAAACACTTGTGAAAGAATTTGCCGCAACATCATTTCCAGGAAACTGTTAGAGATGATAGTAAAATTCTGCTGCTTTGTTGCCTAACTCAAAGGAAACATGTACAGTGTTGCACCTAGATTACCACACTACACATTATAGTGTATTATTAAACTGCTGGAAAAAGGACATTATAGAATTCAGTTTATTTATGACCCTTTTTGGTCACATTAACCAAATATTCTTTGCGTAAATTGCATCTCTTAAGCTTAATCGATAAAACTCAGCTGTTTAGAAGTGCTCAGACACAAGGCACTGGTGGATTATCCCTCTTTTCTCACTTTCAGATGGTCTTGATTTTCTCCCATAGACAGCTCTATGGTCTTCATGTTGGTTTGTCCTTTTTAACAACAAATGCAGTCTTCACATGCAGAACTCAGGGCTCAATGCAAGAACACACAATCAGAGCTGTTAACTGTTTAAGCAGTCAGTCTAACAGGGCACGCGTGGGCAGCAAAAAAACAGCAGCCACGTGTTCCAATTTTTTTGATCATCTGAAAAATGGGTGGGTTCAAACACAAGTAGTTTACATGAAAATATCAGGAAATGGAACCTGAAATCCTGATGTGTTATCTCAAATGTCTTTAGTGCATAGCAAAAACAATAGAAATGGCTTTACTGTTACAATACTTTTGAAGACTTTTTTATTTATGTATATGTGACATATATTATCATCTCTCTCTCTCACACACCCACACACACACACACACACACATGTCATTATAATGTCAAATTACCAATATAAACCTTAACCTTCTAGGTTACTAATTAGAGTGGAGTAAAAATAAATAGTAAAATAATTTTTTTTCTATATTCAGAAGCAAAAATCTATTTCCAGATATCCTGCATTCATGACATTTTTCACTCCTATTCCTAAGTAGAAGGATTTTCCAGAGGAATTTCCTAAAATGTAAAAAAATGTCAATATCATCTTGCTTTCTTGCTCTGAGAAACATGAAATAACAGCCAGTGTAAATGGAAACAATCCTTCTGAACGCACGTCTGATCACCAAGAACCATCTAATAGCAGTGGTATCAGTTTCATCGTTATTGTTTCCGTAAGACGGCCTTGCTGTTATAAAGTAAATATGTGTAATACCAATACTGTAGTGTTATGTTTCCTGAATTGTATATGACTGTGTGTAATGGAATATTACAATATTATCATTGCAAAAACACTGACAGGAATGATGAACTATACCTCTATACAATAAGCTCAATGGAAAATCTTAGCTTGACAGTTACTGAAGCTCTTGTGTTGTTGTTCTCACGGATTTTGATTTAAAATGAAAATCATGTTCGGCCTAGATTGATAGTATAGTGAAACGATGAATTCTTAGTCATTAGAATCACAGATTCTTATCTTTTAAAAATATGTCATTTGAACAGCACATTTTGCTGTGGGCTGCACTTTTGATGTATAATGTGACCTTTTGCAAATTCCATGATCAGTTTCTGTAAAGAGCTAAACATTTTTGATCACTTTTCCATTTACGTCTGCAATCCTGGCTATAGCTGCATGCTGCACTTGTGTCTGCCCCTCAAAATACAGTATTAACGATATTATGATATATTTCTGAAAAATCTTCCAATCTTCGACCCGTAATCAGTACAGGAACTCGCTAAAAGTAATTTATTGTTTGTAGTAAAATAGTAATAATTTCGAGTAATAATTTTTAGTTGTAATGATGAGAATTTTACTCAAGAAACCTACCTTGGATTGATATGGATTTGGATATTAATTTATAAAATTTGGACCTCGTTAGTGCATTTACATCTGGATATATTAAACACTAAAATAGCTCCACAGATGTAGTGCCACAACATACAAATCACTGAAGCTAGACCAAAGCTTTTCTATATCTACTCTATACTATTACTACACTAATACACGATTTTGAGACAAATGCTCTCTTAAAACGATCTAATTCTCCTTTGCACATAGTCAGAGTATCCAGCTTTATACACAGCCATCCCTGCCCTCGTGACTGGCAAGTTTCACCATTCTTTAAAATTGTTTCTTATATTATAACACGAAAAAATAGCAAAGCAGAACATTATACAGACACAGTAGTCGGCAGGTTACTACCCTGAACCTGTGAACTGAATCATATTTCAAAATTTTCCTGGGTTATATTGTGTAATCTGTGTGCAACTATGCGTAAGCCTTGCTTCATAAAAATATTTCTTTCATTAGTTAGTGATTATTCTGGATGTATAAAGTGATGGAGAAAGACTTGCTGTTGAACAATACTGTTTTTCAAGTGTGTACTCATCCTGTAGGGTGTATCTTCCGTTTTTTCTTTTTGATTGAACACATTTCCTTTGACAAAGAAAGAGAGAGAGAGAGAGAGAGAGGGAGAGAGAGAGAGAGAGAGAGAAATAAAATAAAGAAGCACATCCCACAGCCATTCTCGACTGCTTGAATAGGAAAGTCTGCATTTTCTTTCCAGGCTGTTTTTTTCTATGGGTTAGACCACAGCCTCTTTGCAAACAGCTAGTCATACATAATCATAGACTTGCTGTGAAAATGATGTGTTGGTACGCACTGATGTGTCATGGACGGATTGATCACAGTGGCTGAAAAGAACCATGCACAAAAGCAATAGGAGCGGCATGTACCACAGTACCATTCAGAGGCTGATGCGAGAAAAATGGTCTGTTCTGTCAGAGACATGGCTCAGTGGTGCAAACAAAACTCACAAAGTGTAAATATTGCTTTTTTGTATTCTTTTTTAAAAATTACTGAGACGAAGCAGTGTACTTAATGAGCAGCAGGGTCAAACGTTTATGGGAAATTTCTGAAATTAGAGTTGGTGATTATCGTAATGGATCATTTACAAAAACGAAAAAGGAAACGAGAACAGATTAATATTGCAACTTCAAACATCAGGGTGCAAAGAGTTGGACGGGTTTAGCAATACATTAGCCCAGATTTGCTGTACATAGGGACTAGCCAAGGATATTGCAAAATTTTGAGATATTCTAGTGTTCTTCAATGGTAAATATATATATATATATATATATATATATATATATATATATATATATATATATATAAAAATTTACACACACATATATCAGGTTGTAAATAATTACAAGGTAAGAGCTCCTGCTCTCAGCAGAGTACAGAAATGCCACTGACAGTAATATAGTATTTGCTGGCCTTGTCATGAATATATAAAAAATATATTCAATTATGTGTAAAAGGATGGAAGGGCTTCATACAAATCTATGTAAATTTGTTTCAGCTTTATAACTGTTTGAATTGCGTCTGATCTTGTCCTTCAAGATGTACCTTTCGTTCTGGAAATTGCATCTGTAATGAAGTGTGTTCATGTGTGTGAGTTCCTACTGCAGGCGGAGCAGTTAGACTGATCAGAGTCAACTAAACTGACATGATATGTATGCTTTAATCATTTAAATATTGTCACACTTATTTTTAACCCCTTATAATCACATGGATAGTTTGACTTGATAAATACACATCAGGCATAACATTATGATCAATATTGCGTTGGTCCCCTGACCCGTCATGCACTGTGTATTCTGACACCTTTTTATCAGAACCAGCATTAACTTCTTCAGCAATCTGAGCAACAGTAGCTCGTCTGTTGGATCGGACCACATGGGCCAGCCTTCGCTCCCCACGTGCATCAGTGAGCCTCGGCCGCCCATGACCCTGTCTCCGCTTCACCACTGTTCCTTCCTTGGACCACTTTTGATAGATACTGACCACTGCAGACCGGGAACACCCCACAAGAGCTGCAGTTTTGGAGATGTTCTGATCCAGTGGTCTAGCCATCACACTTTGGCCCTTCGTCAAACTCACGCAAATCCTTACGCTTGTCCATTTTTCCTGCTTCTAACACATCAACTTTGAGGACAAAATGTTCACTTGCTGCCTAATATATCCCACCCACTAACAGGTGCCATGATGAGGAGATCATCAGTCTTATTCACTTCACCTCTCACTGCTCATAATGTTATAGCTGATCGGTGTATATTAAGTAAAGTAGTATAATTGTAATTATACTCTTAATAATCACAGTTGCACATGTAGGACATGTACTAAAGTGAAGATTTAAGGTTTTGCTTCAACATAGAATTTTTCTAAATGTGATAATAATCTTTATCAAATGCACCATGACATGTAGAGTTCTTAGGTATGCGGCTATGTGAATACAATAACAAGCAATCACTAAACCACAGAATTTTTTTTACATGTCTTTGCACTCCGGTTTAAAAACAGATCAATTGAATGTGTATCATATTATTTTGGACGGTAATCATAGGAAAAGTCTGCATATTTGTAGGCTGCCTAACACCCACCTACCTAGTTGTCTATGATGAGTCATTATAAGAAAAAAACATTTCAGCTGAGAAAACTAGTCAGTGTTTTCAGCAATATTTCAGAGCAGAAAGATAAATACACTATATGGCTAAACATCTTGGGGACACCTGACCATCACACCTTGTGGTTCTTCACCAAACTGATGAAGAGTTATATGGGATGGCTTTGCATGCTGCAGCTTTACAATTTCACTGGAACTAAGAGGGGCTAGCCCTAACATTTTCACATGACCATGTCACATGACAAAACAAAGCCCAGGAAGGTAGCTTTGAAGATTTTGAATAGCCTACACAGAGCCCTAAACTCAACCCTAGGCCTTAGCCCCTTGACCTCACTAATGCTCTTGTGGCTAAATGAGCAAAAATCCCTACAGCCATGATCCAAAATCTAGCTAAAAAGAAGAGCCTTCCCAGAAGAGCTGAAGTTATTAAAAGAGCAAAAGGGAATTCTAAATATGGAAAAGCACATGTAAGTGTGATGTTCAGGTGTGCACAAACTTTTGACCATACACCGATCAGCCATAGCATTGTGAGCAGTGCCAGGTGAAGTGAATAAGACTGATGATCTCCTCATCATGGCACCTGTTAGTGGGTGGGATATATTAGGCAGCAAGTGAACATTTTGTCCTCAAAGTTGATGTGTTAGAAGCAGGAAAAATGGGCAAGCGTAAGGATTTGAGCGAGTTTGACGAAGGGACAAATTGTGATGGCTAGACCACTGGATCAGAACATCTCCAAAACTGCAGCTGTTGTGGGGTGTTCCCGGTCTGCAGTGGTCAGTATCTATCAAAAGTGGTCCAAGGAAGGAACAGTGGTGAACCGGCGACAGGGTCATGGGCGGCCAAGGCTCATTGATGCACGTGGGGAGCGAAGCCTGGCCCGTGTGGTCCGATCCAACTGACGAGCTACTGTTGCTCAGATTGCTGAAGAAGGTAATGCTGGTTCTGATAGAAAGGTGTCAGTATACACAGTGCATGATGGGTCAGGGCTGTTTTGGCAGCAAAAGGGGGACCAACACAATATTAGGCAGGTGGTCATAATGTTATGCCTGATTTCAAAATTATTGATCAAATAGATAGGAATGTATATGTTTACATTTCCGGCATTTGGTAGACATCCTTATCCAGAGCAACTTACATTTTATACACCTGAGTAATTGAGGGTTAAGGGCCTTGCTCAGGGGCCCAGCAGTGGCAGCTTGGTAGACCTGGGGTTCAAACTCCTTAACCACTAAGCTACCACATCCCCCAGTATATGCACTGACAATCCATTGGACTGGCATTCACAGCTTCTGTGGGGTTAAGAGCAGCTCTTTGCTCACTGCCTCTATATTTATAAAGTGTCTGCGTAATCAGTAGAGAAGAACCGTACCAGAACAGCTGGCACACCTCAGCTCATACCAACAAATCCTAGCTGCAAGTATGTGACCATAAACGGACAATGTTTACCTGATTACAGCTATTATTATGAGAATTGTTGTACTGTATATGCTATGTCTGGGCTCGATTTGAAATACTGTAATTATATGTGGGCATAAATATTGACACCCATTTTCAAATATACAAAATTTGCAATACGGTTTGGCTTCTGACTCATACATGAGTATCAGTGGATCAGAACGTGCACTGCATATCTACAGTATATACATAGATAATCACTTCCCAGAGTGACTGTGCAATTTGACATGTTATACTTAGGAACGTGAGATCAACACAAAGTATTTTCAAGTACTTTCAAGTACTCTACCAGGTTTGGACACTCTAGGCTGAGAGTGTGAGAAAATGTGTAAGAGAGTATGTGTGTGTGGGTGGGTGGTTGGGTGGGTGTGGGTGTGGGTGTGGGAGAGAGCGAGAAAGAGAGAGTGAAAGAGAAAGCAAATTGCGTCATATATTTGACATTTTGATTAAGGCTTGTGGTTAAAATAGTAAAAGGTCTAATGCACTATTTTCTGAGTAAAACCCTTATCATGAAGCAGACTGAGAAGATGTAGACTGGTTAGTCTTTAAAACTTTTCTGGTGTAATCGGTTATTTTATTGTGTAAATGTTTTCATTCTTATGAACAAGTAGTGTAGAAAATTCTACCAGACATTGGACTGGTAGTGTAGAAAGATGCTCCTGGTGTTCACCAGTGTGCTGACTTTGAAACATGCACTGCATTGGGTAGCCATTATGGCTAATTTGCCGAAGAGGAGGGTCCTGAGAGCAGCACTGAGAGCTGGGCTGAAGTTATTAGATGTGGTCAGAGGGGTTGTGGTAAAGGGTTGTCTCAGGGAGGGGGTGCTGCTATTTTTAAGCCTGTCTGCTCGCTTTCCCACACTGGTGACGAGCCAGGAATGTAAGATGGAGATCTTGCGCTAAATCAAACAGGATTTGGTGTAATAGATTAATATTTATCATTATCTATATTGATTCTCCAAACATTATTTATTTTTTGTGTTTATTCTCATAAACGTTGATAACGTTGATTGTGTGTTCAGATGGGAAAAAAGCTTTTGTGTGTAGTGTCTACCTTTTAAATTTTAATCTAGAGACAAATATGATCAGATAATCATTTAGCTCAAGTCGTTGCTTTTTATGAAAGTCGTCTCCAGTGCACTGCTGCTTTATATTGAGAGGCTTGCGTATAAGGGAAATGAAGGAGTGATTTCAGCCTTGAATGCTCAGTTCGCCTAATTGGCCACTTAGGAATAACCACAAAGAGGAACATTTTCCTATCTAGCTGAACATCAAAATAATGACACAAAAATTATACGCTTTGTGCATTACTAGCCGTTTTCTACTTGCTGTTTGGTCACAGGAAGTGATTTGAGATGACCGTAAAAGGAATGCACTTCCTCTTAATACCAGTTGTGACCTTGAAGTAATATAGGTCTAACTATTAAAAGATGAGTTATGTTATATTTGTGTTGTTTTATATGGAGGTTCTCTGAGACAGTCCACATTTTTCTTGATCCCTTTGTTATTTGGGATAGATCATAAATATGGATGGTCTCAGGGTCATGCCATACCTGTCCTTAGACTTTTAAACTTTGACTATTGTAGGTCTGAATTCTGGACGTCAAATCTTTGATACTTAATATCTTCAAGCCATACAGTAGTCTACTAGATTCAAATGTCTGATGTTGATCCTTGGGCCTTGTCTGATGTCTTTTTGAGCAACTCACCCACATATGTGTATTCTGTGCATATAAAATAGCACATTTCTTTGCATGTCAGCCTTTTACAAGACTGCCAGGCTGCTAGAGGCTGATACACAGCATATATATGAAAGAGAGAAGCTCGGTGTCAGTGTGGATCAGCTCTGTGTGACCAGCTGGCCTTCAGGAGTTTCACAGCTGTGACAGGCATGCAGCTCAGGCATTGCAACAACACTTCAGGCCATGACAGCACTTCTAACACCCACTCAGACACACTCGCACGCGATCATACACACACACCGTTGCAGTCCTAGTTGTTGTTCACTATTATGTGACAAATCTATTATGTTCGTAAACATGTATATCTTTCAATTCAAACTGATTTGCAATTTCTTATTGCTGTCAAAATTTCTATTGATCATCCAAATTAGTAAGTGTACGTATAGTCTAGGGCACATTGTGTGGTCCGATCCAACAGACGAGCTACTGTTGCTCAAATTGCTGAAGAAGTTAATGCTGGTTCTGATAGAAAGGTGTCAGAATACACAGTGCATGACGGGTCAGGGCTGTTTTGGCAGCAAGAGGGGGACCAACACAATACTAGTCATAATGTTATGCCTGATTGGTGTATATATGTATGTGTGTGTGTGTGTGTCTATATATGTATGTATGTATATATATATATACATATATATATATATATATATATATATATATATATATATATGATATATATGTGTGTGTATATATATATATATATATATATATATATATATATATATATTATATATATATATATATATATATATATATATATATTCTATTACTATGTTAATAACAGTAATTCATGCCATACTTGATATGCTTTTTTGGAAAAGTTACTATCGCTTTTCACACAGTTTGGTAATTTATCAGTTCCTAACCCTCTAGCTAGTTCTCTCCTATCAGACAGCAGCTACCAACCAGGGAGGATGAAGTCTAACATGTGCTTCCTCCCAGATATGTGAAACCACTACATATTTTCAAACTGCTGCACCTGCTATGTCACAGTTCAGCTAAGGAAAATGATAACTTCCCTTCCTTATGCATATCTCAGACACCCATAATTGGTTAGTGTCACGCTGATTGACAGGACAGAGAAAGAGTAACATCATCCCTCCATGAGACAGTTATTTCTGCTTTCTTGGACTCCCAGCTCCAGACAGCTATGGCACTGTTAGGAGTCGCATTAGCATTCTCCTGACAAAAGGCATATTTTATGTGCATCATTAGTCTCCTTTCTTTTTTTTGCTTCTTGGCTTTTATGAGCCTTACCATGCTGAATTCACAACGCGTCAAAAAGTACGTAAAGGAGATGAATTAGTATTTTGTATTAAAAAAAATAAATCTATAGCCGCCTAAGTACACCAGCGTCATCAATGAACAATTATATCATAAATAGATTAGAGGAGAGAAGGTCAAAATGCTCTGCAGCACTAAAGTGGCTCGTTCTGCACAGTCAGCTTTTATGTGCGTGGGTGTGAAAGTACTTAGTGGGTGTGTGAGTGTGTGTATATATGCATGACAGAATAGTTGAAGGCCATGGAGCTTCTCCATGTTTATCATAGCTGGCTAAGTATCTTATCTTAAACACACAGTCTTCTCACATCGGCTCTCCCTTCAGTCAAAAACTAAACACATTTTCCATGTGATTGTGCACTGTGTGGACGTAAACGTAGACTCAGTGCTATGGAATTGGCATTAAATCTCTTATAAATGAGCTGCTTTTCTGGTTATGTTCTTAATGAAAAACACTAAACTACTCAACTCTTTATTTTATTTACTGAAAGCGTGTTAGTGACAGGATCGTGATGTCACAAATTGACAATATACTAATAAATTGTGTATTTTTTGTCCAGTCCTATATTATAGTATTAAAGTCTGGTTCATGAAGCATGTTCAGTCAACAACAATATTTGTGAGTGTATTTCCACGTTTTATTTTATTTTTTATTTTTTTTAAATGAACAACATAAGCTTGCATACAAACTCTACAATTAGAATTCATTTAACATGATGATACGCTGGAGATACTGCACATCCCTTTTTTTACATAGCTTCTGGACAACTTCCTCAGTGTTTCTTGTAGTGATCTGAAGCTTCATGCACTGCTCTTGTGGTTTCTGTAAGTTTCTGTCTGTATTTGCCCTGTTAGAGGGCAAAGAGCAGCTGCAGCTAGAGTATTTCATGTGCTCTCTTTTCACTCCTTTGTTCTTGACTTTTGACATATATCTCTCTTCTGTATTCTTGTCTTTTCTTCTTGATCTGTTTAGACTGAAATGCAATTAAAATATGAAAAAACCCTTGAACTCGTAATGTATATAACTACATTATAATTATCACAGTATTTTCACAGTATTTTCTACATTGTGTGATATGTATCTCGGTATTTGTCCTGCTAATTTGATTGGCCAGTTCTTTTATACTGTAATCCTAACTCCTGTAATAGTTTATTACATCATAATCATTACTACACTTACTACAGGCTGTCAATAAGACTTTGTGTTGGCATGGGCCACATGCAACACTCTATCAGGCTGTGGCTTCTTTAGAAACTTCCATTGACCAAAGAAAATAAAATTTACACTCACCAGGCACTTTATTAGGAACACTACACTTATACTGTTTAGAGCCTGCCTTTGCTCTCAAAACACTCTCGATTCTATGTGGCATGAAATCCACAAGAAACATTCCTTTGAGATTCTGGTCCATGTTGACATAATTGCATCATGCATTTCCTGCAGATCTTTTCAGTAAACTTTCATGCTGCGAATCTTCCATATCCCAAAGGTGTTCTATTGGATTCAGATCCTGTGCCTGAGAAAACCATTTAAAAAAACAATGAACACTGGTGCATTATCATGCTGCCAGTAGCCATTAGAAGAAGGGGAAATTGTGGTCATGAAAGAATGCACATGGTCAACAATAATACTGAAATAGTCTTTGGCATGCAAGGAATGAATGATTGTGCCAACAGAACCTGCCTCACACCATTACACAACCTCCACCAGCTTGGACTGTTGACATGAGGCAGGTTGTGTCAATGGAGTTCATGTTTTTGGTGCCAAATTCTGATTTTACCATCTGTGTCTCAGCAGATATTATGATTCATCAGAACAGACTATGTTTTTCCAGTCTTCAGCTGTCCAGTTTTTATTGACTATATGCTCATTGCAGCCTCAGTTTTCTGACACAAGTGGAACAATGTGGTCTTTTGCTGTTGTAGCCCCATCCACCTCAAGGGTCAGTGGGCTGTGCATTCTGAGATGTTTGTGTGGTCACCACAGTTGTAATTGCAGAGTGTTTATCTGAGTTACTCTCTGTCAGCTGAGCCTCTCTGTTAGCTCGAAACAGTCTGGTCATTCTCCGTTGACCTCTCTCATCAGCAAGGCGATTCCATCTCTACCATTCTTAGAAAACTCTAGAGACTGTTGTGCTTGAAAATCCCAGGAGATCAGCAATTATAGAAATACTCAAGCCAGCCCGTCTGGCGCCAACAATCATGTCACGGTGAAAACCACTGAGATCACTCTTTTCTTTCCTCATGGTGGTTGATGGGATGTGAACATTGCCCGGGGCTGATGGCTCGTATCTGCATGATTTCATGCATTACATTGCTGCCACCCGATTGGCTGACTGGATAACTGCATGAATGAATAATTAGTGAGTGTATTTTGTCTGAAATGTCAGTTACTCAGCAGTATTTTTTCTAAAAGCAACTTTGCATTCGCAGTCATGCTGTCACGCACAGCTGTGAACACCTACAGCTAAATTTCTGACCCAGAAAAATTTATCTAAGGTATCTTTGAACACACATATGTCAGTTCATGATACTGGGGTTTGAATTTTTAACACGCTACCTAGTATCAGCCTATTTTGATTGTGGACTAAATGAACCCTATCATGCAGAGGAAGCAAATTTGCCTATACATGCCACCTGCAGCACACTAAAATACACTGTGTTTTTATTAAACTGTGAGATCTACATTTGAAACTAGATCTCTGGCATGTATACCTACACTGTGTATAAGCTGCTGGAAAACACCTTTCCTTGTCCAGGGATTTGTCGGGAAGGCCCCACCTAGTATTTGTACTCTCACGCACTAGTCAAAAAAAAAGCTCTTTCCTGTCCTAGCAATGCTTTCACTTCCAGTTGCTCCAGCGCTGTTATTTTTACCAACGCCCAGCCCGTCTGGAGCCTTGCGAAAGCCTTTAGTTACTGTAAATTATTGAAAGGCACCTTGTCTTGGCACGTTGTCGTGTCATCATTAGAAATGAACTGGGACTTCTTCACTGGCTTGAAAGATAGCTCTGTGTCGTGCACTTCACATCTGTTTGCATGGTGTGGGGAGAATCGGAGCAAAGCACAGGGTTTGTGTTGAGCCTCTGTAGTGTGATGTGAGCTTGCAACAATGCAGCACACTGACTGGTGAGCTCATTCGGTCTTGCTGCCTTGGGAAATTAAAAGAGATGTCTTTTGCCCTCTGTGAATGAGTAGGGGCACAATCGAGCCACTGTTAATGCACTGGCTAGAACTGCAAAGCTGTGTTTCCTGATTCACTCATGTATTGTTTGGAGACATGTTGCTGAGCTGAACGATGGGTTTATCAGACTTTTATTCTTATTTGTGAATGAGTGTATTTGTGTGCCAGTATTCTCACAGTAAATTGAAGATTATCTACTGGACTGGTGATTTTAATTCTTCGGTCTAGCCTAGTTTTAAGACGTCTTTAACTCTTCTGTTGTGCGCGAGGGTAACAGTAGTAAACAGTGTCGCAGCCTCATAGTTCTGCGGTCATGGGTTCATGCTTGAGGTCCCGTTACTGCCAGGGTCTTGTATGTTCTCCTCATGTCCATGTAGGTTTCCTCCAGGTTCTCCAGTTTCTTCTTACTCTCCAAAAATGTCAGGTGGTGGATTAACAACTCTAAATTGCTCCTAAGTGTGAATGAGTGTACAAGTGTGAGTGTGTTTGTGGGTGTGTACACGTGTGTGGTGCCCTGCGATGGAACTGTCCCACCCAGGGTGTATTCCTGCCTTGTGCGGTGTGTTTCCAGGATAAATTCTAGATCTAGATTCTAGTTAAAGTGGTAATAATGGAGGAATGAATGAATCTAAATTGGTTTTCTTTTTTTAACATCTGACCTAACATCCAACATCCTGAACTACTTAGTTATGTGTTTGGATTTTAATCAAACTTTAGTATTTCATAACAGTATTTTGTTGTTCATACTGTCATCTAGCAGAGGAGTAAGCTAGTGCTGATGAACTGTAGTGTGTGTTTCGAAACCTCTCATGTCTTGCAAGTTATTAAACATATGTAAGCTTCAGTTTCAGTTTACAAAGCACTTGCCTGGTTCCTCTCAAGGTTTTCTCCTAATATTGCCTGAGGGAGTTTTTCATTGCCACTGTTGCCTCTGATTTGCTTATTAGAGCTTTTACTCTTACTGAATTTGCTGTCTTTTTATTTTGGTGGGATCCTGTGTTCATTTATTGTTAGAGACAGAATGATGAATGATGGATTAATTTTCCTTTTACCAAATTTATAAAATCTCTGTTTAAACCTTAAATCTATTCACACAAATAAAAGACATTAACCAAATATGATTTGATGGCCTTTGTCTCCTCTTTCAGCCAGATGGGAAATGCGCTATAGGCACACCGGCATCATCTGTCTGCTGCCATGACGACGGGCTGCTGCAGCCACTTCCCTGAGGTGTTAATGGACCATTCAGATACTACGCCTCTCAGAAGCTCTACTGGACACGAGTCTGCTCCAATGGAGAGCTCAGACTGCTGTGAACCCGCCCTGCCAGGAAAAGCTATGGACTCTGACATTAATCCAGCACACGAGGAGGCGCAGTATTGGAAACAGATGGCAGCAAAGGATGGACAACTTATGAACAGTGCAGTGTTAGCCAAACAGAGGTATGGAGAGCTATCTGTAAAAAAAAAAAAAAAACCTTCATGGAAGGCAGTGTATAATGCAGTGGAACTAAAAATGTATTGTTTTTAGGAATAAAGGTACTAATAAGTCTGTTTCCTTGGCACTGGATTGATCCCATCAAGAGTGAATGTTTCATCCCTTTATTATGTAGCTTACTTGGAAAGATGCACACAAATATTGCCAAAAGTTCAGGTGTTGTTTTTCAGGGGTTGGGCTCGGCCCAAGTTCCAGTGAAAGGAACTCTTAATGCTTCAGCTTCATACCAAGACATTTTGGACAATTTCATGCTCCCAACTTTGTGGGAACATTTTGGGGATGACCCCTTCCTGTTCCAACATGACTGCACACCAGTGCACAAAGTAAGGTCCATAAAGACATGGATGAGTGAGTTTGGTGTGGAGGAACTTGACTGTCCTGCACAGAGTCCTGACCTCAACCCCACAGAACACCTTTGGGATGAATTAGAGCGGAGACTGCGAGCCAGGCCTTCTCGTCCAACATCAGTGCCTGACCTCACAAATGTACTTCTAGAGGAACGGTCAAAAATTCCCATAAACACACTCCTAAACCTTGTGGAAAGCCTTCCTAGAAGAGTTGAAGCTGTTCTAGCTGCAAATGGCGGGACAACTCCATATTACATTCATGTTCATGTAAAGGCAGACGTCCCAAAACTTCTGGCAATAAAGTGTATGTGATGTACCTTTAGTAGTCATCTTTGACTAGTTGCACTTATTACAGTCCTGATTTTTGAGCTCTTGCACTCTCAGAAATTACAGTACCAACCTATAATAAAGCTTTAAGGACAGTTTAAGTGGACAGAAGTGCCTCAGTGCTTAAGACATGGAGTTACTGATTGAAAGGTCGTGAGTTCAGCTCTTTCCTGTCTCAACTGTAAGTCACTTTGGGTAAAATTACAGCCAAACGAACCAGTTATGCACCTGTGTGCCGTAACATGATGAATCAGTTTAGTGCTCAGAATATTTCTATCTGTATCTGTATCCAGATTTAAATCAGTTTCATTTAAGCCACCCTGACCCCGGACCAGGCAGTAAATGAGGAAGTATGCATCCTGAATACAAAGTGGTTGCTTTGTGAGCTTCATATCTGACCGCTTGTTAAACAATAAAAAATAAAAAAAAAACTCCCACTTACAGGTTGTTTTATTGCGTCCCTTGAAGCTTTCTGGTGTCCTTAAAAACCTTTAAGCTTAAAAAAATTAATAGTGAACCTCCTGTGGCGTGTAACACATAATCAGACAGCAGCTACCAACCAGGGAGGAGGAAGTCGAACATGTGCTTTCTCCCAGATATGTGAAGCCACTGCAGTCCCTACTGCACCTTAAAATATTTTACAAAGTTATATAATATGTTTATGCGTCCGGGGGAAATATACATACTTATACAAAACCTGTGTCCTGGGTGGTGCCAGTGATAAGAAAACTTTATTTCTGAGGATGCAAGGGATCCGTAATCAATTAATGCATATGATGACAAAAGATAAACGTTATAAAAGAGACATAAAACACATATTTGTTCTCTTTAATGTAAAATCCAAGCAAAGTGTTATCATTACAGTGTGAAAAACTACAAACTCAAAGAAAGCAATTCTCCAAAAAGATTCAGGTTAAAATAAAAACAATCACATTCTGTGAAGAATGACGTGTTTGAACAGCATATTGTGTGAAAAAAAATAAAACAAGCTTTCTTCTCTTCAGACTTTGAATAGAGCAGACATTTTGGGAGCTCATGCTGTCAGAGTCCAGAGTTGTCTGACCACAGGAGCTCACTAATTGAGCTCTCGTCCTCTAAATTTAGATCTTTGATTAACACGTCTGACAGCCGCTTTGTGATCACGTGCATCAAAGTCCAGGCCTAGATATCCCTCCATCACTCCTCCCCAAACACACCAGTGCCTTCAGCCAGCCTCAGCTGCCACAGGTGAGAAGGGCCATAAAAAGAAAAAAACATAATGCCCCAAGACATGGCTTGCACTCTGCGGTCTGGCCACAGTCACATCCGTGTGTCTGTCTGCAGCTGAGTGAGGAGCTGAAATGTTTGCCATTCTGTATGTTCATAATAAAGTCTACAGAGCAGGAGCAGAAATATATGTAGAAGATTTTTTGATTTATATTTTATTGGTCAAAATGATCAAAGATCAAACACAGAGAAGTGAGACAAAGAAAATGTATCGCGTATCCGAGCAATCCTGGCTTTCAAAAACAGGATATTGAGAGCAAAGGGAATTTTCTATTTTATTCAAGCATCAAAGTTTGAATACATTTTTGAAGTACACATGACATTTCAGCTGTTGAGTCGGGGAGGGGGAATCATGGGTCTTTCCTGGGTTCCTAAATCACATTGTTGTTTATTTTAAGGGCAAACACCCTGTGTATTCTGAGCCTTGTTAAAAGACATTACATTTTAATTACATTTAATCAGGATGACTGCCTTTTTTAATTGAAGCGATGACTAATCACATTATTACTCTAAATATACACTTTATTGCCAAAGGTTTTGGGATGCCTGCTTCAACTCTTCTGGGAAGGCTTTCCACAAGGTTTAGGAGTGTGTTTATGGGAATTTTTGACCGTTCCTCTAGAAGCGCATTAGTGAGGTCAGGCACTGATGTTGAACGAGAAGGTCTGGTTCGCAGTCTCCGCTCTAATTCATCCCAAAGGTGTTCTATGGGGTTGAGGTCAGGACTCTGTGCAGGCCAGTCAAGTTCCTCCACACCAAACTCTCTCATCCATGTCTTTATGGACCTTGCTTTGTGCACTGGTGTGCAGTCATGTTGGAACAGGAAGGGGTCATCCCCAAACTGTTCCCACCAATTTGGCATGGCAAATTTGAAAATTTGGGAGCAATAAAATTGTCCAAAATGTCTTGGTATGCTGAAGCATTAAGAGTTCCTTTCACTGGAACTAAGGGGCCGAGCCCAACCCCTGAATTCAATGATTTGGAGGGGTGTCCCAAAACTTTTGCCAATATAGTGTACATGTGACCAAAGACAATTCAATCAACTTCATCTAAGTTCTGCAGTTCACAGTTGATTATGTTAAAAATAAAAGAAGAAGCCTAGAATTTGTGAATTTGAAAGAATTAAAAATGCTATTCAATGTGGAAATCTCAACAATTATCAGAATGCTAGAGCAGTAAAGTATAAGGCAACATTTCTTTCTGTAGTTATGGTAAATGTTTTTTCATAGGTTAGAACAGGAAGGTTGATGGTGGCTTTACTGGTTAGCACATTTGCCTCTTGCTTCCACAATTAGGGGCGGGATTCTCACCTCTGTTCAAGGTGCACAGGGTTGTGCACAAGGTTCTCCACATGCTTCAAAGGTTTCCTTTGTGCACTCTGGTTTCCTCACCCGGTCCAAAGACATGTGTGGTTGGCTGATTGGCATCTCTAAATCGTCTGTGGTGTATGAATGGATGTGTCTGACATAATCTGCTGTAGAAATAATAACATACACTATATTGCCAAAAGTTTTGGGACACCCCTCCCCATTGAATTCAGGGGTTGGGCTCGGCCCCTTAGTTCCAGTGAAAGGAACTCTTAATCTATTGCATTAACATTATCACGTTGTCGTATTCGTATTAATATTCTGAAGAGAAAGCTGATGTTTTAAAGCATCTCTTTCTCCCTTCAGTGTTCTAGTGGAGAGACCCATGTGTAGGATCTGCCACGACGGAGGGGGACAGGAGGAGCTGTTGTCCCCGTGTGAGTGCGCAGGAACGTTAGGAACTATCCACCGCAGCTGCTTGGAACACTGGCTCTCCGCCTCCAGCACCAGCTTCTGCGAGCTCTGCCATTTCCAGTTCAGTGTGCAGCGCAAGGCACGACCTCTCCTCGAGGTACGCTCAGTTCTGCAGAGGCTGTGTGGCCTTGTGGTTAACAAGATGACACATCCTCTCATCTGGCTGCAGCAAAAAAACTGTAGCTGTGGGTGTGAATGGAGAGAAATACCAGCTATATTTTCTATACAAGAATTTGTTTGTATCTGTATCTTCATGTGTTTGTGTATGAGGCATAAGAGAAAGAATGTATGTCTTTGTTGCGTGTGTGTGTCTGTGTGTGAGAGAGAGACTAGAGGCTCTGTAATGCACAGATGGAATGTGATGGTTGTGTGCAGAGAGAGCGAGAGAGAGCGAGAGAGAAAGCAAGAGAATAGATGCTGAAATTAAAAACACCAAAACTACTTCCTCATAGCAGGTTCATGGATAATCCAGATCATAATTTCATGAAATAGTCTATTCAAATTGGATAGCACTTTTAAAGCAGCCAAGCCAAGCAGCTCACACTTCCAGAAATCTGTAAATGATGAAGCCTCCCACAAACAAATTTCCAGAATAATGAGAAGCCTAATATGCTGATTAACATCCTGGTGTTAAAGATCCCAAAGCTAAGATAAAAGCTTTTCCGATTTTAACGCATAATGTGCTCATTAAGTCTCCATTTCCATTTATGCGAGATAAAAAGAATTGTCTAGTGGGCAGAGCTTAAACAAGAGGCGCAGGGCTAATAGCCTGAGCTCGCTAGCGTCTCCCTGCTGCGTGTCTGTGTCAGGTTACCAGAATGCATAATTGCAATGCAGCAGGGCTTGGCTCAGCCTATTTGTTAAGCATCTGCTTCCTAGTCCCTGCATATTCGCATGGCACTAATTACACTCGCAGTGACAGAAGGCGACCCACAGCAGCATTTTGCATAAACGTCTAATTTCACATTTTTATGAAAGTACAGGAATCGTTTTCCAGCCAGAAAAAATTGTCGCCTTGTATCTCTGAGTTATGAAATATTTAAAAGGCTGTCTGTCTCGGTGCGGTGTGGCGCTCGCTTCAGCTGCAGAAGTACTTTCCTAATTCGAAATAATAATGTGACCATAACACGTCAACGCTGCGCAAACCTCATACATCTCTTTTAAACGGGTGTGTAGCATTATAAGGCTTCACAACACTTAATTTTTTTTTAAAGAGGAAGCTGACCATGGTAATAATATTCCTCTTATTTTATTTTCTTGTGGATAAAACTTCCAGTTACAGAACTGATTAATGGGAAATTTGACAGCTCACAGTTGCAGAGATTGTTGCTGTTGTATATTTCCTAATAAGCTGTCTTAATGAAAACATTTCTGCCTCTGTGCAGTGGCTCCGTAACCCCGGACTGCGTCAGGAGAAGCGCACGCTGTTCGGGGACATGGTGTGTTTCCTGCTGATCACACCATTAGCCACCATCTCGGGCTGGCTGTGTCTTCGGGGAGCTGTGGACCACCTTCATTTCTCCAGCAGACTGGAGGCCGTGGGCCTGATTGCTCTCACTGTAGCTCTCTTCACTATTTACCTCTTCTGGACCCTGGTCAGTATTACAAACACTGGCACATCTTGCATCATGTGAAATAATAAAATGTTTCCTGTTAATTTAGTAGTGTGTGTTCAGTGTAATACATAAGAGTTTCCTGTTCCAGGAAATTCAGGACTTCAGGATTTTTTTCACAATGAACAAAGAGAATACTTAGCCTTACATGATCAGACGTTTTCTTGATTGGAGTAGCGTATAGGTTGTGTAACACAATTTCCTAAGCCTCATACATGAAAGTGAGATGTCTAGATGATATGTTATGTTATGTTATGCCAGAAAGATCGTATTAACAAGTTGAACCTGAAGATATCATTACAAGTAGGAAACTCGTAATTTTCTTTGAGCTCAGAGTTTCCAGGTTGGGGGCGTGTCAGTCAGAAAGCAAGGTGGAATAATTTCAGTGTCGGTGTAATTGACGGTAAATTTGTTAAAAATGAACGTTTACTCATCTCAGAAGGTGATTTCAGTTATTTTCAGTTACTATTTGTTTGGTATACGAAGCAGGTTATCGAAATCCAAGCAGCTATAGGAGAGAAATGTTTTGATTACGATATAAAAAGTTTTCAGTGCTTCATAAACTGATTCCAAAACATCTTTGTTCTATATTTTCTAGAAGTAGAGTTAAACCTTGCTCGATCTTTTTGTAGTAAATTAACAGACGGTTCACCTCCATCTTCCTCCAACCAAAGTGACTTGAACACACCTGACATTGTAATTACGACATTTCAACCGGTAAATACAAACTTCCCAGGAGGACTTGAGTGCACAGTTTCTTTATGGACTTTAAATTGTTCAGTTTAATTATTTGCTACCGTAACTGCATGAATTTTTGTTTGCCATGTATTTAAACTATTCCTTCAAGGGAACATTAATATATTTCATATTTTAAACTAATAATTTAAGGGACTATTGGTAGTGTAAGATCTTCGCCATGTTTGGGTGACGGTAGTGATTGTTGCTGCCTCTCAGCTCCAGTTCAGTCTGTGTTTAATTCACCCAGGAACTCAGTGGAAGGTGGATTGGTTGCTCTACTCTAAGTTGCCCCAAGTGTGAATCTGTGTGTGTGTGTATGGTACAAATAATCATTCCAGGGTGTATTCCTGCCTGACATCCAGTGTTCCAAGGACAGGCATCAGATCCTACATTCCCCCGACTAGAATAAATGTGTACCAATTACTGAAGATGAATCAATGAATTTAAGAAAGAACAACAATATTTCTAATTGAAATTGTTGCTATGTGTCCTTGAAGTATCAATAAAATGAATGTTGAGAATAGATTTCTACTGTTTTTATCTAGTCTGTGGTATAAGTACCATAGACTCTCCAGGTTGAAGGGATCTTAGGAACCAACAAAGGCTACATTGTTGAGCATGTGCGGTGGATGAGAGAGAATCTGTAACGGATGTTGGCTGGCCGTTGCTCGTTTGCGTGACTGTCGGCACCGACAAAAATATGGCATAGCAATAAGGCCCAGAAGCATTCTTTTGATCCAGGACAGTAAGACAGAAAGTTGTGGTTCTGACTGAAGAGAATATGCTCTTGGCTAAGGGCCAATCGAAACCGCTAAGCAGCTAGGGTCTACCACTCATTAAATAGCCATCTCAGGCCAAGCACACTTTTACAGGGTACTGCACATTAGTGTCTGGAAGAAATGATTTCCATACAGGGAGCCTGCAGCAAATGTCTACACATCAGGGTAGTTAAGGACGAGGAGAAAGTGGAAAAGCCAGACATACCGGTCCCCCAGAGCCCACCTGCTCTTAACCTTGGCTGTCTGCCACCTGAGCAGCAAAAACAGATCCAAGATCTCTTTAGTTCTTCGGGGTTTTAAGGTGCAACCGCTGACGATTGGGGTGGTACCTTCAGGGTATTTATGTGTACCTTTATTTATTTTTAGAGGAAGAGTCAAGATCTCATTTGTCACGTAGACAATTACATAGAATGTACAACATGCAGACGAATGAAAACACAACCTACTGATGCTTAGACTGCATTTAGATAAACAAAATATAGGAGACTAATTAAATAACTATATATATATATAATAGAATATGATAGAATGGAAAGTGATACATGTACTAACTAAGGGATCTGTATCAGGGTGGGTATATCTGTATCAGCAGCTCTGGTACTGCACGGTTTGGTGTGGATGATGTGCAGAGAGAAGGAGCAGACCTGAAGATGCGCTCAGCTAGACGCAACGCTCTCTGCAGGGCTTCAGTCCTGGGTTGTGGTCCGATCCAACAGACGAGCTACTGTTGCTCAAATTGCTGAAGAAATTAATTCTGGTTCTGATAGAAAGGTGTCAGAATACACAGCGCATGATGGGTCAGGACTGTTTTGGGGGACCCACACAATATTAGACAGGTGGTCATAATGTTATGCCTGATTGGTGTATTTATCAACCACTTATTGAATTAGTTCAGATAATTTAGGTGTACCTCTATTCGACTAGAAAGCATTGCCCCAATTAGATTTAGGGGAACGAGCAATTCAGCTTTTCAGGATCATTTTCAAGGAGCCTTGAGCAATATGTGCATTTTCCATAGCTCTGCTTTTACTTCCTACAGATGACTCTGAACTTGTGATTGGGAGCAGCTCATATATAAGAACATGTGGGCAAGCAGCATCTACCCCTGTGAGACCCATTATTCTGCTCAGAAAAGGAGTGTTTAGTACTCGAGAGAGAGCTTAACCTTCTTAAATTTGATCTTTTTAATTCCCACCTGACTAGTCGATACTTGCCCCTCACAGCCCTGCCAATTTGTAGCTTCAGCAAGGAAAAGGCAACATTACAGCAGACTTGCTTCCTTACCTTTCCTACAAGAGTTCAGGGGAACAGGGAAATGAGATTTCCTAAAGCCCATGGAGTAAATTGCTCGGGCTAGAGGATGTCAGTGGTGGAGACATGGACCGATTTCACTGGCGTGTCATTGTTATTGGGTTGCATTTGCTGTGTAGTGTAGTGGTGTCTAGTTAATTAGCGGTGTCATTAATAAACGTATTTCTACGCTACATAGGAAAATAGTTTTGTAAGGGTTTGTTTTATAAATAGTGGTTTCTATCTTTCTAATAAAACCCAAGTCAAGAAGCTTTTATTGGCATTTCAGCCATATATAGGTGATGCAGTACGTAGTGAAATAAAACAATGTTCCTCCAGCCTTAGCCCCGTAAAGTAGTGTGCAAGAAAAAGACAGTGCAGACAGACAGTACAAAACACTACAGGACATACATAAAACATCGCTGACCAGTGTACAGTCTATTACTGACCAATGAAAATAAGAGGATTTGTAAACATACACCGATCAGGCATAACATTATGACCGCCTGACACCTTTCTATCATCACTGAGCCTTGGCCACCCATGACCCTGTCGCCGGTTCACCACTGTTCCTTCTTTGGTCCACTTTTGATAGATACTGACCACTGCAGACCGGGAACACCCCACAAGAGCTGCAGTTTTGGAGATGTTCTGATCCAGTGGTTTTAGCCATCACAATTTGGCCCTTCATCAAACTCACTCAAATCCTTACGCTTGTCCATTTTTCCTGCTTCTAACACATCAACTTTGAGGACAAAATGTTCACTTGCTGCCTAATATATCCCACCCACTAACAGGTGCCATGATGAGGAGATCACAATGCACTGCTCACAATGTTATACCTGATCGGTGTATGTACACATACAATAGCAGCAGTTGGTGGCAGCATTAAAGTGAATGTGCAAAAAACAAAAACAGCATGTAAACAGTGTTTATACAGTGAATGGTGCTGTGTGTGTCTTTCTGTTGAAGTAGGGTTCTACATAGAACCTTTCAGGGTTAACTCAGTCTTGATTTTCTCACTAAGCCTAGTAATGAACTAATGAATTATGCCTGGTTTGTCTACACATTAAAATGAATAATCTGTGCTCAGGGCTCCGGGACTGTAGGGGATTTCTCTATTTTATTATACACAAATATATTGAGGTTGAGGTTGAGGTTGAGGTGAGGTATGGGCTTCCTCGATCTTTGTTTAACATTTTCTCGGAGTAGGTGGTTGTCTGTATGTACTTCAGCAGTTTCAAGTGCTTGTTGTGATGCCCTTTAAGTGTCTTCAGTTATGATTCTGTAGTTTCTGCTCTCCCACGCAAGGCAAAAAAGTTCCTATTTTCACACACCAAGGTTCTGCCCATGTCTTTCCTCATGCCCCAGTCAATCTTGTCACACCATATTTTTAGATTGCAATCAGATGTTGGAGCATAGTTGAAGAGCCCTTGAGAGAAAGCTCCTGCATGTGTAGCTGCCAGCAAGTCCAAATGTCTCTGAAATTAGATCTTGCTTACTAGTGCTTACGGATGTGCAAATAAACAAAGGTTGCTGCAGCTGTTTACTGACTGACTGACGGTTGTAGTGGCTGATTGCTGGTTGTATTAAAGGTTCTACATACAATATGAACGCATGTCATTTATGTAGAGAACAAATTAGACCTCTTTGGCCTTTCATGCCTAAGCAGCGTAATAGATCTAACCTCTTTCCGTGCTCTTCTGTTACAGGTGTCTCTCAGGTACCACTGCCGTCTGTATAACGAATGGCGTCAGAATAATCAAAGGGTGGTTCTTCTGCTTCCCAAGTCCCACAGTGATTCAGTGGGGAATCCGTCAGTGACTGGCCTGCTGAGCGTAAAACGACCGTCCAAAGAATCTATAGTCTGACTACGTTTTTCTGTCTATATGAACTCTGAGGATTGTCCCGAGAAGAAGGGCCTGTGATGGACTGTGAGAAGAAACAGTGACGCTGATGACACTGATTCTCTTGATGGATTCTGAAAACGTTACTGAGGAACTATGGACGCATTTCAGAGCTTTGAAAGAAACCAGCGGCCTGTGGACTTCGTGTTGGCAACAATTAGTTGTGGACGGACGTTAAAGACTGTTTAATTCATTTCTTCTTGTTGGTTATGTAACAGTATGGACATCATGCCTTTTTAGTTTGTTTTGTTTATATATATAAGTTTCACAGATCAGGCATAACATTATGACCAGGGCCAGGTGAAGTGAATAAGACTGATGATCTCCTCATCATGGCACCTGTTAGTGGGTGGGATATATTAGGCAGCAAGTGAACATTTTGTCCTCAAAGTTGATGTGTTAGAAGCAGGAAAAATGGACAAGTGTAAGGATTTGAGCGAGTTTGACGAAGGACCAAATTGTGATGGCTAGACCACTGGATCAGAACATCTCCAAAACTGCAGCTCTTGTGGGGTGTTCCCGGTCTGCAGTGGTCAGTATCTATCAAAAGTATCCTTTTAAGTACTGTAAGTTGCAATGTGGGGCCTCTAGGGGCTGACTTAAAGGATCTGCTGCTAACATCTTGGTGCCAGATACCACAGCACACCTTCAGGGATCTAATGGAGTCCATGCCTCGACGGGTCAGGGCTGTTTTAACAGCAAAAAAAGGGATTGACAATAATAAACAGGTGGTCATCAAGTTATGCCTGCTCGATATATATTGGGATGTGGACACACGTCAGTTATTGCCCCACGGAGTTTTTATTTTCAGTCGCACTCCTGAATGATGAATCTGTTATGGAGATGCATTTAGAAATTTGTGTGAGCCAACTTTCTGTCATTTTTTTTAGACCTTTTTGTTTCTCTCTCAGAAGAAGTCTTTGAAATATGTAAATGGATTATATGTCAGGTTTTTAGGTAATGGAATCTGCAATATAAATGCTTCTTCTGCTTTTACCATTGTAAATTCACAGGTTATTATGTGTGTTAAAGTACCTCAAGAGCAGTAAAAGAGAAATATTCTGTCAGGCAACATTTTTAATTAACCTTAAAGCCTTCGGTTTCGAATGTTTTTAAAAAAAAAAGTCACTTAATAACATCGTATAGTAGTTTAGATTCAAGAAATAAAAATCCTTAATTAACTTTAATTAAACGTGACAAAAACCATTTTCCCCCCACTTGAACATGTGTATGGATTGAGTCACATAATGATTAGCAACATTAACAGCTCATGAACCATGCTAGTGCATAAAAGACCACATGTTTGTAAATAAAATGCTAAAATTCTATCTAGATGCAGTTTTTTCTCACAGCCACGAATAGAGAATAGAAACTCAGGAAGAACTGATTAATAAAAATCACTTCAGATTCTTTGAGGGAGTGAAATTGATGGCTAAGCATGTTGCTAATTCTGAGGCTAACTGACATCGCTGACTGTTATAAGCCAGTCTGAGTCAAACTGGCCTAAAAAACAGCAGATGAATCATTTTGTCTGAGATCATTAGAAGACCAACACAGTGCGTTCCTGAGCACAAATGCGCTTCTAGAGGAACGGTCAAAAATTCCCATAAACACACTCCTAATCCTTGTGGAAAGCCTTCCCAGAAGAGTTGAAGCTGTTATAGCTGAAAAGGGCGGGACAACTCCATATTACATTCATGTGCATGTAAAGGCAGACGTCCCAAAACTTTTGCCAATTACAATGTACATTGTCACAAAGCAGCTTTATAGAAATCCAGATTTATTTTTTAGATTTTTACTTGAGCGAGCCAGAAGTGACAGTGGTGAATTAAAAACTCAAGATAAAGAAAGAAAAATTGGGAGGATGAAAATCCGTCCTCTTGCGTGAGACACTGGATAGAGACATCATAAATGATTCCTCTTCTCCGGCTGTACACTATCAATTCAAAACAGCACCAAGAGTGTTAATGTGTTAAAAACAAAATCTTAACTCTCATTTTCACCATGAAAGTAAGTTGAAGACTCATGACTGCATTCTATGAGACACCGTTCCAGTACTTTACCTCCACCAGTATCAATCACATGAGTCCTGTAGAGTTATTGCCAGAGTGCAGTTCAAATTAATCATCATGTATCGAGAATTATTCATCTTCTCCATGCTGGTCCGCAATCAAAATTCAACACCAACTCGAAAATCAGCACCGGCTCCCGAATCCAAACAAGTGCTTACTGCATTGAAATTGCTAATGAGACCCTCACAGAGTAAAACAGACGTCCTTCATTAAACTGGGGAATGTGCCACCTGCTCATATCAGCTGTAGTGCAATGTGTCCAGTCCATTAAAAGAAGTGGGGAGGGAATTCAGCTCCATCCACACTAATATTTTGAACATTTTTGCTTGCAAATATTTGGCCTTGAAAAGTAGTCAGCCATAATGAATGATTTAACGTCACTGCAAAACATCACACTGACAAAAACCCTGCATTCGCTTTTAAAAAGAATTTGTACCTTGAGTTCTTTACACGTTTTTTTCTATAATATAAAGCTAAACGAGGTGGGCACGGTGGCTTAGTGGTTAGCACGTTTGCCTCACATCTCCAGGGTTGGGGGTTCGAGTCCCGCCTCCCCCCGTGTGTGTGGGAGTTTGCATGTTCTCCCCGTGCCTCGGGGGTTTCCTCCGGGTTTTTCCTCCCCCGGTCCAAAGACATGCATGGTAGGTTGATTGGCATCTCTAAATTGTCCGTAGTGTGTGATTGCGTGAGTGAATGAGAGTGTGTGTGGGGCCCTGCGATGGGTTGGCAGTCCGCCCAGGGTGTATCCTGCCTTGATGCCCAATGACGCCTGAGATAGGCACAGGCTCCCCGTGACCCGAGTGTAGTTCGGATAAGCGGGGGGAAGAAAGAATGAATGAATGAATGAGCTAAACAAGCATTAGCCCCTTAGTTTAGAGGCAATGAACAGAGCTTAAGTTCAACTTATCAGGACAATTGATCAATGATTTGGAGAACCAAGAACAGAAAAAAGAGTGGTCAGTAAATTCACCTCTGAAACACACAAAACATCCCAGGATTGTGTTCAAAAACATTTAATCACATTACATCAGCCATAACAGATGCAGATCTTCGTTTTTATCATGGTCGAAATCTCCCAGATACAAGTAGAACTTGAAACCTGCAGAGGGCCCCCCCAACAAGTCTAGTTTCCCCTTCAATAATACGACCTTGTGTGACCTTTACACTGTTTGGTTCAATTCCAACATCTAAAATCAATCTGCCAGTTAAATGATAGACTTCCATGTAACGCCTGCTTATATATGAAAGATCTCTCAGGAGATATTCTCAGACAGAACACACACCACCAACGCCACCTAGTGGTCAAGTCCTGGACTTCCTTCACGTTAATGATGGTGTGTTTTATGGCTAAGGGAAAGTCTGCCAGTGAATCTCTACAAAACCAGCAGATGACCTCAGCAGAATTCACTCATCTTCCAAAGAACAGAATTCTAATGATTTGACAGAATAAAATCTATAGGTTTCTAGAGGCTTTAAAAAAAAAAAAAAAAAAAACAGAAAACTAGATAGAAAATACAACAAAATTTTATTTTGCCTTACAAATTGTAAAGGTTAGAGCAAAAGCATGCAAGTGACATGAAAAGACAACCCACAAATCTACTCGAGGTTAAAATGAAAAGCAAAATATAAGCATACGACTATTCATTTAGATGTGGAGGACAAACTGGAATAAAACAACAAGCAAGTCCACCCAAGGCTAATTGTTAAGAGGTAATTGAATAAAGGACAGCGTTACGATCCGTCGCTTTAGTGTCTTCAAGAGATATCGTGTAGCCAATTTACAGACTGCTTACATAAACTGCTGGTAGAACAGTAGCTCATGAACATTATGGTAACCTCTATGTTTCTTCCCAAATTTATCATCAATTACATGTATCTGCCATGGAGTTTTTGCTTGGTGCAAGTTAGCATGCTGGCACAGTCAAGAGTAGAAAAAAAACTGGCACTTTATACACACACACACACACACACACACACCCCCCCCAGATCAGGGTTCAAAAGAAGACACCAATAACAAATTTGACTGCCACCTTCTGGTGATTGTAGTTCAAACAGTCCTTGAGCTTAAAGATCAGCAATTTGATTCCGTCCAGCAGCCCTCTCTTCAAAACTGGGATTTGAAATCAGCGGTCAGTCTGTTTTTTGTTTTACCTTCAATGTCTGAATTTAGTCTACATTCCATTATACACAACAACTTGTCTGACTAAAAACTACAAAACTAGTATAAAATTATAACTTTTCTATAAAGAGACCCTTAAAATGCTATGTTTTTGTTTTGTTTTTAAAAAAAGAAAAAAAAAAGAAAAGAAAAAGACACAAATTAAGGTAAAATCACAGCACCTGGAGGACTTGGTAATTTTTACAAAAGCTGCCTACTCATCACTGAGCTCTCAGTCTCACTGCGGTCCTCCACTGATCGCTAAATTTTGGTTCATAGAAAGAAAGTTGTGAAAGCATTTTTTATGAATTCACATATAAAATTAAAATAGAAATGGTGCACCAAAAAGGTGTACAATCTGTTAAAATAAAAAAAATAAAATAAAAAAAAAACTTCACTTAGTTTATTATACAGAAGTGATACAAAAATAGTTCTGAGGTGGTTGTAGAGTTGGCAGCTGAACCTGGCAGTAGTGGAAGAGTTAGGTGGTGTGTTGCGTCACAGCTCTCACATGATCGAGCAGCCTCTCTTGGCACCCTCTCTTTGTGGTTCTCCCTGTCAGGGCATTAGGGCAAACGATCAGTACACTGAAGAGTAAAGCCAGCATTTCTTCAGGCATGCAATTGGCCCGGAACTCAACAGGAAATGTGCTAATCTACACATGCAACATTCAAGCAACTTTAGTAAACTTCAAAACACTTAGATATGTTTTTCTTGACACATTCTGGAGACAATACAGAAAAGGAAGTGTCCAGAAAATCTGATTCATTTCAGCAAAGCTTAACTAAACCACTCCCAAATATGCAAGTGTACACCCAGACTGTAGCACCCTCAAAGGACGCAAAGCTACAAAAATGTTCCTGTGGACATCACTGTGCTTTTCCATGACTATAGCATGATTTCATATGGTCATAATGCTAGACACTGCATCTTACCTGCTGGAGGAAGAGTTCTTCCTCAATGGCCTCCACTCCCTCATCATCCTCTTCCTCTGCTACTGTGGCAGTCTTGAACACTGTACTCCTTACAGCGACTTCCTGAAAACAGCATGACACACACACTGGGTTTTTAAAGTGCAATTCCAGCAGTAGCTAGTGAAGAGTCCATCAAACAGTGGCAGCCAGGGCATTTTTCCTTGGAATGCTATCTCACCTCTCCCTCTGGGTTGGTCAGGACAACCTTGATGTTCTCACCAGTGCCCCAGGAGCTCTGGTTCTTCCAGATGAGGTCAGTTGGAGGGCTGGAGCTCACACCTGCATTAGATGCCCAGATCTACAACAGACAGCATTGCACTTTTAAAAGCGAGACAGTTACATACACTACAACCTACTCCATGACCATTAAAAGCACTTACGGTGACTTTCTGTCCAGCCTTCAGGACATATTTGGGAGTGAACTTGTAGGTAGCAGAAGTTTCTCCAATAATTCTGGTCAGCTCAAACCCTACCATTGCCTGGTCCTATAAAAGCCCAAAGATGTTACATAAGCTTCGCAAAATGTATGAATAATTACGAAGAAACGTCCTTGGTGTCCCTGACCTGATCGGAGTTGTTGTGCAGACGGATGAACTTGCCGTCCACGTCCAGCTCATCGATGCAGACGTTGCCAGTGGCAGAGGCTGAGTGGGCGATACTGACACTGCTGCTGGCCTCAGACTCCTCCACATCCACACGCTTCCTCTTCCCACGTGTGGTGCGAACGCTGCGGCTAGACGAGGCTCGAGACACGGTCACACGAGATGTGGGGCTGGGAGAAAGCTTTAATCTGAAGAAAAGAGCGTGAACAGAAGTAAAAATGCTAATTGTTCGTGTTCAGTGGAGCTGAGCCCATCACACTCCTGGGGCTCTGATGCATTCTGCATACACAAGGGCACTCGAGTCTTACCTCTCCTCCTCGCCCTCCAGCAGTTTCCTATAGGCGTTGATCTCCATGTCCAAGGCCAGTTTGACATCCAGCAGCTGCTCATACTCCTCCAACTGCAGCTGCATCTTTGCTCGTATCTCGGCGATCTCGCGCTCTTTATCAGCCAGCATCTTGCGGCTCAGATCCTTCTCATGAGCCAGAGCAGCCTCCAGGTCACTGATGCGATCCTGCCAGCCTCGTGTCTATCCGAACAGTCATGACATAAGTAAGGAGAAAAGAATGAGGAGGGGGGAAAAGAACAAAACAAAAAAAAAAAAACCAACTAATATTTATACCCTATGAATAGTGATCACACGCAGCCTGCCTGTAAACACATCCATGACTTTTCCATCTCTCATCTACCTCCCTTGTCCAAACTGCTCCTGTCCACTCTTGTTTACCTTCTCCAGTGCAGCTGCTGTCCCTCCTGTCTCTCTTCCCTGCCTAGTACAATAAACCCTACACTGCTGAAGCACATTACAGACATCACAGTGAGGTTTATGTATTTAATACATAAACAAAAAGCTCAATATTTAAGTTCTTAAAAAAAACAAAACAAAAAAACAAAACATTTTAGAGAAACATTTCACATTTTTTAAATCCTAGCAAAAATACACCACCCCTTCTGTTGATGCAGGCTTGCAAGTTGCTTTTTTATGAAAAATAAAAAAGGTGGCAGTCTTGTCCTGGCTCTGGTCAGCTCCAATTTCAGGGTCAGAGAAGAGAAATGCCAAGTAAATGAAGAAAAACCATTACATGACAATAAATAAGTAGTTTTATTTCTTTTCTTTTTATTTTTAAAAGTATCTTCAAACCATCCAGTAACACTCGAACACATAAATTGGCACAAATGTGAAAATGCTTCAGAATCTGAAACATCCAAGCTGAAAAACACATTCATGTCCTTATATGTACCAGTTTGGGTCACATTTGAAACCAAAAAAAAAAAAAAAAAAGTCCAGTGTTAACCTATTACTTCAGAGGTCATTTTTTAAAATCAGCTTGAGAAAGAAGGCATGTCCTGGTTATGTGCAGTGCTCTGGGCACTGTCCAATGATGTTAAACAGACTGCTCTAAGACTAACAAACCTTTGTGAATCTTAACTGTCTGCAACAGCTGTACATGCTAAACAGGAAACTCATTCGAGCTGCAGAACGTTGAGACACTCTTGTGTACTTTGCTCCTTTAACCATGTCAGAATTCTCCCAATCATTTATAACACTCAACGTAAAAAGGTAAAAATCCCTCCATATCAATATAATGAAGGTATTCCTGCAGCAACCATAGGATTACGTTTAAGGGAACACGTACCTCCTTCTGCAAGCTGGCCAGCTGAGCTGACAGGCTCTCAACTCTCATAGCAGACTCCTTCAGCTCTTCCCGTGCCATGCTTGCTGAACTGCTGTTCATCTCTGAAGACAGGCGTACGTTCTCCAGCTGGGAAAAAAAAACCCCACACAGGACTGCTCAATACAACCAGTGCATGGGAAGAAAGCTTGAACTTAATGTAAAGAGGAACTAAAACAGCGTCTTTTCAGAAGCTGGAAGGAAGTGCAACACTGGCACTGCTGCTGAGGTGTAAAAACCAGAGGGTGGAAGAAAAAGAAGAAAAAAAAAAAAAAAAAAAAAATCTACACAAATCAGTTAAACATTTACTGAAATAAATAAAGAAAAAACAGCCTGCGTGATATCCATAAGTTATAATCTCCAACATTTGCATACAATAAATGCATTTTTATATATTTGTTAATTAGTCTTATAAACCATCAGTTATCTTAATACATTTAGAAGCATTTAACCATTTAATAATAATCAATGCAGGAGCAGATTTATTAGAGGTTTACAAAATGGAGGGTTGGAGAGATGGCAAGAAATATGAGTTGAGCAAGACTCTTGGTGAAAGCTTGCAATGCTTTTAAGCACTCATCACTTCTGCTACATGCAAGCACCATGCAACAAAATGTGCGACATCCTTTATTGCATATTATTGCATATAATTCAAGAATTATAAATAAATAAATAAATAAATCCGCCCCACTTCAATCAAATGCTGCTAAACAATTGAAGCATTACACTTTAAAATAAAGTTTATAAAAATTGAACTAAACAGACGCATTATAAATTCCTGAGAGTTTTGTTTGATGAGAGCTTCCTTCACCTTGGCCACATAGGTCTGCTCCATCTCTTCCTTGTAGAGTTTAACTTGTTCATCGTGTTGCTGCCTCATGTCTGCCAGGGCCTGAGCAAGCTTGAACTCATACTCCACCTGGCGACCAGAGTCCACTTCCACCAGACGGGTCTCATGCCTGCGCCGGGTGTCCTTAATTTCCTGCGAGTTAATTGAGCAGAATAAAGTCCATGTACTTTTCACAGTGAATATTTCAAGCACTATAAAACAAACAAAAAAAAAGTCAATAATATGGGGTAAGAGCCAGGCAAGGAACAGCGCACAGCATGCTTAACAGCATTACATGTATAGATATGACTAAACCTTTACTTTTTCAGAGAGCAGCTTCTTTTAATTTTTTTCGGAAATGTGCGTACACCTTGTACGGGTCAGTACTCTATACTATAGCGCTTGATTTCTCGGGTCATGTTGCTGGAACAGGTTTAACTGTGAAACTAAATTTCACTTTAACTTTTCATTGGTAGGAATACACAGGAAATACTCTCAAATTCTTTAGAATGGTGACTACCCAAGCAAAGGAATTTGTCCCACCCAAGACAGGAAACCGTATCATTCACAATACATTTTAAATCCGACTCCATTTTTAATTTGTTACACTGGTATCTGCTCATCTCGAAAAGCACAAATGAAACCAGGTGCAGTAGTACATGTTCTTTTGCTGCAGCTTCATGGTTAGCTTGTACCATCATTCAACCAGCTTTATTAGGCAGCTTTCAACACCCGGGTGTGTGGGCAGTTACAGTCTGTTAAGTCCTTTCAGTGCATTTTGGTTGATGATAATCTGTCTGCAGCATAGCACATTTTCAGGACCATGAGCAACCTGGTGGCTGTGGATTTATTTGTACTGCTAAGGGAAGATATCAGTAGAAGCATTGAATGCGACTGCATATCAGACCGAGATCACGCTTGTTGCGATTTTGCATTAATCATTAAGATTCTTGGTTTAAAAATAAATTTAAAAAAAATACATTTAAAAAAATAGACCATAGTGAAAAATATTTTTGCCTTTCAAAATATTAGGTAATGAAAATTATACTAATGGGGAAAGGGCAAAAAAGGAAAGGGGAAAATGGCTTCAAAAATATTTATATTAAATAAATAAATAAATAAATAAATAAATACCTCCTCAAACATGTTTTTACGGAACTCCAGCTCCTCCATCAGGCTCTGGCAGCGGTTCTCCACATCCACCCTCAGCAGAGTCTCATCTCCCAGCTGCTTCTTAGCTGAGACCAGTCCGGCCTCCAGCTAAACACAGTGGAGGTGAAAGCGACATTAACTTGGAGCTCATATGCCAGCATTATCACATTTGCTAATAGATGGTTATTATAATTTAAATAAAAAATAAAAAAAAGTCGCCAAAGGAGGGGCGTACCTCCTGGATCTGGGCTTGCAGATCTGTTAGCATGGCCTCCAGGCCTTTCTTCTCAGAATAGGCTGTGGCCAGACTGGCCTCCTTAGTGTTCAATAATGCCTCCACATCCTTCAGCCGGGCCTGACATCCGGCCAGGTCAGCATCCTTTTTGGCATAACTACAACCACAAATACAGCACATCAGTAACCGAAGAGATGAGGGCACATTTTGCTAAACAAAAACACTAGCTGCAGAGTGGTTTTGAAGGTTAGTGATGGGCAGGAGCATCAGGTCTCAGGAGAAGGTCTGAATCTTAACCAAGACATGATAACTGACCCACACTCGATTAGGGGAGTGTTTGAGAGCTTTGAAGGGCATCAGAATATTTTCTTGCTAGAAAGCACCCATAACCCACAAAAACATTAAAGATAAAAACCCTCATCTCACATGTAAACACATTTTCTGTTGGACAAGGTGGTAGAAAAGACAATATCTTCACCCAAGTGTACTAATATTGAGCAGTCTTAAATAGCTCAACAAGCCAATTCCATTCCTTCCACTTGAACATTAGATGTCATTATTTATTAGGAAGACATCCCTGACTCATAGGTGATCTGCCCAACCTTGTCTGACAGAGGCTTCTATTCATACACCACAAGGACAGTGTATTCATTGCAGAGGAGTTTCATGAATGAAAAGAATTCACGCAAGATGCTACTCATACACTGACAGGAAATAGATTCTTGTCTACATTTTTGTGGCAGTTCTTCCTCTGAATGTCTCATGGGAACAATCATACACAGTGGCTTTAGATAGTCTAGATTACAGTAGGACATGGAGTTAATCTTCCATTTGAGTAGATGCAAATCAAAAATGGATAAAAAAACAAAACCAGCATTTTTACAGGTGTTCTGTGTAGGAGGGTGATGTGCATGTAACATTCCGTTTACGTGTACAGCGACACTCCGTGACAAAAGGATCAGAGAGCTTTCATTTTCAATCAGGGCTGCCGAATTCTGGGGACATGAGCGACAATGACTGTCGGCGACTAGATGTGGTCATCTCGAGCATCATGGCAAAGTTAAGAACTTTTTCACTCCCATTGGTTGTCGCTCCATATTTACATACAATAAAGCATGCGCGATCTGCTTCCTGTTTTGTGAACCGGACAGAGTGCATGCTGCTTCTCCTTCATCTCATGATATGATGAATATATACACTGGGTGAGTTTTATATACAAAACACAGAGACATGTTAAACATGGAATACCAGTTACACCACCCAATGGCCACCAGTAGGTAGGAACACCTGGTGACTTTAGTGGACATAGCTTTAGCAATGAAACACCAAAAGTTTTGGGACATCTGCCTTTACATCACATAAATGTAATGGAGTTGTCCTACCCTTTACAGCTATAACAACTCTTCTGGGAAAGCTTTCCACAAGGTTTAGGAGTGCGTTTATGGGAATGTGAGGTCAGGCACTGATGTTGGACGAGAAGGCCTGGCTCACAGTCTCCACTCTAATTCATCCCAAAGGTGTTCTATGGGGTTGAGGTCAGGACCCTGTGCAGGCCAGTCAAGTTCCTCCACACCAAACTCACTCATCCATGTCTTTATGGACCTTGCTTTGTGCACTGGTGTGCAGTCATGTTGGAACAGAAAGGGGTCACCCCCAACCCCTGAAAAACACCTGAATTCAATGATTTCAAAATCAGAGCAGATTTTCCACAGATTTGGTCCAAGAGGAGTCATGTGACCTCACAATGTCCATTCAGCCACAATTCACATGCTTCCAGCATGAGTAGAGCTACCATAGAAAGTAATTAAATTCGATCACTGGTAGTAGTTTAACAGAAGACTCGTGTTTGCAATTCAAGACTTCTGCAAAGAAAGCACAAATCTCAGCAAGCTTCATTGAAATTTGTTTGACCAAAAAAAAAATTTATATATATATAATTTTTTTTTTGGTGTGTATATATATAATTTTTTTTTTGGTGTGTAATTATATATATATATATATATATATATATATATATATATATATATATATATATATATATATATATATATATATATATATATATATATATATATATATATATATCACATACACACACACATACATACATACATATATACATACATACATACACACACACATATATACATACATATATATCACACAAAAAAAAAGCACAAGTGGTGGGGCTTAAGGGATGAAATACAAATAGGTAATGAAGTATTAACTTAGTGACAAAATGTATGGCATGTCAGGAATTTCTGAAAACAGCTGAAAGCTCAATGCTTGAAAGTAGGCAGTGAGTTCCAACATGTTTTCATGCCATTAGCACATCAACAAATATAGTTTCCAAAATCGCAATCAATTTATTAAGCTTAACTGAAAGCCTGTGCAGGTAAAAAGTTGTACCTTTCAGTAATGAATATAATTGTTCTCTTTGCGGATACACTATATTGCCAGAAGTTTTGGGACACCCCGCCAAATCATTGAATTCAGGGGTTGTGCTCGGCCCCTTAGTTCCAGTGAAAGGAACTCTTAATGCTTCAGCATACCAAAACATTTGACAATTTCATGCTCCCAACTTTGTGGGAACAGTTTGGGGATGACCCCTTCCTGTTCCAACATGACTGCGCACCAGTGCACAAAGCAAGGTCCATAAAGACATGGATGAGTGAGTTTGGTGTGGAGGAACTTGACTGGCCTGCACAGAGTCCTGACCTCAACCCCATAGAACACCTTTGGGATGAAAGAGTGGAGACTGTGAGCCAGGCCTTCTCGTCCAACATCAGTGCCTGACCTCACAAATGCACTTCTAGAGGAACGGTCAAAAATTCCCATAAAAATGCACTGCTAAACCTTGTGGAAAGCCTTCCCAGAAGATTTGAAGCTGTTATAGCTGCAAAGGGTGGGACAACTCCATATTACATTCATGTGCATGTAAATGAAGACATCCCAAAACTTTTGGCAATAGTGTATAAGCTACATACTAGACAATTTACTGGAAACAAGATGCATTTATCTCAGTGAGGCATTTATAGCAACCCCAAGAGGCTTCACATGGGCACTTTCCCAACACAAATGCATTGTCTGAATACACTGAACAAATTAGATTTTAGAAATCATTTAAACACTAATCTAACCCTAACTAGGATTCCATCATCGTACATTCTGCCTTTGACTTCCTATGAAAAAAATAATTCTGTTTAATTCTACAAGACCAACAGTGTGATGTTGACTCTTTTGCCGTGTTAGAACGGTCTATAAACAGAGGCTGAACTTTTCCTCAAAACTCGGACATCACAGCACACTCTTGTTGCCGATTTTTAGGGTCCACAATGCACATTTTATTAATTTTTCCCCTCCCATTTCAGTGAGCACCTGCAGGATTTCATTGCCTAAAATCTACTGACCAGGCTTGATTCACTGACCTGCTGCACTAAAGTGCTTTCATATACCTCCTTAAAAATTCTTCAGATGTTTCTCTGTAGGAAACTGAGGGTTTTATGCATAAAATTACAACAGCACATTTTCTTTTCAGAAAGATTTCCAAGAATCATAAACCTTAAAATCATCTTTTGTGAGTGTACTATAAATTTTAACAACCAAAATGGGTGCTTAATAACATTTTAATTAGACATTGCTGTCTGATGGTGCATTTTACACAACTATGTAAAATATTCCTCATTTTGTTGTTTATATTTGGATTTTGCCTGATCATCTCATTCCCGTTTCCCCATAAGGAGATCACAGATGATCTTAAACAGTTAGCAGTATCTAGGCATGCTGTTAAGGTCATATTTAGTATCCTGCAAAGATATTAACTACTAACTGCGCTGAGCATGGTTTCAAATCATCCTAGTCTTCCATGCTTGCATGAAAAATCCATAGGAAGGGTTTACAAATGACCAAAGCAAATCTGCTCAGAACCTCAACCATACAGAAGAAAAAAAGAGCTTGTATTTTCACACGACAATTTCGATAATGCTTCAAAATTATACACAATCTTCTCAAAATGAAAACATTCACAGCTTGCATTTCCCCGAAAACAAGATCCATCTGTTACAAAATGGAGCAGCCTTACCAAGAAGGCAACCCTGACCATTAACTCCTTCATAAAGCTTTCAGCAGCAAATGCATCCTTACAGTTTGACCTGGACAAAGGGACACTTCTCAGTAGGAAATGGACAGCTGGCATAGAAAGCAAACCTGCAACAAAACTTGGTGTCTCAGCTGTCATGTCACTCAAACCTCAGTGACCAAAAGGCAAAAAAAAAAAAAAAAAAAAAAAAAAAAAAAAAAAAAAAAAAAGGCTGTGTGTTTTAAACCATATGGAAAATCTTTGCTAATGGAAAATTCTTCTCATTTTTCTACATTCGAGTTTCCCCCGTCCGTTTAAGATTTTACTTTAATCAGATTTGTTCAGAGACTACCGCACACACACTTCTCTAAGGAGTAAGCTGCACACGTGCAGATGCGAGTGCTGCAAATAAAGGGAGTCTGTGTGACTTTCTTAGGAACAGATGGTAAGAAGGTTCTTTATGTTTCAATCAACTTAATCCCTCACATCGGTGCACATTAGTCACCTTCTCAGTCTCAAATGGTTTAGTAAAACTGGTAAACAAAGGCTTACATTTTCAAGATACAAGTCAGTTGGAAATGTAGAACGCATCAGACAAAAACAGGCAGGCGCTTATCCTGGGTTAGCTCTAATTCTCCGACTAAAGACAACATGGACGGAAATGGGACACTACAAGGAACGGCCTTACAACATGTGGACGAGTCCTCTTGGACCAACACGCACGCTTAATGAAATTTACTCTGAAAACACCGTTTTCAAATTTATCCGGATTAGTGTAGCTGTAGTCCGAGACTGGGCTGTGTACGGAATTCTTCCTTCTAATTAACCCAAGTTTGATGAAAGCTTCCCTCACAGCATCATAAAGATTGCGACAAAGGACGATGCAATTCCGCATTAGAGTAGCCTGATGGGGGTATTTTGACTAAAACAAAGAAAATTCAATTGGTTTAAAGTTATTGGACTCTTCATGTAACGTCCTTAAGCATGTACGTTAAATAAATCAAGATTTTAAAAAGATTTAGGTACATGCAGTTGAATTTTTTCCCCCCCAGGACACATCCCTGCTCAGGACAGTCCAAAATGACGAAATTACAGACAGCTGATTAGAGACTTCAGCTTGGCATCCACCTCATTCGAGAGCTTAGGTGTCCAATAAAGCCTAACGAGCAAAGTCACAAGATAATTTCCACAAAATTTCCACCAGAACTCCATTTACTTCTGATTCAGGATCACATTTCTGAGATGAGGTTAACGCTTAGCCTAATGAATGGAGTTTCCTAGCGGTGGAGAAAGCCACATTTACCCTTGATGACACTGTGGGTGATGTGTTCAATGACTGATGACCATTCAAACAAACAAACTGGCCTTCATCCTGACGGCTGAATCATTGAGCTTAGGCGATGCATAAATGGCAAATGACTAGCTGTGAGTCTATGCATCAGTGTTCATTTTGGCAGCCATTTTTTATTTAGTCTTCGTTATCTTCAGACAAAAATGGTTATTAGTCTTAGTCACATTTTAGTCATTTGTCTTTTATAGTTTTAGTCGACGAAAAGTCATTGCATTTTTGTCAAGTTTTAGTCAAACTTACCAGCTTTAATTTAGTTAATTTTCTATGTAGTATTTAGACAAAAATAGTCATTATAATTTCTCTCTTTAGACCAATTAAGCTTATGAGAGATTTGAACCATAATAATCTATATTGACACTGCACTCTTAGCACTTGTGCAGCTCTACATATCCCTTTTTCTTAGTTGGGTATCAGCCTGCTGTGCTGCCCTTGCTCATTTCTTAAGTAGGATCATGCATTAAGGAGAGGTAAAAGTGCTCTGTAGTTCAAGTATCAAGTAAAAACCAGAAATGATTTCTTTAGCTGTTATGGAAAACCAGCATTTATTTTCTGAAACAATAAACAGACAGATGTTCAAAAGCAGCTGAACATATATTACTAACATACCTTTGTCTGCTAACAGTATCTACTGTATAATAGCCAGGATCATACACTTACCAACTTTGTAATAGTCACAGAGGACATGCACTAAACGACTGAGGATCACACCCCTGCAGATTTGATTACAACAAACTACAGCGTAAAGGTGTGCCTTGTTGCTAGGAGACGCATGACAAATAAAAATATGCGTTCTAAAATCGGCTCAAAACATGAACATGTTTCATATCCTCCGACTGGATAAAAGTATGTTATCATACACTACTCCATTTTTTTATGAAATCTGTCAACTTCTCCAGAATGTAAATGGGGGGGGTAAAAAAATTGTAAATCGGGGCCCCTTAAGCATACGTACATGGCCAATAACTTAAGCAACTTCCACATCCATCTGTCATTTCAGAAACAGCTTGCTATCTGCATGATATTAAGTTAGTACAACAAATAGGCTATGACCTAAATAATCTTGCTACAGCACATGATGCAGATTTCATTAGAAACAGAGGTGAATGCTGCAGAAAAGCTGAACTCTTGCAGAATATATAATGAAGCATTGTACATTTATGAAAACCTAGCTCAGAACTATGCAGTAAGGCTAGCTAACTGACGTTAATTAACAGAAAGCGAAAACGTAAAAAACAAAACTTGCTAGCGAATTTCCCTGTGGACACGTCCAGTAACACTGACCTAACGTTAAGAAAAAGTACTTAAATAAGACTAAATAGTTGACTTTCCGAGACAGAAGCTGCATAAATAGCAGGGTGACGCGTCTTCAGATGCCTCTTAAGATGCGTGGTATTCATTCCCAAAACCACAGGGCTTCTCAGTTTTCTGTGACAGTGCACAATGGGGTTTTTTTTCAGAGGAATTAGCTTTCTTCCTAAAGCTTGAGGTGCTGAAGCCACTGCAGCTCGCCAGGCCAGTTGGAGTTTATTTAGCCTACCCGCTAACTGTCCGAGATGGACACACCCCTTATCCAATCCACACACATTTTTAACGACAGTTAGCCGATGCAAAGAGATCATTTATTCTGAATATCTGATCCTCCTAAAAGAGCATTTTTTAGTCCAGTCTCATCTCGTTAACAAAGCAACATCTTAAATTTCGTCACAGTTTTTATCAGATATTAGTTTCGTCTTGGTCTCGTCTCAGTCACAGAAAAAAATGGTCGTTAACGAATATTTTGTTTATCATCGTCTTCGTTAACGAAATTAACACCGATATGCATAGACTCCTTAGTGTCATACAGGACTTAAATACCATATGTGCCACAAATCAATTGTAATCGGGTGTAAATTCATTTCAACACTGACCAACAAGACGATTTATTTGACCCCGAGGCAGAAAAGTGTAGCAATAATTCAACTGCTAAAATGACCAACGGTAACATCAAGGGCATCACAGTAATTTTTCAAACCGATCCTCAAAGTGTGCAGATGTGATTTAATATGCAAAATGGATCATGCTGCCATTTGAATATGCCAAGGGCTTCGAGTGTCTTGATGGGGTAATAACATACTTTGCAAATCGGGGGCTGATGCAGTGCCTTCATACATCAGGACTCAATTTTATATCATGTGATCATCCTCATCGTGTTCCCTTATTCTGGCACGTCTGTGTAAAGAGTATTATTGGTGTGAATATTACATTTATTATATAAACATATACATTTAAGAGAATAAATTACTGTACAAGTCAGGACAATTCTGACTTACGACTAGCACGAAAGAAATGAGTAAAATGTTTACCTTGGCAATTAACCAGTAGCTTACGTCAGCTCACCAGACAAAAGCAGAAAGGAGTGCCTGTGAGTATTGCGCATGTTTTCTCGTGTATGCCTTTTATTCTAATATTAAATACAACAGCTATTTACATAGGTGGACGTCAACCACCTATATATGTATGGATGTAAACCACCTATAATGTAAAATCTAAAAAAGAGGACTTTTATTGTTTGGAGTCAATATAATTACCACCCTGCAAGAGATGTGGACTATTCTACCTTTAATGCATCATGATCATAGATTTAACCCTTTGTTATTGGTCTGGAAGTTATTAATCAAGCACAGGTAATGAGAAAGTTGTGGTCTCAAGGTAAACGTTTGTGTTGTCAGATCAAAACACGACCATTACATATTGTTGGTGAATGGGTAAGTTGTAAAGATCTGACATTTTAAGGTAATTTAATCAGAGGTGTGTAGTAATATACACTGATAAAGCTGGGATAAAAGTGTTCATTGCTATAAAGCAAGATCTTAGCCTCTGCATAGTTTTTTTTTGTTGTTTTTTTTAAACAATACAAGTGTAAAAAAAAATATTCTGGCAACCCTGGGGCAGCGTGATTCCTACCCCAACAGAATATATTTTGCATATATAGAATATTTCATTTAATTTATTTTTCATCTATATTCCATTTATATTTTTGAATACATTGTGTACTTTTGAAAATATTTGTATATATCATTTATATTTTCAAATACTTGAAAATATAAAATTTGAATACACATGTGTATATCAATTATTTCATTTATATTCATTTTCTTATCTGAAGCAGTCTCTGGCGAAAGAATTTCCTTCGGAAATAAAGTTCTCTCTTATCTTAGAGGACCAGTGTTAGCAACAATAATAAATGTTAGATATGTTTGACTGCTACACTATATTGCCAAAAGTTTTGGGACACCCCTCCAAATCATTGAATTCAGATGTTATTTTTCAGGGGTTGGGCTCGACCCCTTAGTTCCAGTGAAAGGAACTCTTAATGCTTCAGCATACCAAGACATTTTGGACAATTTCATGCTCCCAAATTTTTCCAAACAGTTTGAACAGCTTTATAGAACAACTTTGGGATGAATTAGAGCGGAGACTGCGAGCCAGGCCTTCTCGTCCAACATCAGTGCCTGACCTCACAAATGCGCTTCTAGAGGAACGGTCAAAAATTCCCATAAACACACTCCTAAACCTTGTGGAAAGCCTTCCCAGAAGAGTTGAAGCTGTTACAGCTGCAAAGGGCGGGACAACTCCATATTACATTCATGTGCATGTAAAGGCAAAACTTTTGGCAATATCTCAAAAGGCTTTCAAACAAGGTCAAATTATTACAAAAGGTTTCTTAAGAAATGTCAAAAAAAAAAAAAAAGTTACGTGTAACTTCCAACATCATGCAAGTAAACAGAAAAAATCAGCAAACATAAAGGAACAGACTCCAGTGTATAAAGTGCAGGATGGGACCAACTTCCAACACACTAAAGGAAACATTTTTACTACCAACAGTTTGACCATAAGCCCTGCCCACATCCGACACCAACCCATGGCTGACCACTCCACCTAGACATGAAGTTGCTAAAGGAAAAGGAAGAGACACAAACCCCAAATCATTCACTAACAAAGACAAACATCCCAGCTTCGTCCACTTCAACCACAATAGATTAGAAAGCATAAACACGGCACTGATTAAAACTGGAACTTCTTGAGCAGGACATATTGGTCAACCAAGACAAAAAATTCTTCAACACGTCTGTTTTCAGGGAACAGCACACACACAAAACCAGTTTTTATGCTCATACCAGCAGGTGTGTGTGTGTGTCAGTCCATGGGTAAAAATGCCAGGTTAAAAGGAGGTGAAATCACCTACTTGTTTTGATGGTTAGTTATTACACACTTAATTTCTGAGTCCTGAATCTTGCTCCATATTTTTATTACACACAAAAAAATTTGGGCAAAATTTCTCTCTTCAGTGTTGAGAGAAAACGAGCCAAGCTTTAATGGCGTTAATAATGTTTAATGTCAAGCAAAGCATGACGTCACTTTAAAGAAATTTGTAAGTAGTTAAAGCAGATTAATTTGACTTTAATATAAAAAAAAAAAAACACGTGTCAAGAATAAAATTTTTGCGCAAAAATAAATAAATAAAAAAATTTAAATAAAGAGCTCGCTTCGTGCTTAGCTTTCAATTTCCACCTAGCTTGAGGCAGGAGGTGGTTCCCCTCCCCCACACCCAGTAAAGGTGTGGCACTAGGAAAAGTCCAAACTTCACACGTGAATCACGTGGATGTGTAAAACAATATCCTGAGAAAATGCAAAATAAAAGCATGGGTTCAAACCGCACCATAAAAAAATCACAAGCACCCAAATCTCACTCTCTAAAAACAATGCCGTGCAAGTGTGGACGGTCAGTCTGTCCACTCCTCACCCTCTTTTAACAACAATGCCGTGTAAGTGTGGACTGTCAGTCTGTCCACTACACCAGGCTATTATTTGAACTCCACAGCCATGCCAGCTCGGAGCGGACGAGTAAGACACTGCATGCAGTAAAGACACCACGCCGAGCGGCCATTCCTGACGAGCTACAAATGGCGGGCCATTTTGAAACAATGCATGAACCACGAGGGGGAGAAATTGCATTCATTGATTTAGACGGGGGGGAAAAACTAAACAAAAACGAGCATGCATGAGCAGAAACGTCACTCACTTCTGCAGGAGTTGTTCATGCTCGGTTCGGAGTTTTCCCAGCTCGATCTGCAGCCTGGCCCGTTCTTTAGCGGTGTCGTCCAACGAGCGCCGCGCGTCTGCGAGCTCCGTCTCATACAGAGACCTAATGCCGGTCAGCTCCCGGCTCCTCACCTCTTCCTTTTCAGAAATCTGTAGATGAAGAACGCTGTTCTCTGACTCTAGACTCCGGACTTTGTCGATGTAAACAGCCAGGCGGTCGTTGAGGTTGCAGAGCTCCTCTTTCTCCTGCAGCCTGGTGATCCTCGTAGGGCTCAGAGGAGTGCCGCCGCTCGCCCGGGTGCTCATCCTCTGGCCGGCCGGGGTGGAAGTGGCGGTCGCCATTGTAAACTAAAAAAAAAACGCTAGAATAAAAGTAAAAAAAAAAAAATCCGTAAGTTTTAGTTAGACTATAAAAAAATTCCCACGACGCTGTTTCTGAAATTTGTTCTTACAATGCTCGAATTTCCGGCTAGCACCACGACGTAAAAACGATTAGGAATACGGTTAAATATAGCCAAGCGATCACTAGATAAAGGGCCAAGAGCAGGGTAAATTATCTTAAATAATTATGCAGAAATGCAAAGTTAACAGTAAGTCATCATATATTAATCATAGCACCTGGAAAACGCAAAAGCTACCGAATGAAAAAAATGATTTAAAAAAAAAAATCAACAAAAGCTCATACCTGACGTTGTGCTGCAAACGAATGAAAGAATGGGCTTTGGCTAATATGGCCGCTTATCAGAACGCGGTGGTCATGTGACCTGGGACAGGCCAATCACCGACCCGGACGAAGCTCAACGTTTTTAACGGAGCGTCCGAGACAAAATTCAAACGATTTTGGAATGCACTTGGCGTTGCGCCAATAATGCTGGAGCTACAACACGTGGTACCGAGACCGGGAAAACGCGCACTTCACATATTCTCTGATTTATTACGGATGATCGGTTTGATTTGGAATGCATGTTAATTCTTATTTATCTGTCTTCTCATTCTTGCGTTACTTTTATGAATATTTCATATGTTTCATATGAACAATCATCTACTTTTCATTCATGCTTTGTTAAACGTAGTATACATTTATTTTATACTTTAATGCGTTTTAGCATTAGAAATAAATTGTAATGATTTGTAAGTCTTGTTAAAGTAACTATGATGAAAGTTTACAGGACAGGTTTTATACACAGATTAAATTTGAGGTTAGGCAAAACTGTAACTCCCACTATTCATGTGGATTCTTCATCAAACATCCCTTCTGCTACATCTACAACCAGTTTGATGAATCTGCAGAGTTACACTGATCAGCTATAACACTGTGAGCAGTGAGAGGTGACGTGAATAAGACTGATGATCTCCTCATCATGACACCTGTTAGTGGGTGGGATATATTAGGCAGCAAGTGAACATTTTGTCCTCAAAGGTGATGTGTTAGAAGCAGGAAAAATGGACAAGTGTAAGGATTTGAGCGAGTTTGACGAAGGGCCAAATTGTGATGGCTAGACCACTGGATCAGAACATCTCCAAAACTGCAGCTCTTGTGGGGTGTTCCCGGTCTGCAGTGGTCAGTATCTATCAAGAGTATACTTTAAGTCCTGTAAGTTGCAAGGTGGGGCTTATGGAGGCTTAAAGCTAACATCTTGGTGGCAGATACCACAGCACACCTTCAGGGATCTAGTGGAGTCCATGCCTTGTCAGGTCAGGGCAGTTTGGGCAGCAAAAAGGGGACCAACACAGTAGTAACCAGGTGGTCATAATGTAGTGCCGGAAATGTTTCTGTAATAAGATTAAGCTGTTTAAGGATTCCAGGCCTAAAGCTCATCCTTCAACTCATTTTAAATCAATACAAATGCTTATCATTATTTCCTGAAGGCGCTGTACATGAAGAATACGAATTTGAAGACAGTTCAGTTTTAAGGGCAATGTTCAATGCATGCATACACAGTGATGACAATTAACAAATATCATTGTATAATATGTGAGACTAGTATCCATTCTCCTCTCTCTCTCTCTCTCTCTCTGTGTGTGTGTGTGTGTGTGTGTGTGTGTGTGTGTGTGTGTTTTTGTCACTGCTTTGTGGTCCACCTGCCCCCTAGACCAACATTCCAATCATTCGTGGGTAATTACTACCTACTACAGTACTCTGTGTTTATATTCATTTTTGGTGAGTTGCTGTTATGTGCTACTATGTCAGAAAAAGGATCTTTTTATTCACTGAAAGATACAGAGTAGAAAGAATTAAATTTGATTACACCGGCGCAAAATATTCCATGTGCAGATAGCAGCATTCATGCAAACGAAATAACTTAAAATATGCTGTGTTCAGTAGGTCATGAGTTCAAATCCAAGCGCTCGTGACCTTCCAAACAGTATTCTAATATCATGACCACTGAGCTAGCAATGTAAATAAAATTCAAACACAGAGGTCTCACGAGCCAGACTTCTAGCTTCATCTGCTGTGTTTTGTCAATAAACATAGCCAAGAACCATGTACTTTCACAAATACAGGATAATTTCTAAAATAACTCTTTAATATGGTTAAAGATGAGATTCTCTGGACTTGTGTCGGTCCAGTGACTATATACTCTGAAAAGCTCATTGTGTCATGCTATTTAAATTTATTTATAAAAATTTATTTTCCTCCCACATGGCAGTGTGTACACATGGTGTGTACAACCATCGAGATCCTGAAAGCATACAAAAGATATCAGAAGCTCCATATCTTCTGGACAGAGCTCCTGAGCCTGAGGCTAATATTACTATAGCACACAACCAGAAGGAAAAACAGTAGAGTACGGAATGTCACAAGATTGCATTGCAGTTTAGTCAATCATAAATCTTCACCAGCTATAAAAAGAAAAAAAAAAGAAGAGAAAACCACCACATGTACTCATGTGATGTGACAAAACCAATCAGCATTCTAAAAATTTCTGAGATAGTTTTAGTGAAGGCTGTGACTCTTTAACTTTTCACAGTGGTCAGTGGATCAGCTGCGGTTCCCTCCTGACTATTGCCTAGGATTACTTACCCAGATACAGTTTGTCCCTGGGAAGTTAAAACTGGGGCATCATATATCAGCTTACACTTTCCCAGAAAGACATAAAAAGTCATTTAATGTTGAGCAAGCAGTGGAGTGCTGCACATTGCTGAAACATGAAGTCTCATGTAAAACTGTAAGGTAATGTAATCCAAATGTATAGATGAGTTGTGTAAAGACAAGAAGCCTTTATTATCACCACACATACACCGATCAGGCATAATATTCTGAGCAGTGCCAGGTGAAGTGAATAAGACTGATGATCTCCTCATCATGGCACCTGTTAGTGGGTGGGATATATTAGGCAGCAAGTGAACATTTTGTCCTCAAAGTTGATGTGTTAGAAGCAGGAAAAATGGGCAAGCTTAAGGATTTGAGCGAGTTTGACGAAGGGACAAATTGCGATGGCTGGACCACTGTTGTTACTGGTGTTACCGGTCTGCAGTGGTCAGTATCTATAAAAAGTGGTCCAAGGAAGGAACAGTGGTGATGCACTTGTGGAGTGAAGGCTGGCCCGTGTGGTCCGATCCAACAGACGAGCTACTGTTGCTCGAATTGATGAAGAACCGAATGCTGGTTCTGATAAAAAGGTGCCAGAATGACAGGTAACAGCAAAAGGGTGACCAACACAATATTAAGCAGATGGTCATAATGTTATGCCCAGTGGAATTCTTTTCTTCGCATATCCCGGCTTAGGAAGTTGGGGTCAGAGCGCAGGGGCAGTTATTATGCAGCCCTCTGGAGCAGAGAGGGTTAAGGGCCTCAGTTGCTCAACAGTGGCAGCACTGGGGCTTGAACCCAGACCTTCCAGTAAATAACCCAGAGCCTTAACCACTTGAGCCCAGAATAACCCCCTATGATGGGGTTATTCTGTCTTAGACAACTTTTAGAGTGCAATCACACACTACGGACAATTTAGAGATGCCAATCAACCTACGATGCATGTCTTTGGACCGAGGGAGGAAACCCTCGAGGCACAGGGAGAACATGCAAACCACACACACACACACACACACACACACACACACACACACAGCAGAGGCGGGAATCGAACCCCCAACTCTGGAGGTGTGAGGCAAACGTGCTAACCAACAAGTCACCTTGTCCCACACAACAAAATACCTTGCGGATAAATACAATTAAACTCATTTTAGTTTAATTAGTCATATACTTTAAGATGACCTTCATAACAGCAGTCCTAGGGCTATTTTTCTTTTTTTCCTTTTTTAAATGACTTAGTTCAATATTATGAACAATCGATGTTCTCAAAAACCATATAAAGTTCAAGTGAGAGCTGATTTTTGACTCAAATCACGAATAGATCCTTACGATAGTATAATCACATAATATATCTATTTTCAGCACGTTTATATAACTTTTTCGGTTCCTCTTGTGATGTCAGTGTGTGGAAGTGTCCTCAAATGGTAATAGCACTTTACAGCATTGTTCTCGAGAACGCTATCGATTGGTTAGATTCTGCATGACAGATTCAGCCGTGTGGGTGTTTTCAGCAGATTTATAACAGTGAAGAAGAGTATCGAGGGCAGACAAGACCACTCAGGCTCTGAGGGCTGTTGTTAAACATTTTCACACTGACACACATTTGAAGAGAACTGCTGCCAACTGCACCGAAACGCTAAAGCTGAAGAGAAAATGGACAGCATCAGCAACAAAAAGTAAGCTCTGTTGCTGTTTTCTGCTTCATTCTTTTTGCTTGTGAAATGTTTTTTCTCAACAGCACACCCTCTTCCTTTTGTCCTCCTCAGATATTTCTCTGTGTCGAATGAAAACGATGAAGATTTAGATCTTGACGACTGGATACCTCCGGATGCTGATCTGATACAAAAGATGGTCTCTCAGATCGAATATTATCTCTCTGATGAGAATCTGGCTAAGGATGCTTTCCTTTTAAAGCATGTCCGTAGAAATAAGATGGGTTACGTCAATATCAAATTGCTGACCTCTTTTAAAAAGGTAAGCTTGCGCCTCTTTTTAACTTCTCTGTAATAGCATTGTAAAGTTCCAACTCGGTTGGTCTTAGTATGATTTCTTCATATATCTAGCTAACCGTGTACATATTTTCACTTTGATTCCAGATGAAGCAGTTCACAAAAGACTGGCGGGTCACAGCCTACGCCCTCCGGCATTCGGTGAAACTAGAAGTGAACAAAGAGGGAAATAAAGTGCGCAGAATAGAGCCGGTGCCCGAGTCTGTCCTCTTTCAGGTACCGAGCAGACTGCTGCTGGTCTGGAACGTCACAGAATCAAATCTGGCAGAGGACATGGCACATGACACATCAACACCTCGCAAGAGCACCATGGAAACTGCTATTGCAATTCTGGAGCCATTTGGCACCATCACCATGGCTCGGGTCAACAGACCTGGCAGAGAGCTTCCACCCGAGCTTCAGAAATACAGCTACAGATACCCTGAGCTGTTCACTAAGGCGAGTGTATTAGTGGAATATGAAGATCTGGAAGGAGCTGGACGTGCTTACCACCAATTATCACAGTCTGAAGGTAACATGAGAGTACTCCTGGTGGGGAAAGCTTCCAAGAAGAAAGCTGTGGACGTGGGTTTGGAGGACAGAAGTAACGGGAAGGGGATCTCCATCTTGAACCAGCGCATGTTACAGCTTCAGACTTGTGGTGAAGACTCCTCAGCATGCAGCTCCTCAGAATCTGAGTTCGCTTGTTCGTCGCCTCTGAGCATCCCTCGCGTTTTCTCCGGGCAGGTGTGTAACAGCCCCTTGAACAGCCCACGTTCCAGCCCTAGATGTGTCCGTGCACCCCTGCCAGGCCCTCGCATTTCTCCACTCTTAGCCTCAGAAGTCTGGTGCAGTCCAGACACAAGTCCAGAATTGCGAGAGAAACGCAAGTTGTGCACCAACCAAACCAAACACTGTCAGACGAGTGAAAAAAGGCTACTAAATGGAGACGCGGCGCCTCCCGGAGTCCTGCGCCTGCCTCATGGTCCTGATGGGAGTAGAGGTTTCCATGCAATCATAGTTAGAAGACGACTTCATTACTCATTTAAAGTATAAGTAACCAGTTATTTTGTCACTGTTTGCTATTTGTGTTTATATGTTACTTTGTCATTTGATTTTCTGACTTCTAAATGTAAATGTGTGTAATGCTTCTGTGCTTGTAGCTTAATAAACAATTCATTTTTCACTGGCATTTCAGCTGTTTCGAGTAGCTTTCATTTACATTGCAGACATTAAATTGTTCCTATATTTCCCCCTGAAAATCTTACATAGCTTATTTAATCAACCTCAACTCAACTGAAGCACTGAGAAAGTTGTGTTCTGTTTCAAAGAAATATGAAGCGATGTGTTAACGTGCACGTCATATAAATCATTCATATTAAACATTCATATATTTTTTCATCTTCAGTAGCCAAATTATACTGAGTAAATCCAGAGTTTATAATATTGTGGGAACAGGATGCCAGATCATCACAGGATATCCCTTGCATCCTCATATATATGATGTATAGGAGCGATCTGAAGGGAATTCCCAGAGGAACGCAAAGGCGTACACAATTTCCACATTATTATTAACTCTATTAATAATAATACTAAAACTGACAAGTTACTACAATATTATAGCAAAGATGAATTCCCACCATCGTTTGAAGTGGTCATATAAAACACTTTTTGAATAAGGGGAGCTAACTTCACTTGCTGGGGTGGTGCCATTAAGGGTACATCTTAGTTCCCTTCATCTTCACCTGGAAAAGTTTGTGTAGTGTAGATTTAATTAGGTTTTAAAATAAAATTGGTGTCAAGTTATGCACCTCACTGTATATTATTTTAAAAAGGTCAAATGTCCACAGATGTTGTTGTTTCAGCTGCTCCCTGTTCGGGGTTGCCACAGCAGATCATTTAGTCCACATGTTTCGATTTTGGCACAGGTTTTACACCGGATGCCCTTCCTGTTGCAAGCCTCCCAATTTTATCCGGGCTTGGGACCGACACAGAGTTAACTCTTCAGTGGTTGGGTTAGCGCCCTGCCCGGGAATCGAAATGGCAATGAGAGCACGGGATCCTGCCGCTGGACCACCAGGAGGCTAAACGTCCATACTAGATGTGAAAAAACCCCCAAAAACGTGCCCTTAATGGTACCACACCAGTAACAAAGAAAAGAAGAGTTCAGTTTCCCAGAGACAACATTTGTTCATGACTGCGTTCTTTAATCAGCCGCTGTGGGATTCTGTAACTGTGGCATAATTTATGACAGAGGAGCTGACATAACAACTCATCAGAATTTGGACAGTGTCACCATGGCAACTTGTCAGAGTTGAGCTCTTTGGATCTGCTCCAGCGGTGAAGAGGTTCTGTCACATCCCACAGACCTCTTACAGCCAATTTTATTATTAAGGATACTAAATTTGATGTACACAAAAATACTCTTTTATGTCAAATGACACCATAATTGAGCTATTTTCATCTCGTCCTACATAGAGCAGGACGTCATTTTGTGATGCAGTAGAGAGAAAAAACCTGTGGAGCTCATCTTAGATGAATCATCTTCAACGCTGAGCTGTAAAAGGACCTTTTAATGCTTTCAGAGAGAGAGAGAGAGAGAGAGAGAGAGAGAGAGAGAGAGAGAGAGAGAGAGAGAGAGAGAGAGAGAGAGAGAGAGAGAGAGAGGGGCTGTGGGTCAACTGAGTCAGAGTTTTAACATAAAAGACTTGACTGCATCACTGGGGTACTCTTAGGTACAGCAAGCATGTAGTAATATAATAGCAGGCTGTTACTTCGTGACAGCAAACAAGAGAAGAAAATAGAGGAGGAAAAAAAAACAGACAAGCTTGTCACACTTCTTAATTATTAGTCTGAGTATGTTAAAATATGCTTAAGTTCTTAAATTTAGTTATATTTTGCAGGACTGTCCGAAAAGCATGTCAAACAAGCTTAAAATGGATTCTAAGTAGAACTTTATTTTAAAATTCAGTAGCAAACATGACATTTCTACGGCACATTGCCAAAACACTAACTGGACACGATGAGTATTCTGAATGCTTAGTGTCTGTGAATACGCGGTCATTTTTCACAAATACAAAATTAACAATGCGGTTAGTCAATGTCCAGGCAGAACAAGTGCAAGATGGAGCATCGAGACGACTAGACTGGGGCAGATGCTCAGAGTGTTGCTTTGTATTAAGGATAACATCATAACATCTGTCAATACTTTTACACGTAGTATTAAGTATATTCTTTATACTATGATTTTTAATACGAACAGAATGTACGATTAGGTTTAACTTATCTGCAAAGCCATTTAATATTAAAAGAAACAGGAAACGAGTGGGCAAGTGAAAGTGCATCGTTGTAACTGGATTCACTAACAGTATACTGCATAAAAGCTCTTGTTATATAAATGTGTCATGAATAAGGCTGCTTTCACACTAGGCTTTAAAAAAAATAAACAAATCTGCAGTGTCTTTCCTAAACCGGGTTCCAAACCACTGTGCAGATTTATACCAGGACTGGTCCGTGATCTCAGATACCTACAACCATCAGAAAACTCTCATCTCTAGCTAGACTGTAACATGAAAAATATATTGATGTTGAAATCTTTCTAACTGAATACATCATGAAGCGAAACATTCATTCATGAACAAAATGATTTTTCTACCAGCAGAGGCTTTCATGTCGATTTGATGTGTTGGAGGTCACTCATAACTTTTCAGAAAACATGAACCTTTCCTCTTTGAGAAGAAATCCCATAAGGATCCCATTCTGCATTCTTCCCATAAGAACTTGTACAGGGAAAAACACCTAGTGTGAAAGCAGACTAAGGTTTCTGAGCTTGTTAACACACACACAGCTCAACCATGTCCAACCTCGCATGAAATGGGGGAAGAAATGACATTGTCAGAATGAAATCTAATCTGCTCAGCCCACATCATTGAACATAGTGACAGCAAATTTAATTGTCTGCGCAGTCACTCATCCCGACAACCAACAGCATCAGAAGACCTCCAGGTCATTCGAGTTGTAAACTACAGGCACTTCCTCTGTGCCCTGCGCAGACTCGGCTTGCTCCTCGCTTCCGTCCTCCAGGGACTCCAAAGCGTCGTTGGTGTCACTGGCAAACGTTTCCCGAGAAACGTCATCGTGCTCCTGCAGGTTCAAAGTGCCGATTGCTTGCTTCATTTTCTTAGCCGTCAAGTATTTCTGCCGCTGCTTGGCTGCTTTTTTGTTTGTCTTCTTGTTGTTATACTCTTTCTGGTTCTCATCATGGAATATTTCCTAGGAAACAAAGGTTTTTGTTTTTTTTTAAGAGCAAGGCAAACATTTTTGACGATGGGGCTGATGTAGCCACTCTGTAATCCCCTTCTCCCTCTTCCAATACATCTTACATGTTTCACTGAGATTATTCACATATTAAGATTGCATTAGTGGTATTTTTAAAACTAACCTAATTTATCATAACCATTACAATTTTTAGTGACTAGGTCAATAACTCTGTGGGATGGTAAGTGTTGCTGAGCAAGTCAGTCGAAATTAGCCACATTTTTTGGTCATTAAAAAAAAAAGAGTTAATTAGTACATAAACTACATATACACCGACCAGGCATAACATTATGACCACCTGCCTAATATTGTGTTGGTCCTCCTTTTGCTGCCAAAACAGCCCTGACACGTCATGCACTTTGTATTCTGACACCTTTCTATCAGAACCAGCATTAACTTCTTCAGCAATCTGAGCAACAGTAGCTCGTCTGTTGAATCGGACCACACGTGCATCAATAAGCCTCGGCCACCCATAACCCTGCCGCACTTCACCACTGTTCCTTCCTTGGACCACTTTTGATAGATACTGACCACTGCAGACTGGGAACACCCCACAAGAGCTGCAGTTTTGGAGATGTTCTGATCCAGTGGTCTAGCCACCACAATTTGTCATCAAACTCGCTCAAATCCTTACACTTGTCCATTTTTCCTGCTTCTAACACATCAACTTTGAGGACAAAATGTTCACTTGCTGTCTAATATATCCCACCCACTAACAGGTGCCATGATGAGGAGATATTCATCTTATTCACTTCACCTCTCACTGCTCACAATGTTATAGCTGATCGGTGTGTAATGTATGCAGAATGAGGAATTCATCAAGATTAACATTAGTTGAATATGGCCCTTTGGCCCATATTTAAAAAAAAAAATCCATCATAACAATGGATCAAGGATGAAATAAAAGTGTCGTTTGACTCTAAAATTTGTCTAAAACAGAATAACCCCATCACATGGGGTCATTCTGAGCACAAGTTGTTAAGGCTCTGGGTTGCTGTTCTGAGGATCGGGGCTCAAGCCCCAGCACCACCAAGCTCCACTGTTGGACAATTGAGCAAGGCCCTTAACCCTGTATCATAGCTGCCCCTGCGCTCTGACCCAAAACTTCTTTAGCTGGGATATGTGAAGAAAAGAATTCCGCTGTAATGTATGTGTGGTGATAATAAAGACTTCTTCTAGCTTGTTCTTTTCATCATACCTTAACCTGATCCTGAGTAATACTAGGAGTATTCTTCAGCAAGTTCAGATAAACCCCTCCAGGTGTCCTCCTTCTGCTGCCATCCTATGAGAGGGAAACAAATACAAATATATATGTTAATGCAGACGTTTCCAGCTAGTGTGGGTGCAGCTTTTCAATCCAATCAAGCAGAAGCCAGAAATCTGAGTCTTACTGAAAGCTTACTGAAATATCAACTGATTAATCAGGTGGAATAAGGTGAGGCTCCTGTGTAATTGGAATGAAAACCTGCACCCACAGTGGCCCTTTGCAGATAAGACTGGACATCGCGGTGTGAAAGCTAACCAGATCCATACGTCAAAGAATAGCAAGCAGAAATGATTAAGGTCAGCAGTGCAACTCAGAGGCAAGTAGTAGAGACGTTTCTCAGGAGGAAACTAAAATCTGATTCGTGTTAAACAACCTTTGCTGCTAAACAATGTAACAGAGAGGTTTTGTCAGATTTTTGCGAGTTATTCAAATTTGAAATCTTACCACTGTGTATAGACCTCCATTTTGTTCAATCGTTGCAGTTTCTGACAGCAGCTCTATCGCTTTCTTTGTGCCGATCACATTCACGACACGCTCTATTAACTCCTTCTTTGGCTCCATTAACCTATTGAGAAGGAAAGAGAAAACCGTCATCAAGAAATACAACACAGCAAACAACTCGTGCAGTTCAATTTCTTTAGCGTTTAGATTAACACTTAGAGGTTTGCCTCACCTGTGTGCTATCTCCTCAATCACTTTATCCTTGGGGTCATCAGCCGTGATCTCATATCGCCCTTTAAAGTCCATCTCAGCTCTAGCACCCAGCCTTTCCTTGACTGACCGCTTCCTCTTCAGATGGCCATCGCTCTTGTTCTGCACTCCGTGCTGCATGTATTCCTCCAGCTGCTCCTCCAGCATGGTCTCCATGCCATGCTCCTCCTCCTGCTGCTGTTTCTCCTTTTCCATCAGCTTACGTGCCAGTATGTAGTTATATGTCTCACACTGGCGGCTGTCCATAGTGATTCCCCCCTCCATTCCCATGATGCCGAGCTCAGCTGCGACAGCCTCCTGGCTTTGCTCCTGCACCACAGAACCCCAGACGTTGTTCACTTTGCGGCCTGGAGGTCCTGCGACATTGGTGGTACCTCCGAAAGCTGTGGGAGGAACAGGTGGACGAACATTGGTGCACTTCTGACGCTTTCGTCTCCACAGTGCAGCCTCTTCCTCCGAGTCGCTGTCGCTGGAGTCGGTTGCAATGGAGCTACGGTAGCTGGTGACATGTGGAGCTGTGTGTGGACGAGGTCTGCTCTGGAAGTGCTGGGTTGACAAAACACCTGCAGAAGGCATCTGTAAAAGAATTGCAACATGTTTTCAGAAATGGAAAAAAGCCAATATTTTCCTCTACTCATTTATTTTGCTGTTTAGATCCTACCCACAATTACTGCAACACAGTAAACAGAACAAGTGATAAATAATACAGTGTAATAGGTTATGACTGGAAACACGTTTGAAGAATCAGTACCAGGCAGAAATCGCATGTCTTGCTCTGAGTGGACATGGCTAATCATACAGGTCGAAAGGACTGTTGCTAAAACAATGCTATATGCACTCCTTAGGGCACTAAATTAAGCAGCTAAACACGTGAGTGGAAAAATTACATAGCTAACAGTTACTTAGCTAGCAAGCATTCTTGACTCAGCTAACCTGGTTAGCTAACGTTATAAAACAAGCTAGCCATACACATCTCTAAAACACTGCCCTGGGGAAATGGATACACGTTTTATATTCTTACCTGCTGCCGGTCAACTGAATGCATTTCTGTCTCTGAATCAGAGCCACTTATTTCTCCATCCTCTAGATTCTCCATTGTGTTTCTGTTGTTGTGACCCGCCATTTCTTCAACCCGGAAGTTATACGGAAGTTGAACGCGTCACTCGTTACTGGATAAAAAAAAAAAAACTACAGCAAAACCTACAAAACAGTGCGTTAAGAGTACATCTATCTTTCTAAATATTTCACCAGTGAATGTTTAACAGAGAAGCTGGTTGGAAAATACGGTAATTTAACAGCATAATTGCTAACATATTATTTATGAAGAAGAACTAGTAAGTATTTCTAGAAAATATATTAGTCTGTTATGCTACATATTACATATTACTAAACATATTATTAAATTATTAAAGTTGTTATTCTTAAACCGCAATAACTCAAAAAATGTATAGAAAAAATTTTTTTTAACTTGGGCCTAATGTGTTACGTAACTGTGAAAATTCAGGAATAATAATATTTATGGTGCAAAAAAAAGCAAAACAATCCAAAATAGGCATAGAATTACACACAAAAAACACGTTATTTATACAAATATTTACGCTGAAGGCGAGACATTTTTGTAGAGGACTAATTTAAAAAAAAAAAAAAAAAAAAAAAAAAAAGATAGCAGAGGATGGTTTCGATCCATCGACCTCTGGGTTATGGGCCCAGCACGCTTCCGCTGCGCCACTCTGCTGTGGAATGTGGTTGTGCATCAGAGTATATGTATAGAAGCTGGGGGGAAGAAGGGGAGAAAAATGGGGAAGAAGGGGAAGAGGAAAAAAAGAGAAGAAAAGAAAGCAGAGGAGAAACAGAATGCTATGGTGATTTACAGTGGCGTGAAAAAGTGTTGCCCCCCCATGTTTGTCACACTTTAATGTTTCAGATAATCAAACACATTTAAATATTAGTCAAAGATAACACAAGTAAACACATCATGCAGTTTTTAAATGAAGGTTTTTATTATTAAGGGAAAACAAAATCCAAAACTACATGGCCCTGTGTGAAAAAGTGTTTTCCCCCTAAGCCTAATAACTGGTTGGTCCACCCTTAGCAGCAACAACTACAATCAAGCGTTTTCCATAACTTGCAATGAGTCTGTTACAGCGCTGTGGAGGAATTTTGGCCCACTCATCTTTGCAGAATTGTTGTAATTCAGCCACATTGGAGGGTTTTCGAGCATGAACCACCTTTTTAAGGTCATGCCACAGCATCTCAATGGGATTGAGGTCAGGACTTTGACTAGGCCACTCCAAAGTCTTCATTTTGTTTTTCTTCAGCCATTCAGAGGTGGACTTGCTGGTGTGTTTTGGATCATTGTCCTGCTGCAGAACCCAAGTTCCCTTCAGCTTGAGGTCACAAACAGATGGCCGGACATTCTCCTTCAGGATTTTCGTTTTCAAACGTTTTCAAAAAAAGGTTTCAGACAAAGATTAAATATTGCATTCACTTTTGAAATGATAAATGTTAGTCTCTTTCTTCTATTTCCCCCCTCTTTCCCCTTCTTCCCCACCCTGCTGTCAAAATGAGTCAAGTTTTAACTCCTGTGTAGTCAGTTGATTTCGATTATTTAATTATATGCAAAATATGGCTTCTCCATTTGCATGCACTGTTAGAAATATTGTCTTTTTTTAAAACAAAATAATGAATTTTATTGTGTTGATGTTATTGTGTTGATGTTATTGTGTTGATGTTATTGGGAGGCATTGGTGGCTCAGTGGTAGGTTTCTCGCCTATCATGCGGAAGGCCCGGGTTTGATTCCAGCCAATGCCTCAACCCTAGCCACTGGATGCAGTGTCGGTCCCAAGCCTGGAAAAATGGGAAAATGGTTGTGGCAGGAAGGGCATCCGGTGTAAAACCTGTGCCAAGTTGTTGTGTGGACCAGTTGGTCCGCTGTGGCGACCCCGAACAGGGAGCAGCCGAAAGCAACTTCATTGTGTTGATGTTATTGTATTTTTATTCAGTTTTATTCTTTGTCCTTTGATTGGTTAGAAATTCTAATTAACTTTACTCATAATTGGTCCATTACTTATTTACTAAGTATATAAGTATGTGCTAAGGTGCTACAGTATGCAAACATCATGGAATAATAAAATAGTTTTCCTGATAACTGAAAAGTGTGAAATACTTTTGAAATGAGTGGCCAGTCACTGGTGTATAAAACAATAGAATTCTATATAAAAAAAGATACAGCACAAAATACACACTATAACAATATACATAAGCTAAATTATAACACAGTATATAAATCCATAAACAACAAAAAACTATCAATATTTATATTAAATATAAATAAATATAAATATTAAAGCACAACTAAATATGCATCAACATCAACGTAAAAAAAAAAAAGATATTAAAAACTAAATAAATACACCAGATAACAATAAATACAAGTGATTTATAAGACAGTGGAGTGCTGCTGGGCTGGGGAGTGGTGGTGGCGGCTAAAGGTCCAGGGACCAAAAACACAGTGAATGTGGGTTTGATGTGGGGACCATGCATGATCCAAGTGCTGGGCACACTGGGATCAGCACTGGCCTGCCCCATGATGCCTGGGTGAGGAAGCAGCAATCTCTGTTTTTCTGGCTGTGTCAGGTAGGTCTGAGGATGGAGAGGTTAGGTGTCTCTTGAGTCTTGCTTGCCCTATGGTGTTTGGTGGCAAGCTGTAGGTGTGCACTTGCCCTTGTTCATGGAATGGTGGTGCAGTTGGCATAGACTGAACGACCAGCAATCTCAGACGACATGCAAATATACGAGGAAGGAGGAAGACGAGGGCTGTAGAAAAAGAAAAGGGCTGTAGGAAAAACACATTGCATTTTAACATAGTTTAACATACTAAAATAGTAAAAAAACAAAAACAAAAAAACGGATATTGCATATTGAAGGTTTTTTAAAATTACCTGATGCCTCCTTGGTGTGTTTATGTTAAGCTTGGCTGCAGCACTGAGGGACCCTCTGAACCGTGGCTTTGTAAGCTAACAGTGGGGGTTACAGAAAAGTACAAGTTGAAAATCATTCAGTCGGTTTTGATTATGTGACAACTACTCTTGAACCCCCCACCTTGCAGATTTCTGAACAATTACAGAGAAAAAGAGCTGTGTGTGTGATAGGTGAGTCGTTAAACTATACAACAATCTGATTAATCTCTTACCATTGATATGTTAGGTGGATGTTGTCTGGCTGTCTGGGAAGAGGTCAGGGTAGGGGCAGATGTAGAGGCTAGCTGATCACTGGTTCCCTAAAAAGTGCAAAACAGGGTGAAAACTTGAAGAAAGGCAGGGTGTAATTGAAAGACACAACAAAAGCCTGAATTACATACTTTGGGAAGATGGAATCCACAAAGACAACGTGGTACACCACCAAGAAGTGAGGTTTGTCCACTGGCCTGCATTGGACATTTACTTATCTGTAATGTTCAAAAACACTGCAGCGGTTGGCACGCAACCTACAGATTACTCAATATGGTTTTATGTCTTTTTTATACAGACCTTCTGAAACAGGTCATACCACTTCTTCTGGCGAGGAACAGGTCTGTTCCCTAGCTTCAGAGAACCACACACCTGTGCTGGCAAACTGCCGCACTCCTCATCCCCTATGGCCTTATGCGATTTGAATGACATGCAAAGATGTATAATTCACACCAATGACTGACTTTTTACTTAACAGTGTGATCTAAATTGGTTACTGAGTGGGAGAGTCGGGATTTGACCAATGGTGAAAGAGTCGGTGTTGCCAGATCAAATATTATTCCTCGGCACTAATCGAGGGTTTGGGTCTTGTAGTTTAATAAATTAGACGTCTGTCAAAAACTAGATTCGCCTCGTCTTTTATTTCACATTATAGTTGCTCTTAAATAATTTACATTTTGATTAAACTCATTTCTGTTGAATTGAGCACTGTCATTTAAGCAAATATGATTTTTAAAATATTCCATAGCTCAGTTTATTCATGAGAACAACAGATCCCCATCGGATTAAAATACATTATCTAAACAAAAAATGATTCATGAGGCATGGAATCAGGGTTCAAAATTTTTACATGAATCAAATACGGGTGAAATAAAAGTTTTGTATCACATTGCTACCCTTTTGGTAGCTTTCACTTGAATATTGTTGCACCACTCACATTCACTATGCGGACACTGAGCTCTAAATAAAATTCTTTGGACATTGCTAGTACTGTCATCTGTATCTTATGTATTGCAATCTCATTTTATACAACTGAGCAATTGAAGGTTAAGGGCCTTGCTCAAGGGCTCAGCAGGGGCAGCTTGACGGACCTGGGATTCGAACTCACAACCTTCGGATCTACGGGCTGGTTCTATGACGTACTCTAAAAAAAAAATACACGAATCACAAAACTAGAAGGGCAGGAGGTTGAGAAGCGGCGGACCAATGGAGACTTTTATCCCGCCCCCTAAAGTGCATAAAACTCTACTTGTGATTTTTGGAATAACAAACTAGCAACCTTGTGATTCGCAGTGTTATATTATTTTTTTTTACGTGTATTAATTTGACGTCATATGGTTCAGCCGGCCAATCAGAGCTCACCCTTTCCATCTTTCTCAGCAGAAATAACGTCGGCTCGTTCCATCTTTCTCCCCCAATCCCTGCGCCGCAAAGATGGACAGACAAAGATGGCCGCGCCCATAGCGAGCCAATCGAATCTTTCGCGTTTTCATCTTTCTCCGCCAATCGCGTTCGTTCACAGCGATGAGCCCGCCCACGGCAAAAGATGGATGGGCCAATCAAATCGTGCGCGCCATTAAGAGCTGTTTTTTTTGTTTAAATCCACACCTCGATGTTTACCATGTGTTGATTTGCATTATAAATACATTATAGTGTACTTTTATTATAGCGTGCATTATTATGTACGATTTACATTCTAAGACGGTTGGAAATTGTACAAAATTGCATGTTTTTGTTCGTTTTCATTTATTCAATTATTGTATATTATGGTTTAATTATCATTATTCAATTCAACATGCTGACTTTGACTATCTTCATAGACACTGTTCAGAACCTACACTGGGCAAGCCAGGGGCAAAGATGACCAAACAAAAACAACTAAGCTGTTAAATTGTTTATTTTCAACAGGTTTTTCCACTGCTGTGAAGTCTTCAATATGTTTAAGCCTTAAAAACCTCAGTTTTCCAGCACAGGTGTTTGGCTCTCTGCAGCTGACAACAGACCTGCTCCTCACCAGAGGGTATGTATAGAAAAGACATAAAATCATACCATGTAATCTATAGGTTGTGTGCCAATTGACGGGTTTTTTTTTTTATGTTACAGATAAGTAAATGCCCAGTGCAGGCCTGTGGACAGACATCACTTTTTTCTAGATTCTCCCACTCAAGTTATTGAGGAGACTTTGGTACATAAATATCTCAGTATATTGTATCTCAAATATCTCACCTAAACTGTAGCCATTGTTTACATTTTACTGCCATAAATGTAGTGTTAATATATATTTAATTCATCATGTTGTTATCACCGAACCCACATTCAGTGTGTTTGTAGACCCTGGACCCTCAGCCACCAGCACTCCCGAGCCCAGGAGCACTCCATTATCTGTGATGGTCCATCAGCCAAGCAGTGTTCCTCCAACTTCAGCATTTCAACCACCTGTTCCAGTTAACCACATGCATATGTTAGGTGAGTGGAAGGCCAACACTTGCAGAAAGTGTGGTCATTATAGGACATCAGCAACTGGACATAGCCACTATCTGCGAGGGCAGAATTTACCGTCCAGTGACAGAGATGATGACAAAAGAGCAGTGGCTCAAAGAAATAAAGAAAGTATAGATATGTTGCATATAGCTTTTGTATTCTTACAAAGTTATATGTATATTTTATATGTAAATATTTTATGTGTAAATAGTATTTTTCTGTTTTGTTTATAGTTTAATATATTGCTATTTCATAATTTGTCACTTGTATTTATTGTTAGGGTACATGTAATGTATTTTTTGAATTGTATTTGCACATTATTCAATTGCTGCTGTTGCACACACCTTGTTTACAGTTCTCCTATTTTGCACATTGCGCTGCTTATACACTGAAGAACGTATACTGGTCGGCTATTCGGTCTTTATTGTGTATTTTGTGGATCTGTCCTGTACTGTTTTGTTCTGTACTGTCTTTTGTCTTGCACTGTTTGCACTAGGTTGCACTTTATGTGGCTAGGACAACTTACTTTCTGTCCTTAGCTCTGTGTTGTTTTGTAGCTCTGTGTTATGTTGTTTTATTTATGTAGCTCCAGGGTCCTGGAGAAATGTTGTCTCATTTCACTGTGTACTGCGTCAGCCATATATGGTCGAAAGGACAATAAAAGCTTCTTGACATGACTTGATTTGAATGTATTCTTTATTTAATCAATATTATTAAGTTTTGGGATGTTAATCTAGCCATGGGGGTCACAGTCCAGTGACTTCTGTGCCGGTCCCAAGCCCGGATAAATAGAGAGGGTTGCGTCAGGAAGGGCATCCGGCGTAAAACATTGCCAAATTTAACCATGCGAATCGTCAGTACGAATTTCATACCGGATCGGTCGAGGCCCGGGTTAACAACGACCGCCATCGGCGCCGTTGACCTACAGGGCGCCGGTGGAAATTGGGCTACTGTTGGTCGAAGAAGTAGAGGAGGGAGGAGAGTGCGCAGACAGAGAGAGAAGAGGAAAGGTAAGAGTGTAGGACTGAGAATAGGAACTCTGATTGTTGGTACTATGACAGGGAAAGGTAGAGAGCTGGCTGATATGATGGAGAGAAGGAAGGTGGATATACTGTGTGTACAGGAGACCAGGTGGAAGGGTAGCAAGGCTCGTAGTATAGGAGCAGGATTCAAGCTGTTTTATTATGGTGTGGATAGTAAGAGAAATGGGGTAGGTGTGGTCCTGAAGGAGGAGTTTGTGAGGAATGTTCTGGAGGTGAAGAGAGTGTCAGACAGCGTGATGAGTCTGAAGTTAGAGATTGAAGGGGTGATGTTGAATGTTGTTAGTGGTTATGCCCCACAGGTAGGTTGTGAGTTAGAGGAGAAAGAGAGATTCTGGAGTGAATTAGATGAGGTGATGGAGAGTATTCCCACGGGTGAGAGAGTGGTGATGGGAGCGAATTTTAATGGACATGTTGGTGAGGGGAACACAGGTGATGAGGAGGTGATGGGCAAGTTTGGAGTTAAGGAAAGGAACCTTGAAGGACAGATGGTAGTGGACTTTGCTAAGAGGATGGACATGGCTGTGGTTAACACTTATTTTCAGAAGAGGGAGGAGCATAGAGTGACTTACAAGAGTGGAGGTAGGAGAACACAGGTAGACTACATCCTATGTAGAAGAGGCAATCTGAAAGAGATTAGTGACTGTAAAGTGGTAGTGGGAGAGAGTGTAGCCAGACAGCATAGGATGGTGGTGTGTAGGATGACTTTGATGGTCTGTAAGACGAAGAGGTCAAAGATAGAGATAGAGAAGAAAACCAAGTGGTGGAAGCTGAAAAAGGAGGAATGTTGTGAGGAATTTAGACAGAAGTTGAGGCAGGCTCTGGGTGGTCAGGTAGTGCTGCCAGATGACTGGGAAACTACAGCAGAAGTGATCAGGGAGACAGGGAGAAAGGTGCTGGGTGTGTCATCTGGAAGGAGGAAAGAAGATAAGGAGACTTGGTGGTGGAATGAGGAAGTTCAGGATAGTATCCAGAGGAGGAGGTTAGCCAAGAAGAAGTGGGACATGGACAGGACTGAAGAGAATAGACAGGAATACAAGGAGTTACAGCGCAGAGTGAAGAGGGAGGTGTCTAAGGCCAAGCAGAAGGCATATGACGAGTTGTACACTAGGTTAGACACTAGAGAAGGAGAGAAGGACTTGTACAGGTTAGCTAGGCAGAGGGATGGAGATGGGAAGGATGTGCAGCAAGTTAGAGTTATTAAGGATAGAGATGGAAGGGTGCTCACAAGTGAGGAGAGTGTACAGAGGAGATGGAAGGAGTACTTTGAGGAGCTGATGAATGAGGAAAATGAGAGGGAAAAAAGAGTAGAAGGGGTGAACTCTGTGGAACAGAAAGTAGATAAGATTAGAAAGGATGAAGTCAGGAAGGCTTTGAAGAGGATGAAAAGTGGGAAGGCAGTTGGTCCTGATGACATCCCGGTGGAGGTCTGGAAGTGTCTGGGAGAGGCAGCAGTGGAATTTTTAACTAGTTTGTTCAACAGGGTTTTAGAGAGTGAGAGGATGCCTGAGGAATGGAGAAGAAGTGTGTTAGTGCCGATCTTTAAGAATAAGGGTGACGTGCAGAGTTGCAGCAACTATAGGGGGATAAAGTTGATGAGCCATACAATGAAGCTATGGGAAAGAGTAGTGGAAGCTAGGTTAAGGAAGGTAGTGGAAATTTGTGAGCAGCAGTATGGCTTCATGCCCAGAAAGAGCACAACGGATGCAATTTTTGCTCTGAGAATTTTGATGGAGAAGTATAGGGATGGTCAGAAGGAGTTGCACTGTGTGTTTGTAGACTTGGAGAAAGCGTATGACAGGGTGCCAAGAGAAGAGCTGTGGTACTGTATGAGGAAGTCAGGAGTAGCAGAGAAGTATGTCAGAGTGGTGCAGGACATGTATGAGAGGAGCAGGACAGTGGTGAGGTGTGCTGTAGGTCAGACAGAGGAGTTCAAAGTGGAGGTGGGACTGCATCAGGGATCGGCTCTGAGCTCCTTCCTGTTTGCTATGGTGATGGACCAGTTGTCAGAGGAGGTCAGACAGGAGTCTCCTTGGACAATGATGTTTGCAGATGACATTGTGATCTGTAGTGAGAGCAGGGAGCAGGTGGAGGAAAACCTGGAGAGGTGGAGGTTTGTGCTGGAGAGAAGAGGAATGAAAGTCAGTCGTAGTAAGACTGAGTACATGTGTGTGAATGAAAGGGAGGGAAGTGGAACAGTAAGGTTATAGGGTGAAGAGGTGAAGAAGGTACAGGAGTTTAAGTACTTGGGGTCAACAGTCCAGAGTAATGGAGAGTGTGGGAAAGAGGTAAAGAAGCGAGTGCAGGCAGGTTGGAATGGGTGGAGAAAGGTGTCGGGAGTTCTGTGTGATCAGAAAATATCAGCGAGAATCAAGGGGAAGGTGTACAGGACAGTGGTGAGACCGGCCATGCTGTATGATTTAGAGACAGTGTCACTGAGGAAGAGACAGGAGTCAGAGCTAGAGGTAGCAGAGCTGAAGATGTTGAGGTTCTGTTTTTATCTGTTAGGGAGGCCAGATTAAGATGGTTTGGACATGTTCAGAGGAGGGAGAGTGAGTATATTGGTAGGAGAATGTTGGACATGGAGCTGCCAGGCAGGAGGCAAAGAGGAAGGCCAAAGAGGAGGTATATGGATGGAATAAATGAGGATATGAAGCTAGTGGGTGCAAGTGTTGAGGATGCAGAAGATAGGGATAGGTGGAGAGAGATGATTCGCTGTGGCGACCCCTGAAGGGAAAAGCCGAAAGAAGAAGAAGATTAAGTTTTGGGATGTTATTGTATATTTAGGTGTGTGCTTTATTTATATATAAATATATATATATATACATATATAGAGCAAGTTCAAGACAGGCGTGTATAAATCACACGTGGCACTCTATCTCTCCTTTGCTTTCTTTCTTTCTTTTCTTCTCTTTTTCCCTTCTTTCCCACCCGAAAAACTAAGCCCCACCCCTGATAAACAACATCTGAATTCAACGATTTGGAGGGGTGTACCAAAACTTTTGGCAATACAGTGTGGCAATGCATTATTTTTTTTAAATCTTTATATTCTATAACACATATCTGGCAACCCGGACTTCAGTCATGTGCCGTGTGCGTCAGGCTCTTTGGTTCGCACATGCGCATTGGAGTTTTTTATTTATTACTCCAGCCATGCAGCGCACACTGGCTTTCTCTGCCTTCCGTCACTTTGCACTTCGGAAAAAACTTTGCTCCCTGACCATCCGGCAGACTGCAGCCATGTCTACTCTTCTTATCAATCAGCCGAAGTATTCTTGGCTGAAAGAACTAGGTCTAAGCGAAGAAAACGATGGCGTTTACAACGGGACGTGGGGAGGTAAAGGAGAGGTAAGATTAGAACAGGTGACCAATGCTAAATATATACACAGAGGAGCGGATGGCTGCAAAAAAAAGCGCCTGTACTGGTCAGAGGCCCACTCGGCCTGGTCATTCTTTAGATTATTTACAGCAATCTTGGATTTGGAGTAGCATTTTGCAAGCACCCTGGCTAATATTTGCTTTGTAGCAGTTGCATCATCGTTTGCATTTTGACAGCGCAGCAACTTCAAATGGGGTTCTATCACCAGTAACCCAAACTGGGATTATTAAACTGGTCTTACTATATAATGTCATGTGCACTGTATGCAGTGTGTCCTTAATTAAATGCTGCATTATGTTAGCCATGTTGCCTGAACCACATGATCCATGTACAGATTAATGCCTGGGCTTTAAATCTCTTATTTTTTTGTGCATCTAAGGATCCGTTTTAACGTGAGTGATGCTTTCTGAACATAACCTAACTCTTATTTAAGAGTAATGTTTTAGCTACTTATGGGACCCAGTGACGGTTATGTCTTATGAATATACAATAGATATGAAAATTCTACACCAGATTGTTATACTGGCAAGTTTTCATCTTGAAATTATGACAAGTAAAGATTACATGACAACCAGAAGCATTTCAAATAGAAAAACACTTATAATAATACTCTGGTTGCAGAAGTGTGTACACAAGTTTATGTTCAGGAGTAATTATCTTTATGACAGGACAATGGACTTTATATCCATTGTAGATCCCAGTGCAGTATGATCATGGAGTATATTCATCCTCCAGTCGCAGTATGTTGATGTGCAGTCAGATTTCACAGCATGAGGTTTTTACATGTCTGATTATTACTTTAATCTTCTAGGTGGTCACATCGTACTGTCCAGCCAACAACGAGCCCATTGCCAGAGTCCGACAGGTAACGTGACTTCTGCCCACATTACCATGTTCCATGCGCAATCATAAGAAATATGGTTAAATCCACAACTGTGTTTCATATCTGCACTGCTACGTTTCATTTAACTTATTCTATTCTATAGTGAAGATTTTTCTTCTTCTTTTATTTTTGTAAAGATATATAACTGATTAAGCTGCTGTAACAGAAGAATTTCCCTTATGGGATCAATAAAGTCTGTCTGCCATCCTGCCTGTCTGTCTGTCTATCTATCTGCCTTGCTACCTGTCTGTCTGTCTGTCTATCTATCTGCCTTGCTACCTGTCTGTCTGTCTATCTATCTGCCTTGCTACCTGTCTGTCTGTCTATCTATCTGCCTTGCTACCTGTCTGTCTGTCTATCTATCTGCCTTGCTACCTGTCTGTCTGTCTATCTATCTGCCTTGCTACCTGTCTGTCTGTCTATCTATCTGCCTTGCTACCTGTCTGTCTGTCTATCTATCTGCCTTGCTACCTGTCTATCTATCTGCCTTGCTACCTGTCTGTTTGTCTGTCTATCTGCCTTGCTACCTGTCTGTCTGTCTGTCTATCTGCCTTGCTACCTGTCTGTCTGTCTATCTATCTATCTGCCTTCCTACCTGTCTGTCTGTCTATCTATCTATCTATCTATCTATCTATCTATCTATCTATCTATCTATCTATCTGCCTTCCTACCTGTCTGTATGTCTATCTATCTGCCTTGCTACCTGTCTGTATGTCTATCTATCTATCTGCCTTCCTACCTGTCTGTCTGTCTATCTGTCTGCCTTGCTACCTGTCTGTCTGTCTGTCTATCTGCCTTGCTACCTGTCTGTCTGTCTATCTATCTGCCTTGCTACCTGTCTGTCTGTCTATCTATCTGCCTTGCTACCTGTCTGTCTGTCTATCTATCTGCCTTGCTACCTGTCTGTCTGTCTATCTATCTGCCTTGCTACCTGTCTATCTATCTGCCTTGCTACCTGTCTGTTTGTCTGTCTATCTGCCTTGCTACCTGTCTGTTTGTCTGTCTATCTGCCTTGCTACCTGTCTGTCTGTCTATCTATCTATCTGCCTTCCTACCTGTCTGTCTGTCTGTCTGTCTGTCTGTCTGTCTATCTATCTATCTATCTATCTATCTATCTATCTATCTATCTATCTATCTATCTGCCTTCCTACCTGTCTGTATGTCTATCTATCTGCCTTGCTACCTGTCTGTATGTCTATCTATCTATCTGCCTTCCTACCTGTCTGTCTGTCTATCTGTCTGCCTTGCTACCTGTCTGTCTGTCTGTCTATCTGCCTTGCTACCTGTCTGTCTATCTATCTGCCTTGCTACCTGTCTGTCTATCTATCTGCCTTGCTACCTGTCTGTCTGTCTATCTATCTGCCTTGCTACCTGTCTGTATGTCTATCTATCTGCCTTCCTACCTGTCTGTCTGTCTATCTGTCTGCCTTCCTACCTGTCTGTCTGTCTATCTGTCTGCCTTCCTACCTGTCTCTGTCTATCTGTCTGTCTTCCTACCTATCTGTCTGTCTATCTGTCTGCCTTCCTGTCTGTCTGTCTGTCTGTCTGTCTGTCTGTCTGTCTGCCTTCCTACCTGTCTGTCTGTCTATCTGTCTATATTTTAGGACTAAAATGCAGACAAATGTCTATACAATACAAATGCACAAATTATCCCCAGATGACATAATCGTCACAAAGAACCCTTTCTGCACTTTAGGAAACAGTAAACTGTAGAGACATATATCTTTTTTTAGTGACTACATGGTGGTAAATATATAAATTAAGCGATTGTATAGAGTTTCTGTACTTAAAATAATGAAAGATCCCTGTGTGAGTCCTTCTGCTTTAATATAAGAAGTGTATAAAGGGGTAAGTGTGTATAAGATGGTTTGTTCAGATTTTTGTAAAATCTGGTTCTGCCTTTTTATCAGGCTACCCTGGCTGAATATGAAGAAACTGTACAAAAGTCACGAGAGGCATGGAAACTTTGGGCAGATGTAAGTAGCGAGATAAATCTTGAACTTTTTGTGCAATAATTCTTATATTCTGTAAAGCTGTTTAGAGACGTCCATCGTTAAAAGTGCTATACAAATAAACTTGGAATGAATTGAAAGTAAAGACAAGGAGTTGAGATTTATGATGTCATGTGATTTCGGCTGATGGTTTGAATACGCATGCATCACAGCACTGTTGAAGTCTCCTATTCGAGAGCTCAGAAGGTTTTGATTCGTTTTCGACGAGAACGCATGACAGTTCATCCTAATGCACTTGTTCTAATGCAACAGCTCGTTCAGAGGGACCTGTACGGCACATGCTCCACATGATCAATGCCTAAAAATAAAAAGTTTTAAGAGCATGCATAGATAACAGTAATTCTGCTTCAAGTCAGACCATGAGATCACAGATGAGGGAATTGTTTATGTTCCTGGAAAAGCTTGCCTTGTCTTGTCTTGTTTAACTTTATATGAGTCTCTGAGAACATTTTTTTTCTCTTTTCTCCAGATTCCTGCTCCTAAAAGAGGGGAGATTGTAAGACAGATTGGAGATGCTCTGCGGAAAAAGATTAAGGTTCTCGGCAGCTTGGTACGCTCGCTTTTAGAAACTCGCGTTCGCGTTGACGATACTTCGGAATTAAAGGATATATCTGGACTGTTGTGCGTTTATGTATTATTAGGTATCTCTGGAGATGGGGAAGATCTACGTGGAGGGCGTCGGTGAGGTGCAAGAGTACGTCGACGTGTGTGACTACGCTGTCGGACTCTCCCGTATGATTGGCGGTCCGGTTCTGCCTTCTGAAAGTATGTCACATCAGTGGTGGTAAAAATCCACTTTTGTTTAGTTAGCCATTTGTTTGTAAGCTCAGAAGAGCTTAAAGTGTAACAATGAAGGCTTTTGAACTACCGATATGTCTATAATCTACTGATATGTTTGTTTATTAGTCAATCACTGAACAATACACTTTTTCCGTTGGCTGTGCTTCGATTGGGACCGTTAATCATGAAATATTTGCAGAGCTGTTCAGAGCTGTATATTTTGTCACATGATATCACATGGATTTGGATGTTCCTATTGGAGCTCTTTCGAGAATTTAAGTTAATGAGCACCAAATATTCACTATCAGTATCGATGCATCCTTGGTTCTTGTCATGCTGAACCCCAGACCCCTTAAATCATCACTTCTTGGTTCTTGCACCACTTTTGGGCTGGAACCAATCTCAATCTGTGCACTAAGAACAGGACCTTTTCTGTAAAAGCACACATTAGGCAAAACTTCTCAGAAGGCCACTCAGAAGCTCTCTTGTAATGTATTTTCAGGACCAGGCCATGCCCTGATCGAGCAGTGGAACCCTGTGGGTCTGGTGGGCATCATCACTGCCTTCAACTTCCCTGTAGCGGTGTACGGCTGGAACAATGCTATCGCTCTGATCTGTGGCAACGTCTGCCTCTGGTGAGAACTTGTTAGAAAATTAGGATTCAACATGAAGAAAAACTGCATCTAAGCCTGGATCACATGCTTGAAAAACCTCACTGTTAAATGTGCTTCTTCTCATGGCAGGAAAGGAGCCCCGACCACACCTCTGACCAGTGTAGCAGTGACTAAGTGAGTGTGTGTGTGTGCAGAAGCTCACTATTGTGATCATGCATTGCAATAATCTGTCATACAATTGTCAGAATTTGTCTCACCATGATCTGTGTGTGTGTGTTCATTCAGAATTGTAGCTGAGGTGTTGGAGCAGAATAACCTTCCTGGTGCTATCTGCTCTATGATGTGTGGTGGAGCTGACATTGGGTATGTGTACAATCACTGATTACTCCAGACTTAGTGATTTTTTTAAACAGCAGATTTATGCGATTTATAAACATGACAAAAGAATTACACAGCTACTCTTCAGGTTTGATATTTGCCCATTTTATTAGACAGTAAACACTAGGCTTTAGGCTTCATGGACAGACAAACCAAATTATTTCTATCAAGCACAGACATTTCACACTTCTCTTTGCTGATAGGCAGCCAGCTCTCTGCCTTGTTTCAGAGATTTTACCAATAAACTTTAAGGCATTTTGATTGAGTAAATAAACAGTACATGGGCAAAAGTATGTGGACACCCGACATTCACACCCATATGTGACTAGAGACACTCGGCTGTTTGCAGCTGCTGCTCGTTGTGCAGGTCGAAGAGAGCTTGGTGGAGTCTAGCGAGAGGTTTTATGGTCTAGCTGAATATGGTGGTGTGCGAGTCCATTGTAGAACACATCGTGTGTGTGTGTGTTGAGGAACTCCAAGAAATTAAACTGAAACCCAAACCGAAAGAAATGCAAGCCAAAAAGGGTCTGTCACCATCCCAAAGCTTTTGCCTTGCTCAAGTTTAAGGCTCATGACGTGCACATAAGTAAGCTGGAGGTAATAAGACACAGGTGAGAATAATCATGTTATCTACCACTTCAATACATCTCTGCAGTGATGCTCAACCATGCCCCCTGCTGCCACAAACAGAAAAGTAGTTTATAAATCTGGAATGGGATGATGGCCAGATGTGCACAAACATCTGGCTATATAGTGCAGGTTGGATATTTTATTTTTGAGAAAATGGTGGCTTTGGTCTGTTTGATCAAATCCAGCACTTTCCTTCGATTGTACAAATCCATGTAACACATTGATGCTTCTTGGACACACTGTTTAAATTTAATTATGTGCTTTTTGTTATAGCACGGCAATCGCTAAAGATGAGAAGGTCGACCTCGTGTCTTTCACTGGCAGCACTAACGTGGGCAAACAGGTGGCTCTGATGGTGCAGGAGCGCTTTGGTGAGTTTCTCTGTCTGTGATATTCACTTCAGCCTACATGACATGCTATTAAAGTATCTTAGCTTTGTCCCGAGTTTGTATGAATATATTTATGCTTTCTGGACAGGGCGACAGTTGCTAGAGCTGGGAGGGAACAATGCCATCATCGGTAAGTTACTGTTTAAAAGGCTTTTTGTGTGTGTGTGTGTGTTTTTTTTGGGTTTTTTTTTCCGTGATGGTAGAATGAGTAATCCTTTTTTTTTTTGTTGTCGTTGTTAGTGTTTGAAGACGCTGACCTTAACCTGGTAGTGCCTTCAGCTCTCTTCGCCTCCGTGGGAACTGCAGGGCAGCGCTGTACCACTACCAGGAGACTGGTGAGTAGCATTTGAGTGACAAAAGCACTGATTTACAAACAAATGCCACCTGATGCGATAAGATTCTACATTTTGGATGCATATCATCCACACCTGATACTTGAAGGCAAATACGAGCTGATTAAACAAGAGAAACTGCTTCTGTAATTATACTTTGCTGTGTTCGTCCCAGGAGTCTTATTCACAGCATACTCATACTGAACATCATTTTAAAACACTGTTCGTTCTTATTCTCTATTTTTTGTCCACTGTTCACTAGATGCTGCATGAGAGTGTTCATGACGAGGTTGTGGCGAGGTTAATCAAAGCCTACAAGCAAGTCCGCATTGGTGACCCCTGGGACCGTAAGTTAATTTGGGCTCCAAACACAGAAATTAAAATTTTTAAAAATAATTTGGAGAGGCAACTTTGAGGGTGCAGTTTGCTAAATAATAGGATTTCAAATGTACCTATAATTTACAAGCAATGCAATCTGGGTAAGTTTTTGTTCCACAGAACTTGGAAATTAGCCACTTCCCCAATGATTTAGATTAAAAGGCACCTACCTTTTGAGGCATAGTTTTAGCAGTGAGAGTGAAGTCGGTCACATCACGGTGCTCATCATATTTTAATTCAGTGTATGGTCATGAAGAAAAACAAGGTATTTATGCAATGTAAATAAATAGCTAAGAATACAAATGTGTTTTTGTGTTTGTCAACAGCTAGTACTCTGTACGGTCCCCTGCACACAAAGCAAGCTGTTGACCAATACCTGGCAGCCATAGAGCATGCCAAGAAGCAGGGCGGCTCTCTGGTTTGTGGTGGAAAGGTACAGTGCTGCACCTTTAAACTGGGTCTCATGCATGTAAACTGGATTGAAAGCTTCATTCTCCTGAATCGGCTGTGCATGTGTAGCATTTCTGCTGAAACCATTTCACCTTTCGATTTACTGGTCAGGTCATGGATCGCCCTGGTAACTACGTGGAGCCTACCATCTTCACTGGTCTGGCACATGATGCCCCGATCGTTCACACAGAAACATTTGTGCCCATTCTTTATGTGATCAAATTCAAGGTAAGGCATTTAATTAATTTATTTTTTAAGCGTCCAGAGTTTTCAGGTTTGAGATTTTTTTGTTTTACTGTTAGACGGAAGAGGAGGCATTCGCCTGGAATAATGAAGTTAAGCAGGGTCTCTCCAGCAGCATCTTCACAAAAGACATGGGCAGAGTATTCCGCTGGCTCGGGTACGTGGAGTCTGTAAAACTCTGTATGGGGTTCAAAATTTGGGGGATTTGTTGGAGACTGAGATGAGATTTTCTTTCCTACAGACCTAAAGGCTCAGACTGTGGCATTGTGAACGTCAACATTCCAACCAGCGGTGCTGAGATCGGAGGAGCCTTCGGTGGGTATAGATTCCTTTTTATAGTACTAACAGATGCTGCTATGAGGAACAGCTGATAAGTGTGTGTGGCTTTTGTGTGTACAGGAGGGGAAAAGCACACGGGAGGTGGACGCGAGTCAGGAAGCGACTCATGGAAGCAGTATATGAGGAGGTCTACATGGTAAGTGCATATGTACATTACCTGTCTGTGCGTTTTACACAAAAGAATTGAAAGAAATGGTTCCTTTGGGCAGTAAGACAGACAGGCAGGCAGAGAGGCAGGCAGGCAGAGAGGCAGAGAGACAGGCAGAGAGGCAGAGAGACAGGCAGGCAGACAGAGAGACAGGCAGGCAGGCAGAGAGACAGGCATGCAGGCAGAGAGACAGGCAGGCAGGCAGAGAGGCAGAGAGAGAGGCAGGCAGGCAGGCAGAGAGACAGGCAGGCAGGCAGAGAGACAGACAGGCAGGCAGGCAGGCAGAGAGACAGGCAGGCAGGCAGGCAGAGAGACAGGCAGGCAGGCAGGCAGGCAGAGAGACAGGCAGGCAGAGAGGCAGGCAGGCAGGCAGGCAGAGAGACAGGCAGGCAGGCAGGCAGAGAGACAGGCAGGCAGGCAGGCAGGCAGAGAGACAGGCAGGCAGGCAGGCAGGCAGAGAGACAGGCAGGCAGGCAGGCAGAGAGACAGGCAGGCAGGCAGGCAGGCAGAGAGACAGGCAGGCAGGCAGGCAGGCAGAGAGACAGGCAGGCAGGCAGGCAGGCAGAGAGGCAGGCAGGCAGGCAGAGAGACAGGCAGAGAGACAGGCAGGCAGGCAGAGAGACAGACAGGCAGGCAGGCAGGCAGAGAGACAGACAGGCAGGCAGGCAGTCAGAGAGACAGGCAGAGAGACAGGCAGGCAGGGAGACAGGCAGGCAGGGAGACAGGCAGAGAGACAGGCAGGCAGGCAGAGAGGCAGAGAGACAGGCAGGCAGAGAGACAGGCAGGCAGGCAGAGAGACAGGCAGGCAGGCAGAGAGACAGGCAGGCAGGCAGGCAGAGAGACAGGCAGGCAGGCAAGCAGAGAGACAGGCAGGCAGAGAGGCAGGCAGAGAGACAGGCAGGCAGGCAGAGAGACAGGCAGGCAGGCAGAGAGACAGGCAGGCAGAGAGACAGAGAGACAGGCAGGCAGAGAGAGAGACAGGCAGGCAGGCAGGCAGTCAGAGAGACAGGCAGGCAGTCAGAGAGACAGGCAGGCAGGCAGAGAGACAGGCAGGCAGGCAGAGAGACAGGCAGGCAGGCAGACGAAGAGACAGGCAGGCGGATAGACAGGAGGGCAGACAGACAGGCAGGCAGGCGGATAGACAGGAGGGCAGGCAGACAGGCAGGCAGGCGGATAGACAGGAGGGCAGGCAGACAGGCAGGCAGGCGGATAGACAGGAGGGCAGGCAGAGAGACAGGCAGGCAGAGAGACAGGCAGGCAGGCAGACGAAGAGGCAGGCAGGCAGACAGGCAGGCGGATAGACAGGAGGGCAGGCAGGCAGGCGGATAGACAGGCAGGCAGGCAGGCAGAGAGACAGGCAGGCAGGCAGGCAGGCAGGCAGAGAGACAGGCAGGCAGGCAGGCAGGCAGGCAGAGAGACAGGCAGGCAGGCAGGCAGGCAGGCAGAGAGACAGGCAGGCAGAGAGACAGGCAGGCAGGCAGGCAGAGAGGCAGGCAGGCAGGCAGATGGAGAGACAGGCAGACAGGCAGGCGGATAGACAGACGTGCAGACAGGCGGGTGGACAGATGGGTGTATAGACAGATAGGTGGACAGACAGGCAGACAGACCGACAATTAAAAACATTTGACTCCCTGAACCTGAGTGCACACATTCACATAGTCTATTAGAATTGGCTTTCTTATTAACCCATGGGATTCATCTATTTGGCTATCACCCAGAATAGTCAGTTCCTGTTAGTTCAAACCAGTCTAGCCATTCTCCTCTAACCACTGTCACCAGAAACAAACTGGTAGTTTCCTCATACCAGCTTGTTTAATCTCTGGAGACTTCTGTACCATTTCTACAACACCAGTTTATGAAAACCGACAACCACACCACAGCCACTGAGGTCACATTTTTACCAAATTCCGATGTTTAACGTTTAAATTATCTGAAGCTCTTGACCTGCATCCATAATGCGATGCATTGCAGTGCTGCTATATGATTAGATAATTGCAAGAAGGTTCTTATTAAAGTGGCTTGTGAGTGAAATGGTAAAAATGAAGCTTTAGGGTAGTTTTTTGGTATTTTAAAGGTCCTACTCAGAATAGTCTCTAATAAGGAAACACTTGTAGGCTGCTACATATTTCCTGCAAGGGTTCCTCCTAGAGGGAGGATTGAGATTGTTGCATAATCCAATCAGTATGAGGAAATTTAAAATATATTTTCTGTTTCTTCACACAGCACCATCAACTACAGCAAGGACCTCCCGCTGGCACAAGGAATCAAGTTTGAGTGATCTGAAAAACTAACACATTACACTTTAATCTTTTCCAGTAAACAGGTTTGATTCCAAACTATCAGATGTAAACATGCATAAACAATCTGTCTCTGTCCGGTTAGATTGGTTTAACGGTTAGTTTGATTTGTTTAGGTTTGAATTTGTTGAATTAAATTTGGCTTATTTTGGAAACTCGCCGTCCCAGCGAGGTTAAAAAGCACTTGATAGTTATGTAGCATGTCTTGTTTTAATGCTCTTCCTCATCGGTGTAACCTTGAGGTGCTTTGTACAATTAAATCATCCTTTATTTTTGAAGGAATTTCTTAAGTGTGGTTATTTGTCTGCACCTTTGATTTTTACATAATTTTTTTTCTCAATGGATCATTAGATGAATTTGATTTTGACAAGAATTTATGTTTCTGATGAATGTCCTCTGTGTATGTAAGCCAAAATTCAGTGCAAAGACTATTTCTAGTGGAATATTTACTGTTTTTGATGCAACAAACTCGATTTCAGTAAGGCGTATGCACGTTGTGTAATGACACAGTAATTCCGACAGGGGGCGACATTGATGAGAAATCATTAATACTGCTCAGAGAAATGAAACGGAAACATTTAACCATCACCAGGGTTAGGTCAGAAGTTCAAACGTTGACAATGTCACAGCCAGGAGCCGGAAGTGCCTAATTGTTCTGCATCTGGACTGGTCAGACTTCCCATTGGTCAATGGTGGACCAGTAGCCAGAATTGAGGTGAAACAGAACTGACCACAAAAACTAGCACGGGTATTCATTTAAAAATGTAGTTGATTTCAGTGGATTTTTAAAGGCATCCCTGACCGCAGGAACCCTGTGACTAGCAACCTGCTAAGTGTAAAAGCTATCTTAATATAATTATTATAAACTTAACATAAGGCCAAATAATGTTGAATATTCACTGGAGGAGTAGGACTGCATTACTCTCTGCCTTCACAATGGCAGGTGTGTCTGTAAACACATGAAAGTGTGCAGTCCCGTGACATAACATTAGCTATAGATGTGGTCACTTCACAGAAAGCATGTTATAGCCTTTGGTATCTGGTTTTGACATCGCTTTCAATTTAGGGAGGAAAAAAAAACAAGGGGGGCACAGTGGCTTGGTGGTTAGCACGTTTGCCTCACACCTCCAGGGTTGGGGGTTCGATTCCTGCCTCCACCATGTATGTGTGGAGTTTGCATGTTCTCCCCGTGCCTCGGGGGTTTCCTCCGGGTACTTCGGTTTCCTCCCCTGGTCCAAAGACATGCATGGTAGGTTGATTGGCATCTCTAAATTGTCCGTATTGTGTGATTGCATGAGTGAATGAGTGTGTGTACCCTGCAATGGGTTGGCACTCCATCCAGGGTGTATCCTGCCTTGATGCCCAATGACGCCTGAGGTAGGCACAGGCTCCCCGTGACCCGAGTGTAGATCGGATAAGCGGTAGACAATGAATGAAGAAAAAAAACCAAGCAATATACACTGACAAACTATAAATATTTTATTGACAATTTCAAATTGTAACAAATAGTCACAAAGCTACCTTTTTAGTAATGGGATTTTATTTCTGAAATGTTAAACATACAAAACCCGAGTCCTTGGGACTCATTTATTCTCACTATATTTAAGATTTTTCAATTCTACAGTACTAAAATATAAAGCTTATCTTTTCTCTCTCTCTCTCTCTCTCTCTCTATAAGCCTCGGATGAAATGCCATGCCTCTGGTAAAAAACAAAAATAAAGGTGTGCACTCCTGAGCAGAGAGAAAGGCTGAGTGGTGTGGCTATTGCACAGTTAAGTATCCTCTTGTTCGTTCTTTGAGTCTTTGAAGAGTTTTTAAGGAAGACGAAGGCTCTGTCAGGACACTCAGCTCCCTTCGAGTAGCTTTCGGAGGTTCTTCTGAATCTGTGCATGAAAGAACAGAGCATAATGAGAAACTCGGCACAAAACTTGTAACTGAACAGATCTTTATTGAGCCACAGTACTGCTGAATTCTCAAATCTGAGAAGGTTAATAAAATGTTTCATAATAATAGCAGCTCTGACAATAATTTCCAATTTACGTTAACGTAACTGTTTCTATAGTAACAGCTCATTCTCACAGTTTATTATGGTGGACGCTTCACATCGTTATAAATAATTAAAATACACTACATAGCCGTTACACCCCCATGTGCTTTTTGAACATCCCATTCCAGATGTAGTCTTCCTTTGCTGTTAATAATAACCCCCACTCTTCTGGGAAAAGGTTCTGCTAAATTTTGGAGTGTAGATTTGAGGATTTGTGCTCATAAAATATGAGGCGAAGAGATCAGGGTGCAGTCGGTGTTTGCCGGTTTCCACTCCACCTTGTCAAACCACTTTGTGCACAGGAGCACCGTCATGCTAGATACAGGTTTGGACCTTTTAGTTCCAGGGAAGGGAAAATGAACAGCTTCAGCATACACTAACATCCTGTACAACTGTGTGCTTACAAATGTGTGTCCACAAACCTTTGGCTCATAATGTGTACGGAATAGAAAACTGAAGAAAATACTGTTACAGGAAATGAATCAACATTTGGGTGTTCATTATTTCACGCATTTAACAACAACAAAGTCTGTCCAGTTTTTAATTCCTTACATACAGAGAAAATTTGTGGATGATGTTTTAATCACTTTGTTAGAAATGACCACAGCTTAGATTGAAAACTCTAAACAGATGCTGGGGCTAAGCTTTGGCTAAACTACATACACTATATTTCCAAAAGTTTTGGGACATCTGCCTTTACACGAACATGAATGTAATATGGAGTTGTCCCACCCTTTGCAGCTATAACAGCTTCAACTCTTCTGGGAAGGCTTTCCATAAGGTTTAGGAGTGTGTTTATGGGAATTTTTGACCGTTCCTCTAGAAGCTGATTTGTGAGGTCAGGCACTGATGTTGGACGAGAAGGCCTGGCTCGCAGTCTCCGCTCTAATTCATCTCTAAGGTGTTCTATGGGGTTGAGGTCAGGACTCTGTGCAGGACAGTCAAGTTCCTCCACACAAAACTCACTCATCCATGTCTTTATGGAGCTTGCTTTGTGCACTGGTGTGCAGTCATGTTGGAACAGGAAGGGGTCACCCCCAAACTGTTCTCAAAAAGTTGAGAGCATGAAATTGTCCAAAATGTCTTGGTATGCTGAAGCATTAAGAGTTCCTTTCACTGGAACTAAGGGGCCGAGCCCAAGCCCTGAATTCAATGATTTGGAGGGGTGTCCCAAAACTTTTGGCAAGATAGTGCATGTACATGCAGATCTTTTTCTTATACCAGACTGATAAACACACGTGTATTTGCCAAGGAAGAAACATGTTTCTGTATCTGACATGCATGTGAACTGGCCTGTGAAACCCAAACTTCTTTTCTCAGGAAGATTATTGAATACAAAAGAAAATAAACAGGTTCCTCTTTCACTTGTTGAACAGAGAAATCGGTCCCAGTGTTATTCAATCCAAACAGTTCACTTACCTTTTCCAACTTGAACAGGTTTGTAGACAGCTCGCTGTAGATCTCCACACTGGGTGCTGCTTGAGATCGTTGATAAAGTGCGTTCCTGTTTGAGAAAAATGTTTTAGGTTAGTTTAAAGAAATATGTATTTCGAAGTAACAATGGAAGGAAGTCTACACTGGGACTAGTCCAGACCACTGCTATACAGGGTGTAGTATATTGCGATTGAGATCACCTTTAACAGAAACATTGTTATGGAAAACACAATAGTATATTTAGAAGCAACATGCTGGGTCTTTTCCGTGCATTGTCTCATCTGAATGTTAGCTTGTGTGACGTTGAACCTACAGTAGGAGGCTGAATTATATAAATGGGCTAGCTAAACTACATTATTTGTTGTTAATAGTTGGCTTAAAGTGGATGTTTTATGTTTTTTCATAGAGCATCACCAACGGTCACAAGTAAAAACAAAAAGAAAGAGTGCTGTGAAGAAGTGAAGGTGTGGCTGATTTCTTTCTAGGCCAGCCTGTAGATACATTTGCTGGCAGTCGTGTCTAATAACCGTAAATCTTGGTTTCGTATGGGAGAAGGGTCACCAAAAATACGCAGACACATCCGGAATTAACAACTGACTTACTCGTGTGAATAGTCTCCCAAGGAGCCCAGCGAATTCAGCCGTGCCTCGAGAGCCAGGATCTTGAAAGCCATGTAGCACGAGGACATGACGAGAACACACACCCTGCCGAGACACAACGCCCTCCTTTAACCGAACGGCAAATACTTCTCAAATGTTTACAATTACGAGAATAAAATGAGGGAGAAGCTTGTTTTGACACGCAAAAGCAGCTGAGCAGGTCTGTCAAATTACTGTACATCCATTACATGCAACACAAAAACAATTACTCACAAGATTAGATAGACGAGTAGGAGAGTATTGAGAGACAATGGATAAAGAATCCTTTCCTGCTGGGTGGAAACTGCTGTAGCCTTAACCGGTCCTGTGGATGAACAAGCGAAGGTTGAGCAATGTTTTTAATTACCTGAAAACAAAGTCTAGCAACATCTCTACACCATTAACCTTTTAAAGAATAAAAAAAATATGGAAATCAAAATCCCCCACAGGTCCTTCGGTACTGATACCACATCATTACATATTAAGCTAATATTAGCAAAGGTTATACGTACCCTCTGATACATCATCATCATTTATAGACCAATAATGAAATTATTTACTGTGGAATTTATACTGTCCATATCCTGATTTCTGTTGTCAGTGATTTATTAAATTCTTGAATCTGATTGATCACAAGATGTTGATTCATTTTCTATAACAGCAGCTCTGACAGTTCTGGCTCCAAGTCAATCCACAGACTTATTATTATTATTAATTATTTCAGAAGGAAATAATTGCAGAGCTTGCTATGACACTGAACCTGCTGGATCAGTACTATAAAATCTAATCAGTTCATCTGCTCCAAGGATAATTCCTTATAAATACTACAAGCATTCAAACAATCAGACAATCTAATGAATAAACCTTCTTAAAATGTCCTGTTTTATTTACTAAAATGTGTCAAAATTTGGTCTGCATCACTAACACTTCATCAGCTAACCCTGAGCACAAACTGAGCTCAGAAGTGAATGAAAGAAGATAAATACAAATAAAAATGTAGTATTTGCATGTAGGGGCACTTCACACACACACACACACACACACACACACACCATTGTGTTGCTTTGTGCTGCTGCTCTGCAGGTGAATGTCAGCGTGGACTGCCATTTCTCCATTTTTCATCACGCCCAGGAAGTTCTCAGTTAGTGGAGGAAACTCTAGAGGCAAAATTTTTTTTATAAAGTTAACAGAAGAATTATTGATGTTGGTTCTGCTTTATAGATTATGTACTTTCGGGATCTTTTAAAAAACAAAACGTATAATTCTGTAGACTTTATATCATTAAAGCATAACATAAAACATAACCAGTGGTGTTAAGAGAGTCATCAGCCTTAATAAGCCCTTAGAAAACACTACTAGTCTTCTGCTACTCAATCAGATGAAAGCATTGAACAGACATCCGTTTTAACATATGATAGTTACTCGGATACAGGATACAGGATAGTGTCTCGTCTCTGAGAGAGTCTGCTCTAATATTCCATGAAAAAAACTGTTTTCCATCCACTTCATTACGCAGGCGACGAGCGAAGGTTAAAAACTGTTCAGCAGAACCTTTAATGTGTTCAATAGAAAGAAAAACCCCCCCCTGAAATGTTCATGCAACACTAAAGCCACTAATTAACGGAAGGTAAAATACACCTTAGGGAATAATGCAAGATATTTGGATTTTATTTCTTTATTTTCTAACTACTGTTGAGTGATTGGATGACAAGCGTCCTGTTTTGAATACAAGTCTATACAGGGTGAAATACGTCTTGTGATCCAGTCACTCATTCTCATAAGCTGAACGCGTCCCTGAAAAATCAAAAGACTAGCAGATTCACAGTTTTCAACAAAGTGCAGTAGCCTGTTCCTGACAGCCAATCGAAGAGGCTGACGATTAAACCAGGAATTGCTGCTCGACATGTCTTTTCATTTGGTACATGGATGATTTTCAAGATGCTGATTTTCATGTGATGTTAGACTGGATTGTTTTTGCCAGATCTGGCAGCCCTTCTAATCACAAAATGCGATCAGGAGTGGTCACAGATGTTAACCCCGAGTCTGAACAGGGATTAATACCCAAAAAAACGCTACTTGAGAATCAAAATATTCCTCATTAGAGGCTTGTAACCTGTGAGAACACTGTATGTAGAGAAGGCAGTTGGACGTGGGTTGTTGATTTTAGTTCTTTCTTTTTATGCTGATTGCATTACCATGCATATTCTCCACCTCTGCCGTGTATACATTACAGTTCTTAACCATAAAAATATATTCTTAGCTATCTTACATAGGAAACGTTAATTTGACGGTGGTGGTGTCTGCATAAAAAAACAAAACAAAAAAAACCCTAATAATCTACAGTCTTATAGTCCAACCTGCTGTATTGCTGATGCAGCTGAGCACAGTGTGTAAACATGGGTGGATCGATCTCCAAAGAACAACATCAGGGGAAATAGTCCTACCTGTTTGACCTGTAACCCCATCTAATCTTAGTCTGCTGTTCTGCATTAATCGCTTGATTGGAATGCAATCTTGTCACATTATTCAGAAACACTAGTGCGTTTCCAGGCTTGTTTATCTTACCAATGTCACATTTATTTATCTATTGCTGTATTTATTTATAGAAATGAATTGCTGCACAATGTTTATTGAAATCATAAAGCCTGTAAAATGTATTTACTTGTGAAGCATCTTCAGAGCGAACCATTCAATTACCTTTGCGCTTCCAAGTAACCGGTAATAAATGTGATGGATTAGATTAAAAATATGTATTGTTTATTTAAGGAACAGGAAAAGTAGAGTGTTTATCAGCACTAGGTCTTTAGTTTATGAGGTAGTTAATTTAAATAATGATGTAATGCTGCTTTACTGAAGCTCAGTTATTTGTAGCAGTGCTGTTTTTATTTGAGAAAGAAAAAGAAAGAAAGAGAAAGAAAGAGAGAGAAAGAAAGAGAGAAAGAAAGAAAGAAAGAAGGAAAGAGAGAAAGAAGGAAAGAGAGAAAGAAGGAAAGAGAGAAAGAAGGAAAGAAAGAGAAAGAAATAAATAAAGAGAGAGAAAGAAGGAAGGAAAGAGAGAAAGAAGGAAAGAGAGAAAGAAATAAATAAAGAGAGAGAAAGAAGGAAGGAAAGAGAGAAAGAAGGAAAGAAAGAGAAAGAAAGAAATAAAGAGAGAAGGAAAGAGAGAGAAAGAAAGAAGGAAAGAGAGAAAGAAAGAAGGAAAGAGAGAAAGAAGGAAAGAAGGAAAGAAAGAAAGAAAGAAAGAAGGAAAGAGAGAAAAAAAGAAAGAAAGAAAGAAAGAAAGAAAGAAAGAAAGAGAGAAATAAAGAGAGAGAAAGAAGGAAGGAAGGAAAGAAAGAAATAAAGAGAGAGAAAGAAAGAAAGAAAGAAAGAGAGAAAGAAAGAAAGAAAGAGAGAAAGAAAGAAGGAAAGAGAGAAAGAAGGAAAGAAAGAGAAAGAAAGAAAAAGAAAGAAAGAGAGAGAAAGAAGGAAAGAAAGAAAGAGGGAAAGAAGGAAAGAAAGAAAGAAAGAAGGAAAGAGAGAAAGAAGGAAAGAAAGAGAAAGAAAGAAAGAAATAAAAAGAGAGAAAGAAGGAAGGAAAGAAAGAAATAAAGAGAAGAGAAAGAAAGAAAGAAAGAAAGAAAGAAAGAAAGAAAGAAAGAAGGAAAGAAAGAGAAAGAAAGAAATAAAGAGAAGGAAAGAAAGAAAGAAGGAAAGAGAGAAAGAAGGAAAGAGAGAAAGAAATAAAAAAAGAGAGAAAGAAGAAGGAAAGAAAGAAAGAAAGAGAGAAAAAGAAATAAAGAGAGAAGAAAGAAAGAAAGAGAAAGAAAGAAAGAAAGAAAGAAGAGAAAGAAAAAGAGAAAAAGAAAGAAGGAAAGAAAGAAGGAAAGAAAGAAAGAAGGAAAGAGAGAAAGAAAGAAATAAAGAGAGAGAAAGAAGGAAAGAGAGAGAAAGAAGGAAAGAGAGAAAGAAAGAGAAAGAAAGAAAGAAAGAAAGAGAGAGAAAGAAAGAAGGAAAGAGAAAGAAAGAAATAAAGAGAGAAAGAAGGAAAGAGAGAAAGAAAGAGAAAGAAAGAAAGAAAGAACGAAAGATAAAGAAAGAGAGAAAGAGAGAAAGAAAGAAAGAAAGAGAGAAAGAAAGACAGAGTGAGAAAGAAAGAAAGAGAGAGAGAAAGAAAGAGAGAAATTAGTGACTGTTAGAGGTTTCACATTACCAGCTTTTATTCAGAATGGATGTAAAATGGCCGACTGAATCACTGCTAAATTTTCATCAGGTTATTTAGCACGAGTGTGACTGAAGTGTTAATAAGATAAGCTTTGTTTTTTCTGAGATATACAAAAGAAACTCAGACCAAAACAAAGTAAGAGATTCTTTCTGCCTCTCTATACTAACTGACCATAAATGATGAGATTTGGCAGGTCCAACCTTCCTCTTCTAAATTTAAGCACTGTTTATCTAGTTTTATCAATATTCAAACTGTCTTATTTATAACACACCATTTCACTAGCTCTCCCACCGTATCCCAGTACACGACTTCATCCCCATCACCTCTGGAGTATTACCTAGAAATGTGTACACGTCAACGCACTGCAGCTTTAGTCTGTTGGAAAACAATTCAATTCATTTGTATTGCGCTTTTAACGACGGACGTCATCTCTAAGCAGCTTTCCAGAAGTATAGAAACATAGGAAAATTGATAAAGTTATTGTTTTATCTCTAATGAGAAGCCTGAGGTGATGGTGGTGAGGGAAAACTCCCTGAGATGATATGAGGAAGAAACCTTGAGAGGAACCAGGCTCAGAAGGGAACCTCATCCTCATTGGGGTGACACTGGACAGTAAATAATGTAAATGTTGATAATATCCTTTCTACAAAAGCAACCAGGAGCTCTTAAAGGAACTAATAAGTCAGTGTAGTTTCTGGGTTCATTATAGACTTAGCACTAATTTCTTCCTGCTGAAAGCTGACTGAGGTAACAGATGTAAAAGTGTGTGTACATAACTCGGAAATACACACCAGCCATTTTTTCATAATCTGGCGTCTGGGAGCCTGAACTGCTACTGTCCAGCATGTCCTGCCTTCTCTGACGCAGGACTCCGTCAAGATCTGAAAAATCAGCCGAGAAGTCCTGCACACACACACACACACACGTCACGAAATCCACGTAGACAGTGCAAAAGCATACAAATCTATGACCGTCTCGCTTTACACAGTGACGCCAGGGTGACTTGTGATGGAGTCTCATGAAAAACCTGCTTGAGTGATGGAAATAAAGAAACCACAGGCAAATCAACACTAACCAGAGGAAGCGAGGAAGGGCAGTCTCCTCTGAAGCTGTTCTCTGCTGACGATGTGATCGGGGTGCTGCCTGCATTCTCTGTCTAAAATGGAAACAACAACAACAAAAAAAATCAGTGTTGTGTTTCGTTTCGTCTCACACAGACACAATGGCTTTGCTACAATACAGAGAAACGTTCGCTTACGTGTAAATGGACGCAGACGGAGAACAGAAACTTGTACGTAGTGTCCCGGGACAGGAATGACACAAACAGATGCTGAATGATATTCAATTGAACATGAGTCAACTGGGTCAAAGATTATTCCCACAACATGTTTACATTTCTGGCATTTGGCAGACGCTCTTATCCAGAGCGACGTACAAAAGTGCTTTAGTTCTCAGTCACTGAATACATTAACACTGGTTCAATAGGACACAAACTTGGGGTACCATTAACCTAAACTGACTTGGTTTTTTTTTATTTTTCTTAAAAAAAATGTTAATGAGTTCCAGATCCCACTTACCCTTTCAGTTGTGGTTGTGATCACAAGTGCATTTGGCACCAAAAGGGCAGTTTTTGTCTTCTTTATAAGGGTGATAGAGAGAACTGGGATAGAAATCTGTGGCAACAACAAAAAAAACAATTGTTATGTTAATGAGCCCTTTCCTTAGTCTTAACTAAATTACCTGGGATTCCTGGCACGACTGTACCTTGGTATCTCTGCCAAACACTTTGGAATGGAAACAAATCCAGTTATCAGAGACAAAAAGCCTTCCCTGATAAAGAATGTCCTTCTGCAGAGCACAAGTATAACCTAAGAACAGACACGTGTGTTAGATAAGATAGAACAAAGTAAAGAAATATCTTTCAGCACAAGGTTACTGATAAGTTTGTAGTGATGTAAGATACTCTGAGGGAGATAAAGAAAGAGTCGGAGCCAATCAAATGGGACGTGTTTGAACACAATATTGACTTACTTTGTTTGAGGATCTCATCATTGCTTATTTCTTTGAACAGCTTGTGATACTGTGCGTTCGCTTTGGAGAACTAGAAAAAAAAGCACACACACACACACACACACACACACACACACACAGAATAAAACATGAAAAAGGGGAAGGTGTAATGTTATGTAATGAGCATTAAAAAGCATCGACACCTTGGAGAAAATGTTCCTACGTTAATATAAACCCGTGATTTGCTTCAAAGAAAATCTTAGAAAATGAACCAACACCTTCTGACCAACCACAGTCCAGACAAATCACTTCTATTTTTACGCAAAGAGTGTCATTTTGTCATTGTGTCATAGTGTGTTTCACTACATACCTGGCTGTACTGTGCTTTTTTCCTCTCTAGTTTTGACTCTGATTCCGGTGGACTGAGTGTGACCGAGGGTTCGGCCAGTTTAAGCCTTGAAAAGAAATAAAAAGACTGAACATTTGAAATTTGTAAGCAAAGAATGACCAGCAAAAGCAAAAATCATGACTACTACACTTAAAGCCCCACATGAGACCCAAGTACACCTGAAAACAAAACAAATCAAAATCTGGAAAGAAATGTGCAAGATGCACGCCTGCTCAGTTTTAGTGATGTGACACATTTAGAGACGGTCAACGTGGTGGCTATGACAATTCAGATCTAAGGCACTTGGGTATGTCTATTTTTTAGAATAATAATAATAATAATAATAATAATAATAAGAATAAGAAGAAGAAGAAGAAGAAGAAGAAACAAAAGAAAAGAATAAGCCCAGATAATAGTTTAGGAGGAAGCTATAAATGTTGTGCAACAGGTCTTGCAAATTTACACAAGACAACTTGTATAACAACTTACAATTAATTTAAGATTAAAGTCAAGGGTGGTGTTAAAGGTCACATCTGCTTTTACTCTTTTACGCTTGAAATTAATCTCGCCAATACGATCATTTAGGAGTTTGTCTAGGATTGTTTTCACAGCTCATGTTTTCGTTTCCTGTTAGCATTTCAGGCTAATAACCTTTCGCCAGCACGAGCATGTTGACCTTCATTAAAGTTTCTAAGCCAATCTTTTCCCTCTGACATTATAAAACTGCCTCGTTTTTTCACCACAAAAGCCTCACGTGTCGAGTCACAAGTGTTTAAAGAGATGGATTATAATTTAACCCATAAAGCCCCTTACATGAACGGTGGGACGTCTTTGGAATTGTAACACAAATCCAGTTGTCTAGACTGTGAGACATTCCACAGGACCTGAATGACTGAACCCCTTCGCTGTATAAGAGAACATTTACGGCTAAAAAAACAACAGTAGACCGTACAGACAGGATCCATGGAAACCTTACTCATAAGCCTGTGCAAAACAACAAAAACCCCACTGGAATGGGTTGTGCACTGATCCATAATGGTGTGTTTGCACAGCGGTGAGGTCTGTAAACAATGCTGACGCAAGCAGGCATAAGACCAGGTTGAACGAGACAAGCCATATTGTCAATGCATCCAAAAAGGCTTGCAGGATAAAACACTTTTACAGCAGGCTCAGATGATCGAAAATGACTGACCAGGGTCTCTCAGAGTAAAGGTATGAGGTGGTGGCAGACAAAAATAGTTCCAGCCTTAATTTTTGAACAGGAGTGCAGAGTAATAGAGTAATGACACGACGTAATGACAAACAGCTCATTTTTCACATCAGTCACAAGCAGATGCACATAAAACCTACTAACGTTAGTTGTTTACATTTAAGATTATCCGACATTACAAAACCAAATACATATAATCACAGACTAATAGGCTGACAATTAGTATTAGTTCGTTTATATCAGCAATAAATGATCTATTGTTAGTTACCTATAGAACATACAACAGTATAACAACAAAAAACACACAGTCTAGCATGTCCTTTACATGTGTAGTTAATGCCAGTGCATCCTTCACACACAGTCTGGTTTTTTTGTGTGTAAATGAAGCGACAACAGCATTTTGGGATGGAGTATACGTCTAAATTTAACGGAGAAGTTTCTAAATAAAAGAACGTACATGTCTGTGTGAATTGAGCCCATCAGTGTGTGTACTCTCATGCATCTACTCATTCCCTAGATATTCTCTATTTAGACCAACATGTGTAATATGAGGAAATCTATTCTTTTAGGGCCTTGTTGAACAATTTTAAGCATGGTTATAAATAAAAACAAGATATTATAGTGAAGGAATCACTGATAACGAGTGTGATGTGCTGCCATACTGAAGATAAGCACTCGCATTCTCTGTTCAAACCCTCTTAAAATTCAATTCCTTTGATAGTTAGATTTAATATCGTGGACTGGATGAGAGACACGCGACTTCCTGTTATCACATACACTATATTGCCAAAAGTTTTTGGACACCCCTCCATATCATTGAATTCAGGTGTTG
>JAUCMX010000015.1:1544626-1727126 GCA_033459395.1 Hemibagrus guttatus | reverse complement strand
TTTTGCTGAAACAAGAGTATTATTATTATTTTATTTTATTTTTTTTGCTTCAGCTTCACTAATGGAGGCATGACGTGTGAATAACAAAAGTGACACTCATAACCTAGGTTTTAGAACACCAAAAATGAAGGAAAAGCAAAAATACACTCTAGATTTTAGCCATTTACTAAGCACTGCAAATTCAGTCATAATGTACGAGTAGCAGAATCTATTCTGACGTATCACCCCAGAGCGTAATCCTGCTTTCCTCCATTCAGAGTCACAAAGGGATTGTATTTCTGAAAAATCCTGAACCAACTTCCTGCTGCCAAAGCACAGGCTGAGCTGATAGACCATCTTTTGGCAGCTGACAGAGTTATTTTCCATCTTTCATTTTATTTGAATAAATCAATCAGTGAATGTTTGAAATTTTCTAATTATTTTACAGTTTTCTTCAAAATAACTCGATGCCCAGAACTTCACATTTTCGAGAACCTCTTATTGTCTTTCTTCAACGAATCGGATCCTCGATGATGCAGAGCTGCTCCTTGCCTCAGCATTCAGTGGCGTCGCCTCCTCTGAGGATAGCAGAGAGCAGACAGAGAGAGAAAAAGAGAGAGAACATAATGGACCCGTGACTGGAGGAGATTGAGGCTCTGTTAAGTGCTCGGCTTGAAAGCATGTCTGGCCTCATTAGCTGTCAGTTGTAACAATACTGAACTGGCAGTGAAGACAGGTTGGAGTCTTGTGGCCATAAATCACATCCCGACAGCCCTCTGACAGGCTGGGAACTAGCGCACATGCAGGCGCCTTTTCTCGTTCCTCTCGCTCAACACATCTGAAGCTAGAGCAAACACACACGCACACACACACACACACATACACACACACAGGCTACCTAAAACAAGTTATCAAAGAGTTGCCTTTTTTTAAGATTAAGAGGTTTCCAAGATTTTGTACAAAAGATTGAAAATCTGAGCTCATGGACAGAACATTTTTCTGAACACTGTTTAAATACCTGTTTGGTTGATTATCTTAAATGATTGTGAGGCCATAAATACTCACTCTGTGTATGTATGTATTTCGCCAGAAGCACTAAGGACTTTCATGTCATGTCAATCTGCCCGTGTGCATTAGGTTGATGGGGAGTGGTATAGCGGGACTGCTGAGGTGGGTGCATGTAGGTGGGTGTATTTGGGGAGGTTAAGGGGGAAAGAGCAAGGCCTCCGGGTCATTAATCACGGCCTCTGACATGTCGAAGCAGGGGCTGTAGCCCCCCTGTGCATACAGCTGGGCCACACTGCTGGCACGGGAGGTGCATATCCCACAAGCTTCTGTTGCTCCTGCTTTCCTTCTTTTGCTCATTCTTTTGACGTCCATTCACTCTTTCATTCGGTCGTCCATCCATCTGCATCAGCTGTCTGTACAATCTTTGACATCATCCATCCAGTCAGCTATCCATCCTTCCATCGAGTGATCAGCTCAAAAGACCTTCATCAGGATGCAAACTTTATACACACACACACACACACACACACACACACACACACACACACACACACACACCACAAAATAGGATTTCAAATTTCAGGGGCATTTCTGAGAAACTAAACACAGCCGTTTTCTTACTCTTTCCATTTATCTTCCTTAATTTCTTCGCTTGTCTTCTATATGTAACTTATTCCAGATGAGCCCTGCTTGGTTCTCGCTTGATTTCCAGATTTCCAGACCCTGGGGATTGGTTTAAAACTGGAAGCTTTAGAGAGTTCTTTGTTTTTTGAACAAGTCCTCATGAGCAGGACTGAGGAATAAGAAATAGGCTGCTAGTCCTGGGAGGGTTTCAAAAGCCTATTTCAGACCAGTAGGTCCTCAGTTGTCACGTGAAATATGGCTGCTTGTCTTCTCCAAAGAATAAATCTCCCTGTTTGGTGTCCTTACATAGCTTGGAGGTTTTGGTTTCCCTGTTTCCCGTCAGCAAGTCGTTTCTTTTTTTTTCCATTCAAAATCGTATTCAATTTTCACGAGTACATTAAATCTCTGACAGGAACGGCTTTACATTTGACAAACGACGTTGTGGTTGTCTGATGAAGTTCTACCACTTTAACTTAACAGCCGTAATTATTCTTGTGGATCTTGCAGAGCATGTTAACAGATCAAGAGGAGTCAGGAGGGCAGGAAAGAATGCAGGAGTTTTTAAATAAAAGTCTTTTAAGACAAATTGTAACATGAAAAGTGAGCGTAATTCCTATTTATTTCTCTTCTTTTTTTTCTCCCCCTCTCGCAGCAAGCACCCCTACCGCAAGCTTTTCCACAGGCTGATTGAATCAGACACCTTCATTTGTGCAGAGTATGAGGTCAAAAGGCTGGAGCAACCTGAGAGAGAAGGAAAAGATGGTGATGTAAGATTTTTACTGTGGGTTCAAATGTTAATACTAGTATATTTGCAATGGTAGTCAATGTTGATTACGAGAAAGAAAAACAAAGATGAAGTACGTTCCCTGACGAATGACGTAGGACCGAATTGATGAAACGTGACACCGCATACAGATGTTAAAAGAAAAGATGAATATCTACTAAATTGTACAAGCATGTAAGGACATTAACTAAATTACTTAAAACTGAGGCTGATTTACTGTGGCACATGAACTGACAAAGCAATTTTTATTTTCTTGTTTAATGAGCTGCAATTTCACCAAGGGCAAAAGCAAACACAATGCAGTTTGCTCTCTCTTCTCTCTCTCTCTCTCTCTCTCTCTCTCTCTCTCTCTCTCTCTCTTGCTCTCTTGCTCTCGGGCTTGGTTCTATTCTGTTATTTTACCGCAGTGTGCTCAGACCCCACCTTCCTGCTGTTCAAACCACAGCAGTGCCACACACACAGGGCCTGCCATAAATCAATGGACAGGATCGTGTCTGCCAGTCAGACTAAACAAGAGCATTTGTGCTGCTTCGCACTCAGCCATTAATCATCTTGACAGTTTGAAAAACACATTTCCCCTTTAATGACTGTATTTGGAGAATCACGTCTGCTTCCTCTCTTTGCATTGCTCCTGCCCTCTTTTTTTTCCTCTGAAAGGAGCTCTTTTCTTACCAAAAGGCTACAGAGAAAAGGGGAGAGTGAGAGAGAGAGAGAGAGAGAGTCAGGCTATTCAGTGTTCTAATAACAGCTGACAGCAAAGTAAATGTTGATATATGCAAACCTCTGATTAGTTTTAAAAATATAAAAAAGTTACTAGCATTGTAATTGTATTATCTTAGGTTTCACTTATTACTATAATAACACCAGTGACAAATCTACTAATGTTGAAATGATTATTTCATTTTCACCATTTCATTATTTCACACATCCAGAGAAGTTGTCAGCTGGCATAACTGTTATTACTCACTGCCGTGTCCCTAATGCAATCACTCATCATTCATGAAAAATACAATGAAATCATTGCTCATATCTCCTCCAAAAAACACAAGCAATACATGCTGCGAACAATTTGATTGAAGACCAACCTCGAAACCAGAGGGAGCGGCTCTGATTCGGGTCAGCACAAGCATCTGGGCTCAGTTATGTCCATGAAAAGTGGCTGAATATACCATGAGGAATGTTCGAACGAGACTGCGAGACGAATCGAGGCCCAGTCGGTTAGCCATGATGCTGCCAAAGCACGTTTCTCCACGAAAGTCTTGTGCGTGACGCATACAAGCTGACAAGTCGGCGGCGTTCCCTCCGAGTGCAGGCAGATCTAAACCAGCTGGGGCCGAGCATATTAACGGTGACCATAATTGCCATTGCCTTTGTGTAGGCCGCCGAGGCCGAGCCTGTATGTTTCGTTGCATGTCAGAAGAATGGAGGAACTATGGAAGGCTTTTCACCTAAACATATCCAAGCCAGGTTAATATACTGTGGCATTAGGACAGCTCAATACAGAAATACACTTTTAGAGACATTTAGAGTTTTAATAAGGGCATGGAGTATATGCCATAACCCTCACACAGACCTATTCTGCAAAGCTTTCTTGACACAGGGCTTTCAAATGTTGTATAATATTTATTTGAGCTAAGGAAGGATGAGAGTTGTGCCCAGAGCTGATGAGGGTTGTGTCCGGATCTCAGCTGAGCCTAAGAAACGACAAACACTTTCAGTCTAATGAAACTCAGTCATCATTAATCACTAGCCCTTGTCAGTCTTCTACCCTCAGACACCACAATTTCCCATTTTATCCTTGTCATGGGAGAAGGGGTTCATAACCAGTAAGTGTACACAAACCTCTTGATTCTGTCTGTTTATGAGTTTAGCTCATCTCTCTGTCTATGAATGCATGGCCATCCAGGGCTTTTACCAGTAACTAATAACACTGTAAGGCTCCACGGAGACACGCTAGTCCATCTTGTGACTCTGCCTTGGGCCTGCAGTGATATACTGTATCTTCTCAGTGTGAGCAGCAGGGATGACAGAAATAGAGTGTGGGTGTTGATTCCTGCCATGGCTGGGAGCTGGGGAGGAGAGAGAGAGAGATGGACAGAGTGATTGATGAGTAGAGAAAGAGGAAGAAAGAGAAGATGGATCAGATGACAATGTGATGGACGAGCTACAACAAAATGGAAAACGGCGCCACCATTCATCTTTCCCTCGAGAGCAGCCCTCTGCTCTGGAAATTTCATCTACCACACCTTTTATTCATTTAGGACAGACAGTCATCAATGGGCATGTCATGTTAGCTCAGATTTGTTCTGTGAGTTCACTATTACCTAAATGAAAGACTGGAATGAGTGACGTGCACTCAAGCCATAGGGGGTTCGGAGAATAAGAAAGCTGACAGCTAAAATGATAATAATATTTGTACTACACTGGATATGCCTTGACCTTTTTTTTGTTGCTGTAGAAGTCACTGTGGTATGTTAGTTCCTTTGACAGGATGATCACTTGCGGTGGGGGGAAGTAAGGTGACCTCCTTGCCTGGCAAATATGTCCACTCATGTCCAGCCAAGTGGATCTGTTCTTTCACTCAGCATCACAAATAGAGATTCGCAGAATGTCTAGGAAAAGCGAGCTTAGGCGACATCTCAGGTTACCTGGCTAGAACTGATGGAGACATGATGCCTTTTCTATGAGGCAAGATCAGTTTTGGAAGCTCTGCAGTCGATTGCATTAAGTAAGCAGCACCTCCCGGAGCGGTCCCAGATCAGCTTGGATAAGAATGTAACCAGATTCTGAGCCTCAAGGGGCCCAGGCACTGTAACCTTGCAAGCTAGCTGCCAGTATGTGTGAATGATGATATACAGATACTGACCTGACAGGCACCGTTGTGGCTCTTTACAAGGCGATGCAATAATATTGTTGCTAATCGAACTGCCAATGTGAGCCAGAGATAATGTTGTCCAAAGATTGTCCAACATCTTCACTGATGACCTGCATCCAGTCACACGACAAGTATGTCCACTCATGACTTGCAGGGTGATGGAACAGTCACTCCAAAGCCTTTATTAATCAATAGCCCTCATCTGTCATCTGCCCAGTGGTGGCTTCAGACACCACCATCATTTCCTATTTTACACACCATCCTCCACCATTACAGGCTGCACAGCATACCTGAACTCTGCTGGCAGATTTAAAAGCACAGATTATTTTTCAGATGATGAAAAAGGGCCTAGAACACACAAGCATGCCTGGGCAGAAACAGCTACGATTCCTCTTTGGAACCTGAAAGGCCAGGCGGCTTTCCTTAGGGAATATAGGCGGCTTACACCACAAAGTTAATCTGTTAATTACAAAAGTGTGATTCATAGTAGCGAAAATGACTCAGTGTAATTAAATTTAATTGAAATGTCCGCGGCATGGCACTCCTAGAGGATTAATTACTACACACACGGAAGAATCGAGACCGAAATATAACATGTAAGAACAGAGACTGTAATTGCACACTGGGAACAATAACCTTTGAGGCAAATGTTTGCATAACTATAACTCAGCTGCAGATACATCTGCTGTCATATTAATTGACATGAAAGGGAAAGACATCGCTCTGGACAAAAAGACAACAGAGCAGGGATGGCAGTATTCTCTGCGGTGATTACGAACACGTATAAAATTTGTATAACAGTACCACACTGAAAATATTCTGATGACATCCTTCAGCATGATGGAGAGGTGGAAATCGGTGGCATGGCCTGAAATAAGACGGCGTTCTATATTTATAACTTCGTAGCCAAATACAAAAGCATAGGGTGTAGCAGACAAGTGAAATGTTAACTATAGTCCTGTAACTACTGTTATGTAATAGAGGGCTTGAGATTGACAGCAGGCAGTTAGCTTGATTAGTCTAAATCTTTCAAACAAAATTCTATGAAAATGACATGTGATGAAATTTGTGTTTAAATTAGTTGTGTTACTAAATTAGTGCTTAAATAATTGCGTACATACCTGATCATGCTGACAATTCCAGGTTTCTACACTAGTTCTAACTGTACCACTCAATCAGTGTGTTGTGACATGAGACAGAAGTAGATAACTCAGGGCAAAGGAAAAACCGCTCGGGTAAGTTGATAGATATCGCACTTCCTGATACGGTCTTCAGAGACGTGACTTATTAAGATAGGCCTGGACCAATCTACCATGCTGCTGATAAGATTTCATTTTGGTTCCTAGTAATGCTAAAATGAAAATGTTTGTTTTGAATGCTACAGTCCTGGAATTACACGCTAATTATGTGTAATAAACACACAATAGCAAATATGTAGCATAGAACCTAGTCACGAACAAGATTGATATGACATTGAAGGAAGGATTAAAAAAAACAAAAACAAAAGCATGGAGTTTAAATATAACCATTTCATTTATTTAACAAAATTATAGCTCCAAAGTTGGACAGCTCTGCCATCGCTATTTTTAACTTTTTTTTTTTTCATCGAAGCGGCACCTTAACCAGCCTAGTAATTTCAACACTTTACAAAAAATATTACAGCTCTTTAAGTCATTTATTTGTAAGCTGTTAAAAATAAAAAATAAGCATTTCGAAAGGCTAGAAGGACTTGGACATGCACATTCATACCGCACAGACACAATAAACAGACAGAGTCAGACAGGACAGATTCATGAAAAGAAAAGAAATGTCTGAAGCTTAAGGATTTGCAGCATAGTGTGTACAAATAATGGGCAGAGAAGAACAGTTAAATTAAGAATGAAATGAATAGATGAACTAAGGATTTGTGAAAGTAAACTGTAATGGATTATAAATTGGAAAAAGCCAAGCGCTTGTTAAAAAATAAATACAATTCTGTTTGAAAACTGCATTGGCGCTTCAGTCTCACACAGTCTCGGGCTCGCATGCATCCTAGAGCACCCAGAATTTCAGCCATTAGGGAGTCCATGGATTCCTTTTTTTTTTGTCCAGCGTTTCTGTTTCACGCACTTCACTTTTCCCGTTATTGGGAAACTGGAGACAATTCCCAAGCAGGATGTCTTAGCAGTCATCATGCAAGTGCGCTGCTTGTTCAGGCTCTAGAATTCTGAAGCAATGGAGTCCATTTCACTGATAGCCAAGGGCTGAGGCAGATCCCAGTCTCTGACTGTAGAGGGCGTAGTGGGAGTAATAGGGCGCGGAGGTTGGTAAAGAGTGCATGGGCAGTGTGGGTGCTGTGGGCAGTGGCATTTTACTGTAGGGATGGTATCGAGCCAAGCCCAAACTCGGAGGTGCCCTCAAAGAGAAGGAAGCAGGAAGAGAAGCTGGACTGGTCTGGGAAGGCAAATGGAGATGACATGAGGAGGAGGATGATGGGTATGTGGACAGGAGCTTTCCATCCACGCCTGGCAGTGAGGTGTGTGTGCGCAGGTGGGCTAATAGCTCGTCGGGGGTGGCAAAGCGCTTGTCGCATGGCCCGCTGGCTGAAACCCAGTTGCATGCATGTGGTAGAGGCTCATTGGGCAGCATGAAGCCGTACGTGTATAGTGGATGAGAGAGTGATGGTGTGATGCTGGAAGACAATGAGCTCTGGTGGAGTGAGTGCAATGGAGGATGAGGAGGATAAACCAACGGGAAGCCAGATTTTAGAGAAGAGGAGGGGTCGTGAACACATGTGCCACAGTTACCACCCAGGTGAGGTGCATTCGGGTAGCTTAAACAGTACGGGTCCCGACACAAACCCTGCATAAATGAAGGTGGAGATGCTCCAGTCAGTGGGCTTGAGCTGGGGTGTTTACCTGCAACCCCTACGCCAGCACCTCCTAGGCTGGACTTGGTAGGGTCTAAGCCGGGAACAAACTGACCGGGATAGCCAGCATAAGTGCCCACTATAGAACCGTGGTAGCCCATGCTGGACGATGGGAGTGGGAAGACAGGGTGACTGGATTTGAATGGAGAAATAGAAACAGGCCCGAGTCCCCCAGGCTGAGATGGTGGTGGGTCCGATTTGCCCTCGTTACTAGGGCTGCTTTCAGAGCTTGAGCTACTGGAGTTGGCACTCGCTCTGGCAAGGCTCGAGTTGGCCAGTTGGGGACTGTCCAGACTTGCCTTACTCGACTCTGCCTCCTTCTTCGGGTTGCTGTTGCTGTCGGAGAGTGCCACCTCTGTGTTTTTTGCCTCGCCGTTTGCAGTCTGCGAGTGTGAAGTGGAACGCATGGCGCTGGGTGAAAGAGTGTGTCTATGCGCCTGAGTCTGTGAAGGCGAGCCCACTCTGGAACTTGGAGAAACAGTACGAACGTGGTGGGACTGACAGCTTGGCGTGCTACTGCCACCACCACCTCCACCCCCGGGAAGACAAAAGCCAGGCTTGTTACTGCTGCTGCTGATACTCCCATCCCTCTGGCTCTCTGGGCCTGTTTTGGAGTAAGGCTTGAAACTGGACTTGTCATCTGACGATGGCCGTTGCTCTGCGAGTTTTAGGGATGAGGAGGAAGTGCGAGATGAACCTTCTTTCTCACTCAGTCCACTAGACGTTATGGAGGCCAGTTTGGATGAGGACGGAGGATCGGGTTTACCTATCTGAGAGCACGTCTGAGCCAAGAGGGCCAGTGGACTCTTCTTAGCATCCAGCTGCAAGGGAAATAAAAAATTATTTCAGTGAAAGGCAATATGTGTTAAGAAAATTATAAAGATTTTTGTAATTTTGTTATAATGTGCAGTACAGCAGTCACACTTAAGATACATTATATATATATGACTGTATCGTAAATAAATTGTGTATATATATATATATATATATATGTATACACAGTTTATTTAGATTAATACTATCAGAAATTATTTCTGTGTACCTGTGTGGATTTTACTTTTTTATTTAGATTCAGGTTCAAGGTTTATTTAAATGATCATAATTGTCCCCAAATGAAAACTGAAAAATACATTTAAATATTGTAAAATATAAATATTGTAATTATGGTAAATTACAAATATTGTAAAAAACAAAATTATATATATATATATATATATATATATATATATATATATATATATATATATATATATATATATATATATATATATATATATAATATAATGAAATATAAAACGTGTTATCAAAAATATATATCTATAAAATAACAATATTAATATTGTTTTTTTAAGCTTTATATGCATATTACCAAACTATATTAATACAGAATGCATTAATTCGCCAACGTTTTACAGCCATTTTTACTATTTCAGCGTCCGCTTTAACGGATACATTTAACCTGCTACTTATATAGTTTTAAATCAGTTTAATTAGCAGACCTATTTTATGACTATGTACTTTTAATGACTACAACCATAACCTTAACTTTAATTCTGAGCGATAAACAAAAATGTCAGTGAAGTGAATAATGTAGTATATACAATAGTCCGGAATGAAGTGAATGATGAAGTGATTTCTATAGTGAAAATGAAATAAATAATGCAGTAAATAAGCCAACTATTGATTATTTTATGCTACAACATACCTCGATGCTGACGGGGGCAGATGTGAGGGGCTGCAGGTACTCCGGGTGGAGCAAGTGGCCTGAGTGCGCGGTCAGCATCTTCACTACTTTAATAGGGAGACGCTTCGCCTGACGGACAGGATCCGAGGGCTTTAACAACGCGGTGGACGTGTCTTTAATTCCAGCGAGCTTTCTAAAAGTGAAATTACCGTGTTGGCTGTCGGAGGTCGGGTTGTGCAAAGCGGAAAGTGTAGATCCACTAAAGAGTGTGGTGCATTGGGTGCGAGACTGAGCCGAGGAGCGGTGCGGGAACGATCACAGAGGACGCATCTTCATACACGACAAACTCAGTGACTGGCTTTTACGCCCATGTTTCTTTCTTGCTTTTCTTTTCTGTTTTCTTTTTTTGATAATCCACAATACAAATGTCCACTGATTTTCTTTGTGTTCGTTTCTTCAAAAGCTTTCACACATGAAGAATGTTTACTCCAAAGCCGTTCATAGTTCCGTTCCGTGTGCGCGATGTGAAGCCTCAGATCATCCACACCGTCCGTCACACCGCAAAACACGACTCTTATGTATTTAGTAGTTGACTTGATGATATCTAAGGCTGTTAGGAGGAAAAACAAAACAAAACAAATCCACAATAACTCAGAAAACAGCAGCAGCAACAACAAAAAGCCCATGCGCTTTGCTCTCCGTTCCTCAACCCTCCAGCGCGCTCCTGTTCCGTCTTGTGTAATTCAAGTCAGCGAAACGCGAGGAGGACCATCCAAGTCCGCCAGCCCACGACCAATCAGCGCTTGCTGCATTGCTAATAAGATGGGAGGTGCTACTCAGGGCGGAGCTATCGCCTCTGACCCCACCCATCGATCCTTTGTCATATCCATGTTCATTATGGCACAAGAGTGACAGCAAGGCTCTTCAAATGTCATTATAGATCAGACTCTCTGCACACTTGGGCTTGATAAATGAGATCTTACCTACTTCAGAATCCACAGAGCGGCAAAGACAGAGGGCGCACGATTCGGAGAAATCCTACACAAACCCCCAGCAAAGGGGATATCTCTCCAAGCTGACACTTAAATTGGGCTATAAATCTAAAACCAGCACTGGAGACTAGCAATATGTTATGTCATAGATCTATAAGTTTGAACCAAAGGAACATATACAGAAGCCAGAGCTGTAATATCCATATATTTCAAAGAATCTTTCGTTTCCATCAATCTTTTTAATCACTATCTAATTATGGATGACATTACTTCAACATGCCCCTTTACTTCATCTCTATACATTTCTGTTAAAGTAAATTAAATGTAATTTGCCAGTGCCCTCTGGAATCAATTGTGCACTGAAAGAAACCCAGTAATGAAACAAGAAGGACTCTATAGTTCTGTCTGTAAAACTGGAATGTTAATAACTTTATTGCATTGCTGCTCCTCACTGATTTGGCAATGAGCTAATTTTGTTAACCTAATTACACAATGAATTGGTTAAAGAGCTTAAAAATTATGCCTGACAAGTGCTATTAGCGGCAGCCTGAAATAGTCGCAGCTGGAAAGGCTTTGAAGCCGAGAATCCTTCAGCCGTCTCAGTTGACTGAGAAATGTACATCCTTTCTGTATACAACACGAGCTCGATTCGCCAAATAGGAATGACGGACTTCTGCTTCTACATTCTGATACTTCCTGGGAAATAGATTGTTCATTGTTGTCCAAAACATCCATTTAATATTGTGTAATTTTCTTTTTCAGAATTTATTCTAAGATATTACATGCTGCTTAGAAAGAATATGATACTAGTATTTGCATTTAAGGGATTATTAATGAAGATGAGATAATGTTTGACAGTAGTGTTCTGAGCACCACACAGATGTCTGACCTTTGTCAGACATTTCAGACTCCCTCTGAGGTTAGCCGAGGTCAGCGCAGTGATAAGAAGATTGGTGGGGCAACAGTCTCAGGCAGAAAGGTCAGGGGTTAAGTTGTACTGAAGTGCATGTGCCCTGATGTGTTTACTGTTCTACTGCTTCTCTTTAGATCAGACACAGATGGTTAGTGTGTCTGTATAGTTGTAGACATTGTTGCTTCTGCAATGTTGCATAATTTTGTTTAACGTCAACGACAAGCATTTTGTTGCCAGGGATTCGTTTAACTGTACAAATAAACTCAACAGGTTCCCCCCAGGAGATATTTAGTTCATGGACAGGTTTATTAAATCAATATCATTTAGATGTGTCTAATAATATTTCTACTTTATCTAGACATGGTGCGTTTAATTCCTCTGACACATTAGGTCCGAAGCGATATTATTTATAAACGTGCTTGTTATTGGGTTATTGAGGTGTTATTACATTTTTCAGCATTTTAACTACAGTAAAAACAAACGAAAAACACATACCATGTAGTTTTGCTTCAACAACTTTGAGAATCACTGAGATGGACAAACGAAACAGACAAAACCATGTACATAGTAGTGTCAAAGATCAAGAGAGGAAGTTTCACTGACTGGTTTCTGTTCGATTTTCCAAGGAATTGGTCATCTAGTCTGTGCAAAAACATTCCCAGTGGCTACTAACCTAGCTCTAATCTCAAAATCGCCAAGCAAAAAATATCACACTGTACTGTATATGTGAAAGACATTTTCCGTTTCTTCATTATCTTCTCTTTATCTCCTCATAATCTCACCATTCCTCCAAGAGACCAGAGGCCTGATCGTGCTCTTAGCTTTATTGTCAGCGGGAATGCTACCAGAGGACGACCTCACCACGGGGTCATGACCTCGGATATGAACTGCTCTAACTAATCCTCTAAATCTATGGAATGCTCCTTCTATTATTTCTGAACATGTTCATCCTTCTTTCACACCTTCTGAAAGTTTCTTTATCTCTTTTCACCTACCTTTAGCCATTTTTAGTTACTGGTTACAGAAAAACGACAAAAAAGGGGATAATTTACGACCCGGTTTGTTTTCAATCCAGGCAACCAGATGAGTGAAGGCGGTGCAGTTGAGTTGAAAAGCTTGAGAAACAAGCAGAGAGGAGGAGACCGGGGTGAGAGAAAGAGAAAGAGAGAATAAAAAGACAGCAGGAGGGAGGAAAGTCGAATGGCCTTTGAGAGAAAGGGCCTGAGAGGGGATGTGGTAGGAACAATAGAGAATTGCTATGGGATGTTTCATGGGTTGCCTTGAAGTTGCTCGTCAACAGATGTGTCACCATGTTAATGACTGATTGCCATTTCCTGTTGTGGACGGTGGTCAAGCAGGTCTCCAGTTGTGAGGTCAATAAATCTTGTGGATGGATAAGTGGACCGATGGCCGTTATAGCCACACAGAGGCACTTCATTTTAATGACACTTCAGTGGCCGTTCTTCAAAAAATGTGCTGCTATGAGCAGAACAAGACTTTAACCGTGTAAAAGAAAAACGATCCGTCTCTGTTTCTAACTTCATTACTGCAAAACATTACAGAATGTTCCAAATAACGTAAGAGAGTGAAATAGTAATAAAAGATTAGCAATAAAATTACTGAAACAAATCAGATTAGTAATAAAATTAGCCATAATACATATGACCATTATAGAGAACTGCATCATCAATTCAAAATACACAGCCGAAGGCACATAAAGATGGCATATTTTTAATTCTCTTATTATTATTATTATTATAAAAAAAAAAAAAAAAAAAAAAATATATATATATATATATATATATATATATATATATATATATATATATATATATATATATATATATATATACATATATAATGCATATTTATTTCCTTATTTGATTTCATTTATTTATTACTTCCCAACAAAATGATTCCAGGAACTCTTTCATCCAAGCTCAGAAAAGGCTGTGATAAATCTTTCCTAATCCACAATAATACATAGAAATCATTCTATTTATGTGCCTTTAACATGTCAGAGAAACCAAATGCCAGTATAAAAATTGGAAACAAAAGGCACACGGTGTATTCACATGTGAACCCTTCTCATATTCCTGCCAACAAAATTTAATTTGCTTAGGATTTTCATCAAATCCTCTCAACAAACCAAGACAACTACAATCACCAACCACGTTTTCTATAGTCAAATAAAGAGGCATAATTTAATAAGGTCTGGTGTAATTTTCTTTAGCCATGTTTAAGGACTTCACAGATATTTTTGTAAAAAGGGAAAAACATATGTGCACACACACACACACACACACACACACACACACACACACACACACACACACACACACACACACAGATCCGGCATCTTAATGGCTTCTGAAATCCTGTTTATTTTCATCTTCCCACACCTGGCTAAGCTTGATCTCTTCGCAATGCCAGTCATGTGTGTGTTAAACTTATCAGCTCTTAGCTCTAGATTTCAGTCAACCTCCTCTTCACTCCTTCATCTGTCATCACAACAATGACATCAACGCTTAAATATTTAAAACAACAAGATCGTCTTAATGTCACTGTGCTGGCTTTCACACCCAGAGACAGTCAAGATGTAGACACGATGACACATAAATGCAGGTTGTACATTAATTCGTAGTAAAGGAAAACATACTTGGCCAACCCATATATGCAGGCATAAACACACACACACACACACACACACACACACACACACACACACACATCCACGCACATGCACAAAGGAACACATTGTGTTGCTTGTGTTGAAGTTATCAGTACGGGTGGGTGGGGAATGTATTTGGTTGGCGTACGCCAGTCATCAGGGCTAAGATCTGATTGTGTGAACTCTGTTTGTGTGAAATTTCATCTGACATCAAAGGTGTTTATCTCCTCACCCGTAACTGATTTGTGATGGAGCCCTCACTGTCTCTTAACAAGCTTCACCACAGTATGTTGTACTAAACATAGCCTCTCTCAGGACATACCACTGTTGACAGACAGCTACCGTCTACCTCTCTCTCTCTTTTCGTTTCTTACACCTGGATCATACACCTGGATCATACTAACACAACATATAGCGTCTTAACGTGTATCGGAAATGTGAGAGAGATCAGATATAATGGCAGGTTTTATAGATTCTTCAGTCGTTGGAACCTCTAGACTATGAGATTTGCTCAAAATAAACCACACACTTTCAAAGCATACTCACAAATCAGTGATCCTGAGAACAAATGTGGCTTCAGATCAATACACCCATGCTGGGTGACAGTTTAGCGTGGCACTTACTGGATATCAGTCTTTCACACATGATGTCAAGATTGTGTTTTCGCACGAAACAGTCAGAGGACACGTCCCCACACTACAGTCCTAAATGTTAGACAGTCACAACTGGCCTGTGAGTAGATCAGATGGATTAATATGAGATTTTTCCTACATCATAACAATGTGATTAGGATTGTTGTACTGTGAAACTGCCAAATGATTCTCTAGTGTGGTCCAAGCAATAGGCAGCTACATTGACGTTGTTGTGAGAATAGTTTTTATTACACAGACTAAAGGATAAATGTATTTGAAATGAAAATCACCTTTAAAAATGAGATCTAAATATGCTGGACTCTTTGTGCTGCTGTGATGGCTATCTGTATTTAGACGTTCCATGTGTTTATAGTACAATCCACATGGATCATGACTCCATGTATTGCCTTAGTAGGTGAAATCACGACGAAGTATCATCGATCATCTGGATTGATAAGAGCTCTCAGTCGTGCTCTGGTGTAGGAGCAATGTTCTCATTATAGTGATCGAGGGATCCATAGTAGTTCTTTAGGAACGGTTAAGGTACAAGGAAATTGATGGCGACTGCTGGACCCTGGGGCACGAAACAAATGTCTTTGACTCTCTCTGAGCCGCCGCTGGGGTGGCAGTGTTGGAACAATCTATTAATATTGATCCTTACGTGATTTTGAGGGAAAGCAAAGCCAGATGTGGCTGTACTTTCCAATTCTGTCTCAGTGAACTTTCACAGAATGTACTTGAACAGTCACGCTCGAAGGTTGACCTGTTCCAGATTTCATGTTCTGACACCATTTTATACAGTTTCCACAGTAGATCTGGCTGTTTGTCACATGTTCGGTTATTTGGTTATTCCTACAGCAGTTGTTAAACAAAATAAAATCTCATGATCAACGTCATAAGAACATCAGCCAGGAGGCATGAATCCCTGTTCATCCAGTCTATTGTCACTTCATGCCGGTTGTTGACAGATGCATAGATATCCATCATCACAGATGGTTTGAAGGCACAAGGAAATAAAAGACTAACTGTCTTTGATTTAGAAACCCTCATTAATACCCAGCAGATCCATAAAACTTACTTGACCTTCACAATTCCTTAAAGCTCACTCAGCGCATGTCATTTATCAATCCCACTGAATTAGCTGTTGTAATGGAGAAGTCAATAGAGGATTAAGGGAATCTAAAATTGAATATAATGTCCTATCCTTCCATGCACGGGAAAGGAAAAGTGAAATTTATGTAACTTATATAATCACTAAGAACAAGAGGATTTGTTCTAATATTTTTTTCTGCACTGGCAATGTAATCTAAATTTTGCTAAGATATTGGATTGCTATGTATGGACTAAAATGGACTTTTTCCATTCAATAAAAGCCTCTGGACTGGAGAGCATGACCACCATTAGTGTATAATTCCTTTACAATTTCTTTCATTTTTAGGGGCAGAGCTGGTCTTTTTGATATATGAAAGCAATTCTACAGATAATCATGTTATATTTTATGATATCCACGACTGTATCAGATGACAATGTCTCATTTCATTTCATTATTATCCGGCCACGTCGTAATGTTGCACGATTCAATATTCTACAGTCCTCATTCAGGAACAAATCCACTCAGTATTAGTTATACATGTGTGCACCAGGCCCTTCGTCACCATTTGGAGCCTTGAACATGCTGTAGTGGAGAGTGGGGTGTCATCACAGTCGGTCTGTCATCACACTCTCCATCTGTTAGCACTAAGCACAATTTTAACCTCCGCATAGCGTGCCATATGGGTTCTGCCGACAGTTTGTCAAGTGCACCTCTGCACAGAGACTTGAAAACTGGACCCAGAGATGTCTGTCTACTTTTTATAGCATTGGAACATGCAAAAAACACCCCCAAAAACAAAAAACAACAAAACTAAAAAGTGCCTGAGATTCTGCTAATACCTTACAACAGGTGTTGTGTGAATCCATGTTTCTCAGCAGCTTGATTTCAGGGTAGAGTTTATAGACCTATAGACCTGTATTTAGACCTACAACAGGATGGATACTGTGAGAGAAAAGGAAGGATTGCAACACATTCAGGACCTGTCAGTTAGCACATGAGTGAGAAGGGCGGGTGCTGGCTGACGAGCTTTGAAGTAAAGACGGCTGCGGGCCTCCAATTAAAAGTCCATGATTGTGTAAGTAAATCAATTCTTATCAGGCCTGTCACATCAAACAAAATCATTATTATAAGGTTCCGCATTCATAATTCATCTCAGGCTTGACATCTGACAAATACAGGTTGGCAAATTGCATAACAGAAAACTTGGGCTGGAGTTCTTCAAGTATGGAATGGATGAAATTGTTTCCTGATGCACTCCATGGAAAAACAGGCCATGTTTTGGACAGATGCATTCTTGAGGAAAAATAAGGTTATTCAAGGTTTCTTTAGACAGTTAGAGCTTCTTAGCTAAAACCTTTTGAAACTGGTACGCTTTCTGATAGGGGAAAAACTCAGCTGTTGGCTTTGCTGTCGATCCTACGGGTTCTCCCAGAGAGACCACAATAAAATCCTTAAGGGTTTTTATATGCTCATTGAGCACGTAAACCTGCACTATGACTCAGTGGAGATCTTATAAAATTTATAAGCATTGTGGTTAGGGTTAGAAGTTGTGATGATGCTGATACTTATTTTAGAAGATATTAATGAATTTCCTATAACAGCACGGCTCCAGAATTGAAATCATAGTTGTGAAATTAACGATCTCGTTCTTGCACATTATAACACAAACATTTCAACTCAATCACAGGGAAGTGTTTTGCAGACACTTCACAATACTCTACGGTTAATAAACGGAACAAAAGATGTTATTTAACCAAGAAGAATAGACCATCATTAATATGGTAAAGCTTATCTTATTTTTCTAACATGGAAGGTGTAGCAATACATTTTCTGCCATGTGAAAAGGTCTTTGTACTTTTGGGTTTCTTTGCAATGTTCATTTTCTTTTTTTTCTTAATAACATCCAGAGAAAGAAGTGAGGGAACAACTAAGGAGGAACTAACTTGCCTTGCAGATATTCCACAACATTAACTGTAGCTATAAACAGTTAATGTATGATAAACTTCATACATTTCAGTCATCAGCAGATTACTTTGGCACAAAAAAATTTTTTTGGGGGTGGCAACCCTCCTGTTGTTGATTATTTTCCTACAGCGACACGGCCTGTCATGCTTTATTCCTTACTTATAAATTCTATTGTATCAAATCATACAAAATCCAGTCACATGCTCTTCAGATAAGATCATAAGTTCAGAAACTCTTTCATTAATTCTATCACAATTGCAAAATATTGATACTTTAACATGATTTGTACTTCTTGCAATCAACTGATGTCTTAAACTGGTGTTTATGATAAGACATTTCCAGACAGAGCTCTAAATGGACTTCTTTTAGAAACCTAAACTTGCCGAAAAAACCTTGAAGAATCAAATAATCCTGTACGGATTGGTATTGAAGATATATTCCACATGCATTTAAATCCTTTTCAATGCTGACAAAAGAGTGCTCTGAAAAATAAATAGCCCACCACTGTCATATTGTAAATGTTACACCGTGAAAAGGTAAAGATTATTTGTAACCTTCTCTAGTAGTTCCCTTTAAATCGCTTCCCTCATTTATAAGGACACATCGCTGTACTTGAGAAGTTGGATTGAACTGTCTGAGCCCTAATTAATTTCCTCCCAATGAATATATGAATATGAACCAGCGCCATATTTTAGAAAATGCCTTCAACGCCGCTTCCCAGAATGTGATTATGCCTGGCCCAGAAAGGCAGCAGAAGTCGTTTTTCACCTGAACAAGCATTACTTTGTCATGTTGAGCATTATTCAAAGTCACTGAGCTGCTCTAGCACCTATGAAATATTTCCTCTATTGACCTCAGCTTCTGCTGAACTAGGACAATCATTCCCCCAATGAATGTGTCCCACCCTGTAAAGGACCTGGCATATAATCAAACCTGGCTGAAATGCTAAATTACTCTCTTAGACGCATGTGCTTAGTTCTAATTATGCGATTCCTGGATTTTCTCCATTTTTCCTCTCACTTTCTGCCTAGCTGTGCTAGATGTAGCTGAAAGGCTAGGTCTCCTTTCTGTGTATGCGTGTCAAGCTTAAAAAAAAAAAAATTTCTTCACACAATAAAAGAATCCGGAGGTGTGTTTATAGACTTAACCGTGGCCTACATTTGTATAAAGTTATATAAGCCAGGCAACAGATGAACCCAGGCTTTCCTGAGTTATTTTCTTTCGGAAGGTTATAACGGCGAGCTGTCATTAATAACTCTGACACGCTGAGCTACAGGTCGGGAGAACGAGGCTGGAAAAAGCAAAGGGCCAGGAGTAGGAGCCATTTTGGTTATTGTCTGGCTTGACGAATGGCTCTCAGAACAAGACAGAGCATACATCATATCACCTTTAATGGCTCCACATCTCAACGGCCGTAACTCACCTGGCTTAAACAGAGATAGGGGAGTGAAATATGGCGTTGTATATTCCACCACAAGACACATTTATGAGTCCTCCCTGCTGTATAAATGCAGTGATTGCACTTTCAAAGTAGCATGTCAGCCCACGCCGCTGAGTACAACCAGCTGCCCCGGCACAGAGACGGGCGGATGCAGCAAGAGAGACAAATTATAGTGCTGGCCGCGTCCAGCGTCTATTCAAAAACTCTCTCTTGCGGCCGTAAATTTATAGTGTTTGTGCTTACTGCTATTAAAACCAAAACCGTGGTTGGGTGACGGCCATCCATTTCAGGCCGGCAGCTGGAGGGAATTCCTCACTGACAGCTCGGCCCAGAGGCAGAGGCTTGGAGAGAAAACAGCCAAGCCTGACGGTCCACGTCCACACACAAACACGTACATGCACACATACATGCATGGACGAGAAGTCGTCTGGATATGTGAGCGCGATGTTTGTTTTAGAGCAGCACAAGGCCTAAAAGAAAACTTTAATGGCAGTCATTTGTCATGGCTGTCACTTTGATCACTCACATCCCTCAAAGCTGATGAATGAGGCACTGCTGCAGTAACAGATGGGGACATAGTTAGGCTAAAGTTGTGTTTGCCTGGGCAAATTTGTTTGCTGATTAAAGAATGCCTTTCTTTGGCTGTCACGCTGGTGTAGCGAGTGTGCTGAAATGCATAGAATTACAGATAAATATCCAGGATACACACACACACGCACACACATATATATGTATATATATATATATATATATATATATATATATATATATATATATATATATATACAAACAGTACATTTACATATACTCCTGTGTTTCTCATCTCTCACCCTGTTATGGTTTATAATAAAATCTGCGCTTTATCACTCTTAAGCATCAGCTATACAACCAGCATCGATTTATCCTGCTCTCTTCTCCTCTTGATTTGTCTGTCGAATTTGAGTAGCTTCACTGTTAAAAAGCATATGGTTACATTTCATGCCTCCCCTGCATTTACTCATCTGCACCCTCCTCCTCTTCACCTCTTATTCTGTCTGTTTCTCTCTGCCTCTGGGTGTCTGTGGATATTAAAATTAAAATCTATTCTGGAAACCTGCCACCAGCAGATCATTTATTTTAGCCAGGGCCAAGAAGATTTATTGTTGTGTACATCTTCAAGCCTTTTAGGAGATCAAAGTTTCCAGACATAAATCACAGTGCCTTGCAAATCCAAACAAATTCTCCATTTCTTTTTGTCAGGCTGTCCTCCCCTTTTCCCTCCTCCGAGACCCAGGAAAGATTCTTCCTCTTTTACTCATCTTTCATTCGTTTCTACATGCTAACTTAGCTATAATTAGTTAGCTCGGGCAATTTATACTCCCTTTATTATGACACCGCGAGACCACATTATGGGAAGAATAAGACGAGAACAGGAATCTGAGGTTACAGTAGGCACAGGTTTGACAAAACCGTACAGCTGGAGATTCTTTCAATCTAGAACTGCCCAGTTTCAGTGATTCCTGTTTTCCGCTGTTAATCCGTGCATCTAGAGTTTCAGAGGTCTGTTCATTCTGACATGCTTTTCTGCTCACCACAGCTGTAAAAAGCAGTTATTTGATTTACAGTAGCAATTACTACAAACATGTCTGTACATGTCTGTGCATTTAGTCACTAATTTAACAGATACACAGATACTGACCTAGTAGAAATTCAGAAGAGAAAAGGGGTTATTAACGTTTGGCTCGCACCTCTGCGGTTCCTGGCTCCACCATACGTGTGCAGATTTTGCATGTTCTCCCTGATCTTCTGAGGTTTTCTCCTCCAGTTGAAAGTCTGTAGGATGACTGGCGTCTCTAGTGACCATGTGTAGGCTAAGCAGTACAGAAAAATAGATGGACGGATAAACATATTATATCTTGTGGGCTCAATTCATAATCAGCTTGACTTTATTTAAAGATAATATCAAGCATGAATTATTCCCTTATGGACAAATCACATACATACGCATACATTTCACAAAAATAAACACACGTGTGTGTATGAAAATGGTCCAGATGGTAAAAATGTGTACATTTCACTCATGTAATTCTTCATGTGTGCAGGAATTTAGAATGAGCTAATCATTTCTACTGTTTCAGACAGACGGAGTAGCTATGGAGGCTCGGGGAGTATAACAGCAGCAGCTCTTGCTAAATGTAACAGAGATCAACAAATCAAATTAGGTCTTCAGAATGTGTCTGCCACCCGGGTTTCACTCTGGAAGATGGATCTGATACCTCCGTGGCCCGGCAGGGACGGGCTCATCGTTTTTCATGTATGATCCAGTGTTGTCTGGTAGATCTTATCAAGTCACAGTAGGGTGCAAACTGAGAGTGAGCAATCCTAGTACAGACTAAATAAAAGAAGGGGGTGGATGATGAAAATGTCAAGGATTATCTTCACTTTTGCAAACCCTGTGATGTCGTATCAAACCGGATTTGTTGTAACCGATTTGGCAGCGAGGGAGATGATGATATTGGGTGGTGCAGAGGATGAGAGGATTTCTGTTGAATAATTTATTTATTTATTTTTTGGCTTCCGCCTTCCTTTTCTTGCCACATGCCATCTTTCACGACCGTTTTGTTTTAGTCAGATTGTACCCTCCGAGGAAGTGGTGCAGAGTGTGAACAATGTTGTCAGGGCATGCTGTTCTGCTGTGTGGATGTAAAGGAAAGAGAGAGAGAGAGAGAGAGAGAGAGAGAGAGAGAGAGAGAGAGAGAGAGAGAGAGAGAGAGAGAAAAGAAGGCAGCACAAAGATACAATTTACAACAGACATTCTTACCCTCCATATGAATACTCTGTCAGCATGACATTATATTGCTAAAAGTCACAGGAACATGTCATCCCATAATTGCTGGGCATGTCACTGTCACTCTTTCTTTCATAACATCAAGTCATATAAATACCATTTATATGCGTCTCCTTAATGTCCCCTTTAATTTAGTATCATTTGATTTAATTAAATGGACTGCAATTATTTTTAATTATGACTGAATTATAAGCAATTTAAGTGCAGGAATTGTCGTGAAAGCATTTTAAAAATCAGAAAGTGTGTGATTAAAGCAGGCCAGAGGTGAGAAAACACTAAACCCTTGCTCTGCTGACATCAACACTTCTGTGCCCAAAATGTCACTCACTGCACCCCAACATGCTGACACAAGATGAATGACTATTATAGATGAGGTCAACCTCAGCCAATACATATTTTAGAGTTCTGGTCTTGTTCACGTACACCGTAAAGCATTTCGCTTGTCGTGGTGTTTGTGTACTTTCTCAAAACTGCCAAGTCCACAGACATCAGTGTGCACATTTTGAAAATATGTGTTTATTGGTTTTCAGCCAGCGTTGAACTGTATACAGATTTAACCTGGGCTACAACCTAAAATCAGCTCAGCTTCTTTATTTAGATTTTTAATAAATTACAGGTCACCAATTTAAGGAGCTCCGCTCCAGTTAGGACTTACCAGTCTACACGTTATATAACCGTCCTGGACGTTATAGCAGAAATATTTTACATCGGCATGAAAATGAAAAATGATTTGTATATTTAAAAAGAAGTTCAGGAATTTAAGATGCAAGTAAACAGATCTGAGGCAGTTTGTTCCTTTGTTATTTAAAAGCCATTCTCAAATCATATATCTCAAATAACACCCAAGTGACTTTCACGGCTAAAACCTTGAGCAATACATCAATTTATAAGATCCAGAATCACAGAGGGAATACATAAAACATAAAACTTTCTTAATTTCAGATCATTCTTCTTCTTCTTCTAATTATTATTATTATCATCATCCTCCTCCTCCTCTTTGGAACTTCCAAAATGTCTAAATAGAGTCTCGGTATCGAAAAAGTTGTAATTTTGGATAAATGCTAGACTCTCACTCGAGTGTGGCTCTTCACCTAGCTTCACAGAGAGAGGCAATGGGACTGACATCCAACCCCACTTCCTCCTGTAGCCCATTGGTGTACGCACGAGAACTGTATTTGTTTTAAACAACACCACTCAATATCTTCTAGTAACAGGAAGTTGTGAAATGTTGCATTGCTGTATCTCAGAGTCCAGATTCAAGATCCTGAATCTTGCAGCCGGAAAAGTGTACCAAATATATCAGACCCTCTGTGGCCTGGGGGACTGAAACTAGGCCAAGACACTAAGATATTGTCCATGCATTTTAAAATGCACTCTTCCGGGTGCAAATGGACTTATTTATCATCAGAAGTAACGGAGATAGTCTGAGCTGAAGTATATTCTTTTCCTTCACGCAGTGTTCCTGGAATAGTCTCCAGTTTCCCCTTGACACTATGATAAAGTGGGTACTGAAGGTGAAGGAATGAGCAAATAGCTTTTTTTATGCTGTGACTTTGGCAGAGTCCATAAAGTAAGATGATAAACAGTATGTTCTCACGGCAATACCGGAGAGTCACGAATCGGAAGTGTCAGTCAAACTAACCTAAGCCTGCTGACATAACATGGATGTTTTATATTGGATGTTACTTGTCAGACAAGCCTGTGTTCATCTGTGTGTGTTAATCCCACAGACTGTCTGTCTTCACTTAGACAATGCTCTGCGAATGCATAACTAATGTGTCAGGCTTTTGTGTGTCTCACAGCTTCTCAGGAACTGCTCTGCCATCTGTTTACAATTGCTCTCTCTGGCTCTCTCTCCCTCACTCGCTGTCCTCCTCTGAGATGGTAATGAATGGAGGTGTCAGTTAGAGCACCTTGACCGCTGAGTAGAGAATACACACATTACTGAGCTGTGGCTTTCGACACCTGGCCTTATTGAACACATTAGGAGGTTTACAGTACCCAGTTGGTCATAGCTTCGAGGAAACGGGACCAAAACACACACACACACACACACACACACACACACACACACACACACACACACACACATATGCATCAAACCTAAAACATCCTGGAACGCCCATAAAGCCACTCAAAACATCCTTGCCCTTGTCACAACCATGTGTTTTTTCCTAAAATAGCATTTGTTTTTTTTTGCTACAAGATATTTGTACCAACAAGGAGGACATAAGCACTTACACATATTACCACGGCCAACACAGAAGATAAAAGTCAGTCACAGACAGTGAGAAAGAAAAAGGAGCTCAAGGCCTCAGGGCCAGCACAGGACAGGCTGGGGTTAAAGTGGATATAATTATCACTGTCGTTTTCATATCTCCCTCCGGGACAGGATCTCAGACTTCTCTAGCCGTCTTTGTCATTCTCTCATCTTCTTTTCTAAAAGCTCTCATGTCTCTCTGCCCTCGCCGACTCTGACACCGCTGTTCTTTGTGCTGGCCCAAGGCGGGGGATTAGCTGGCTCTCCTGCTGATGGCTGCAGGTCAAAGTCGGTACCTCGACCCGATAATGACGCTGCCACACTGAGGACGCTGCAGGCGACAGTGCCTTTATTACATTTTTAACACCACTCAGTGGCTTTGAGTCTGTGTCAGGGCTTTGTTCCTTTAGTGCCAGTGATCTGACTGTCAATTACAGTTGATATACATTAAATGAAACATGTTACAGATAGCTGCGTTATGTTTCACTGTTGTTAATAAATCTTTTATAGTTGCTACTAAATAACATCTTAAATAAGGGAATAATAATAATAATGCAGGGCCTTAAAATGTTAAAAAGCAGCACTGTTTTAAAGGTTTTGCTTTGATGATGAAGTGACTCTTCTGTCTAGGGTTGGACCTGACATAGCTCAGAAAATGTCTGTAGACAAACTTGATTTCTTTTTATAGCACATGGGGAGCTAAAATGCCGTAATGCTGCTCATATTTAATTACCTTTATGCGCTTCCAAATTTAAAATGCTATTTTTTTAAACCAAAACTTTCCATCAGACCGATTTAACATACTGTATATACAGAACACTATATAATTTAATGATATTTTATGTGGCTGATTTTAACACTCCGTCAAAGACATGAAAGGTAGTGCAGTATGAAAGTGAATGGTCAGCCTCCTGAGCACTTGTGGATCAGTAAGGAAATAAAACCCACCTGTGGCAGCACAAGGGCAATGCTGTAGAATGACCTCTCTCCAATGTATACCAATGGGACTTGATCGTCTGTTGACCACTCAGCCAACATGGCCCCAATTTAATTAAAAAAAACTTCAATCAAGTCCAATGCAAACATCTAGCTGAACAGTTTTGGGGTTACGGGTTTGATCAAAGGCCCAACAACGGTTCTCTGGCAGTCTGGGGAATTGAACTCACACTCACTTCCCATTGAGCTTCTCCATCACACAGTGTGGCTTGGCATAAGTCGGCAACAAATCCAGGGTCGAACCCATGGCTATGCGTATCCTGCTTGAGTGCATTTGTTGCTTTCACATCACATAACCATAGCCATGAAAGAACAAAAAGTTCTTTAGAGGTGACTTGATAGGTACAAGCAGTGAAATACTACTTAAACTTCCAAAAAAACTATTTGGAAACAATAGACTCCTCTCATCGGGTGCTGCTGTGTTTCTCTGTGAGTCAGAATGAGACGAGTTTCTTTTAATGGAAGAATCCCTTCCCAAAAACAAGCAAAACAATACTTTCAAAAATCCATCAAATGGCTGCCTACACAGCCGAATACAGCCATGTGTGTCAATACTGTAATGCAGAGAAGTCATAAAACAAATAAATAAATCCATCTGTTAATGAATGAGAATCAAATGTCTTTCCACACGATGCACAAGGCCAATAGATAGGGTGCATATGTTTATTATACTACATCCCATAAAGTTTGCAAATAAAGGGAATACGAAGCTATTGGGATTTGCCTTAAAAGAGGGCACTTAGATAACAGGGAAAAACACAAGATTAAGCTAAACAGTGATAAGAAAACATTACTTACTACCTGACAGACAGTCACTACAAGCCTTCAATTGAAGATTTTCTTTTTTGCTGGTAGAACATTCTCATGAATCAGAATCATTAATCAGGACTGGCTTGTGTCAGTTGTGACAGTGTGCATTTACCCAGTTGATGGTCTGCATCATTTCATTGCATGTCTCTACTTGATTGCGTGGTACCTGAACAACAAGAGTAACCGTATTTGGCAGTATTAGAAAGACTGGAGGATTGGTAAGGGTTGGGTAACTGCTGGAAAAGTACTACCAGTGCCCAGTGCAGCAACTTACAATAACATGCAGCCACCTCCCTCGATATAATGGCAAATTTGCCACTGCTCTTATTTACGTAAACCTATTTGGTTATTCCTCATGCATTAAAATCAACTGGGCTGACACCGCACCTGAAAACAGAAAAAAAACACACATCTTACTGTGAGGTTTTATAGCATTGAGACACAGAGGAAGCAGCAGAGGATGATTAGAGAAATTACAGCTCATATAACTCTGGCATGGCCCTCCATGCCTAGAACACTGGTGCTTCATCATTACAGTGATTTTGTTTCAATTTCTGACTACAGCAAGCCTTGCTCTTTTTAAAATATCTATTGTAGAGTGAAAGCTATTTTAATGAGCTATCATCTCCATAATGTACCGCCTCCCTTTTCATCCACAAGCCTGCCTGGGAAATGACAAGACGTGACAAAAGAGGTGAAGACCCATGAGTGGGAAGGGAAGCTGACGGGAAAACAAAAAGTAGAGCTTTTTGAACCTGAAAACACCTTGAAAGGAGCCATTGTGTGCACGAGGAAACACTTGAGTGTGAAGTGGCTTTGAAGTGGGGGGATGAGAGCAGGGAAGAGCTGCTAAACTGCCAGTTCCTCCCTCTGCTGCATGCAGGCATAGTGTGACCCAAAGTTCAGAGCTTTTAAACCTCTCCTGCTGGGAGTAATCCACCATGACTGACCTTGGGTCAGTAGGAAAAGGGTGGCTCATGTGCATGTCTCCACTCCAGCAGGGATGGCTTAAAATAACACGTGCACGTCTGCTGCACTACTGTGTCGAAATATATTGGGTTTGGAAAGGCAGGAAATACAGCAAGGATGACACACAGACCTTATCTCTTTGCATGCTAGTCATAACAGAGAAAAGTGGAGGAAATTAAAAGTATACACACTCATACACTGGTGCGTGCTCATTTCAAGCAGGCTGGAGATGAACCTCTTAGATAATCCATACAAAAGGCAAAGCCAAAAGGAATGAGATGAAATGAGAGAAGGAGAGAGAGAGAAAGAGAGAGAGAGAGAAGCTGGAATGACAAAAGGAGCAGGGTGCAGAGGCGGAGGACATTGAGAAGAACTTCCACCCAGCCCTCCCTTCTTCCTAATTCTGTGCCGCTCATCTCAGAAAGCCACAGCTCAGTGGCTCGATGGAGCACAGGCAGCACTTTGATAAACAAAGCAGAAGTACAATGGCGCTAAATGGGAGGCTCCCTCATGCTGGCAGGATCTGAAGGAGATGTTTACAGAGGCGCTTGTCAGATGGTGGCGCGGGGTTGTTGTAGCGTGTGTGGAAGCTGTTGGGGTGAACCGTGAGTGTGTGTAGGGGGAGGCTTTGATGTCTCCTCTCCTCCTGGCTTTTGATGGAGATTCTGTGAAGTGTTTCCTCACAGCAGGGACCCGGGAGGTGCTGACACCCACACAAGCCAGGGTGAACAGGAGCTAAACCACACTTTTGCCCACTTGCTGACTGCACCAATGGGCTTCAAAGTTTGAGTGAGCACTCATAAATACACCCTCCTGATGTGATCAATAAACAGATTGCACAAAGGAAGCGATAGAGCTGCTCTGAGATGATTAAATGCAACATTCCATTGTGTACAGAAGTCAGACGGCGCCTAGCCGGTACTCCAACAAAAACTAAACATGTAACATGAAGGCCCACAGCTGACTACTGTGTATAGGACATATAGTCTACTGAAGTATCCTAAGAGTATTTACATCAATTGTGACAGCACCATAAGCAATATTTGACGACTGCTTTTAGACAGCTTCACTCAGACTGTAGAAAGAAAATCACTGTTGTCAAAGCTTCCACAGCAAAATTATACTTTGTTTAAGTGAAAGAGCAATATAACCCACATTCATCAGTCTACTGCATCATCGCTATTGAGGTTCACTGTAAATTATTACTGTTTATTACTGCAAATTACTTGTACATAGAAAAATAACAGATTTTGCTGATATTTCTATTTCAAAGCTCTTGTCCAGAGGTTGTTTTTTCTCAGTTTTTGAGAACAATGGAGGGAAGCAATACTATCCATTTAATTTACTGAGAACTCTTTCAAAAATTATGCAGGTTTGAGGCCGGAAAGAATTAATGGGTTAACTCGGTGCACATGCTGTTAGAAGACTATTATGAATACCTGTGGAAAACAAAACGTAGTCTGCTCTGTTTTTCTTATTATGTAGGTGGTATGTCACTTCAGTGATTCATATATGGTTTGTGTTGGTTCAAAACCTGCTATAAAAACCCATGATTCAACTCTCAGATATAGATTTGTCCTGTCCGTAATGTAAAATTACTTCCCCTCTGCGGGTTTGGGCCGCGTTCCTGATTCTGTCTTCGTAAACAAAGGCATCGCTGCTGTGGTTGGATTGAATTACACTACTCATTCCTGTCTGAACCCATTTTTGCTCCCACACTCTCCCAAACAAACTCCAATGTCTCATTTGACAAATTGCATGTGATGGCCCAGGTCACAGGGAGAAGAAGTGGGTTTGGTGAATAGCTCACCGGCCATCGATCACCTCTGCGGACGGGAGTGCACGAAAACGCTTCTCAATCCATCAAACTGACATACAGGAGAGGATTGGACCGAAGTCAGTGTGATGAGGATTGTATTGCTTTTTCGTTACCCTCATTTGAAAGAGCCTTCCTGGCACATACTAGATGTGTCCATGCCATAGGGATTGTAGAAGTTATTCTTCTGGGCAAAGTTTTCCAAAATCATTGAGCTGTTTCCTAAAATTATAGCAGAGAGGGCTGTTAAAGAAAAGAAAAGCTTGCTGCTGCAGCAGGTAAAGACTGTCAGGATTATCTTTGTGGCAGATATATGGGTTTTGGAAACCTTGAGTCTTTGTACTGGTTCAAGCTGATATTCAACAGACGGCAAGATGAGTGGCTGGAGAATGAGGCAAGTTGAAATGATGTGGAACAAATGCACTTGGTAGAGGCAGAGGTAAACGATGGCCAGAGACATGGAGGATCAGAGGTAAGAGTGGATCTAGTGGTATCCTGAATTTCCATGCTTCTCAGTGGAAAAAACTGCCATCTGTTATTAGTGTTCTCGGCCTCAGAGGTTAGTCAAAACCCCCTGGACTTCAATACACATTTCCTCAGCAAGCAGTCACTCAGCTGACACTACAGAGGAAAAGAGAAAGACAGTGAGGAAGAGAGAGAGAGAGAGAGAGAGAGAGAGAGAGAGAGAGAAAGAAAGAGAAAACAGTATAATTTTCAAGTACTAGAAAATACGGTGTCTCTAAACGGTCAGTATTTACACCGGCTCCTACACACCGCTCATATATCTGCTACGCGTATATATGAGCGGTGTGTAGGAGCCGGTGTAAATACTGACCGTTTAGAGACACCGTATTTTCATATATATGCGTAGCAGAGCTAGAATTTCGTCCTTAAGAATGCAACCATGTCTATTTTTTGCTAGAGTCTTGGCCTGAATTTAATTCAGCTTTGTGGTCTTTTTGAGGACTCTAGGTATGTACGCACATGTGCGTTTGTGTGTACGTGTTCACCTCTGAAGGGAAATGTAACAACTCCAGGAGGACATGTGTGCGTGCTTTGACAGAGGTCAAATTGATCCTGTCAGCATCACTGTCACTTTAATTTGATATATTAATGTGAGCTGTCAGGGGCAATAAGTCAGGACTAACAGACAGCAGTCACAGCACATGTGTGCATACTTAAATGCCTCCATAACTTCAGCCTTCCTGTCAAACGGCATGTAATCTCGGCTTGGAAGTGCTGAGTGTGTTAATAAACTTGGTGTGTTAAGCAAACCTCCAATTTTCCTTCCCGCCGATTTGATACGGCCCTGGCCGGGTTTATCGGAACGTCTCAAGTTGTTATGATGATATGTGCAGGCTAAATATCATAAATGAACTGCTGAAAGGGGAGATTTATGGTTCCCTTAGTGCTGGCTTTCCCCCTGCATTCCAAATCAGCTCAGATCTTTGAATCTTTCTGAATATAATGGAAAACATAAATATGGTCAATTGCTGCAGGCATGTTTCTCTAGGGACGTGGATGTGCTTTGGCTTTTATATGAACTTTCTGGCTATGGATGACTAGTGAGCCAGTCATGATTACACAAAGGAAAGTTTGTGGCATTAAAATATAATAGCCGAGAAATGTTATCATCAGGATTTACTCATGACACAACATTGGTCACACCTCATTTATTAAGATGACTTTCTTTTCTTTCTTTTTTTTTTTTTTTTTTTTTTTTACAAGTAACTGCTGTTTGATTTCCGAAAGAGAATGCTGATTAAAGCAAACTTTAAAAATACCTCATCGTACCCGGTGTTGAAATATGGGCCACATAAAGAAAAGTTTAGAATGTGAGGAAAGCTAGGAAAAAACCGGACTCAATTGGTCAGGCTTCCTGTTTAGAATTGTACTCTGAACTGAGCAGTGAATATGAAATATGAGCAGCATAAGAACATATTTTCAACGTGGAAATGACCTAGTAGCCTCCTAGACACACTAGAGAGAAAATGTGCAATAGGTCAGACTAACCTGCTCCGGCTGTGTTTCCATTTTAAGAGAGATCTGTGAAAACAAGAGTAACACAGATGACCTGGAGCTATCAACCCTGAAGCGGGTTCCCAACGGCACAGTGTTTTCATAAGGCTCACCAATAAATCTCTTAGTACAAGTGTGAAATGCCACCATTACAAAAATATGTAGCATTTAATTTCCTGCCTAAGGTCAGACTCCCAGGTCCCACTATATGATTATTACAGTTAAAATCTTGATAAGGGGCTGAATGATACTAAGCATTGCCTGGAGGTATTTATACCTAACATGAATATTGAATAATTATACTCATGCTTAATTACATCTTACTAAATTACATTTCCAAGAAAAGAGTTTAATTTGTAGTAGATCATACTCTTCTTCTCATATTCTAATAATTTGTCTGAATATGGATAAGCTACAAGACTGCAGTGTGCTACTTGAGGATGAGCATCCTGGCCATACCTCAGTAAAATGTTTTAATATGCTAGAGTAAGTAAAGACTTGTATAAAAATGTGGCACATCCTTTACTTCTCTAGAAAGCATAAACTCTATCTAATTTGAAAAAGTTAGCCCATTTTCTATGCTAATGCAAAGTTAGACTAGCATCTGCCAGGTTAGCTAACAGTTAGACTAGCATCAGTTCCAGTAACTAACACAGATTCTTTATACAAACATTTTAAATGGACAGTGATTGAAGGTTTTCAGGCAAAATGAACATAACATCATCAGTTAAAACGCTTACTTTTTATTATTTGAGTTCATTCTAAATGTAAAATCTTTTATTTCAGTACATTAATGGCTGGATACATTCACTTTTCATTGGAAAGGAAATTATATGTCTTTTAAATTTCTTTGTCATTTTGTAATTTTGTCGCTTTTCAGAAGGTATGTGTGTGTATGTGTTTCTCAAAGAGTGTGTTTCAATTAGCCAGATGTCCTTATCCAAACAACACACACACACACACACACACACACACACACACACACCTGTAGTTCCCACACTGGACTTTTTCCCACATGCGTTTTAAATGAACTCTAGCCTCAAACATTTGTTGCACAAAACGCTTGTGTTTCCATTTCTTCACTGCTTTGCTTGACTGCTTTCACTCTGACTTCTGTAATCCAAAATGGTCGTAGGTACACCAGCTAATTTGCCAAAGCTCTGATGGATGCTGCTTCCATATGTACTGTATATATAAACAGCTTACTGACTGTGACAGCACTCATTTGGGTTTTTACTGCTCCAGTCTGGGAATATTAACATGCAAGACCAGTCACAACTACTCACATATGAGACTCACTGAAGTTGATTTTTAAATATTTTGACAGCTACTGGTAAATCGTTTTGTGTTTTTTTTTCTTTTCTGTCGTATTAGGGTTTAGATGTCAAAATCCAAATACAAAGATTTTTGGAAGTGTATTTATTTTGCACAATGAGCCAAATGTATTAGTCAGACTGAAGCCTATTTAAGCAGAAACTCATAATATTGACTGAGGTCATAATTTTCAGCAGAAACTTCAAGCTTCCTTCAGTTCAATCGTTCAATAGTGACTGTAAAATGATTTGTGTTTTATTATTTCAGTTTCAAAAAGTGTTAGTAAAAAACACAATGTATATATATGTATATATATATATATGTAATGTTTCAGATAATCAGACACATTTAATTATTAGTCAAAGATAACACAAGTAAACACATCATGCAGTTTTTAAATGAAGGTTTTTATTATTAAGGGAAAACAAAATCCAAAACTACATGGCCCTGTGTGAAAAAGTATTTGCCCCCTAAGCCTAATAACTGGTTGGTCCACCCTTAGCAGCAACAACTGCAATCAAGCGTTTTCCATAACTTGCAATGAGTCTGTTACAGCGCTGTGGAGGAATTTTGGCCCACTCATCTTTGCAGAATTGTTGTAATTCAGCCACATTGGAGGGTTTTCGAGCATGAACCACCTTTTTAAGGTCATGCCACAGCATCTCAATGGGATTGAGGTCAGGACTTTGACTAGGACACTCCAAAGTCTTTATTTTGTTTTTCTTCAGCCATTCAGAGGTGGACTTGCTGGTGTGTTTTGGATCATTGTCCTGCTGCAGAACCCAAGTTCGCTTCAGCTTGAGGTCACAAACCTACCGATCTATCAGTCTGGAAAAGGTTATAAAGCCATTTCTAAAGCTTTGGGACTGCCGTGAACCACAGTGAGAGCCATTATCTACAAATGGCGAAAACATAGAACAGTGGAGAACCTTCCCAGGAGAGGCCGGCCGACCAAAATTACCCCAAGAGCGCAGCGACAACTCATCCAGGAGGTCACAAAACACCCCACAACAACATCCAAAGAACTGCAGACCTCACTTGCCTCAGTTAAGGTGAGTGCTCATGACTCCACCATAAGAAAGAGACTGGGAAAAAATGGTTTGCGTGGCAGAGTCCCAAAACGAAAACCGCTGCTGAGCAAAAAGAACATAAAGGCTCGTCTCAGTTTTGCCAGAAAACATCTTGATGATCCCCAAGACTTTTGGGAAAATACTCTGTGGACTGACGAGACAAAAATGTAACTTTTTGGAAGGTGTGTGTCCCATTACGTCTGGCGTAAAAGTAACACCGCATTTCAGAAAAAGATCATCACACCAACAGTAAAATATGGGGGTGGTAGTGTGATGGTCTGGGGCTGTTCTGCTGCTTCAGGACCTGGAAGACTTGCTGTGATAAATGGAACCATGAATTCCGCTGTCTACCAAAAAATCCTGAAGGAGAATGTCCGGCCATCTGTTTGTGACCTCGAGCTGAAGCAAACTTGTGTTCTGCAGCAGGACAATGATCCAAAAAACACCAGCAAGTCCACCTCTGAATGGCTGAAGAAAAACAAAATAAAGTGGGGGGCATGAAGCCTTTATTATCGCCACACATACATTACAGCATAGTGGAATTCTTTTCTTCGCATATCCCAGCTGAGGAAGTTGGGGTCAGAGCGCAGGGGCAGCTATGATACAGCGCCCCTGGAGCAGAGAGGGTTAAGAGCCTTGCTCAATTGCCCAACAGTGGAGCCTGGTGGTGCTGGGGCTTGAACCCCCGATCCTCCGATCAACGACCCAGAGCCTTAACCACTTGAGCCACCACTGCCCCAACCAAAAATATGGTAACGCTTCACGATTTTGCGTGTCATCCTTGCGCAGGGGCCATGCTAATCTTCTCTGTATCGTTCCAATTTTAGTATATGTGCTGCCGTAGCAAGCACATGTGCTGCCGTAGCAAGCACATGTGCTGCCGTAGCAAGCACATGTGCTGCCGTAGCAAGCACATGTGCTGCCGTAGCAAGCACATGTGCTGCCGTAGCAAGCACATGTGCTGCCGTAGCAAGCACATGTGCTGCCGTAGCAAGCACATGTGCTGCCGTAGCAAGCACATGTGCTGCCGTAGCAAGCACATGTGCTGCCGTAGCAAGCACATGTGCTGCCGTAGCAAGCACATGTGCTGCCGTAGCAAGCACATGTGCTGCCGTAGCAAGCACATGTGCTGCCGTAGCAAGCACATGTGCTGCCGTAGCAAGCACATGTGCTGCCGTAGCAAGCACATGTGCTGCCGTAGCAAGCACATGTGCTGCCGTAGCAAGCACATGTGCTGCCGTAGCAAGCACATGTGCTGCCGTAGCAAGCACATGTGCTGCCGTAGCAAGCACATGTGCTGCCGTAGCAAGCACATGTGCTGCCGTAGCAAGCACATGTGGTAAAGACTTTGGAGTGTCCTAGTCAAAGTCCTGACCTCAATCCCATTGAGATGCTGTGGCATGACCTTAAAAAGGTGGTTCATGCTCGAAAACCCTCCAATGTGGCTGAATTACAACAATTCTGCAAAGATGAGTGGGCCAAAATTCCTCCACAGCGCTGTAACAGACTCATTGCAAGTTATGGAAAATGCTTGATTGCAGTTGTTGCTGCTAAGGGTGGACCAACCAGTTATTAGGCTTAGGGGGCAAACACTTTTTCACACAGGGCCATGTAGTTTTGGATTATGTTTTCCCTTAATAATAAAAACCTTCATTTAAAAACTGCATGATGTGTTTACTTGTGTTATCTTTGACTAATATTTAAATGTGTTTGATTATCTGAAACATTAAAGTGTGACAAACATGCAAAAAAATAAGAAATCAGGAAGGGGGCCAACACTTTTTCACACCACTGTATGTTTATATATAAAAATATATATGTATATAGAATTTCTTTGTTTTTATCTCTGTTATTGTCTTTTTTTTTTTTTTTTTTTTTTTAAATTTGGTGCAAAGTTGCAAAGTATGTATGAAATATGTGATAGGATCATAAACAAATATGAATAATTACAGATTATTATTCATAATAAGCCGCGATGCTAAGTACAGCTTGTTTACTGGCTACATCTCTGAGAAAGGCTTGAACATCAATGAGGACACTTAACCTCTGACCACATGCTCATGGATTATTTTAGTAGTGAAGCCTACAACTTGAGTAACTGCATATAAACAGAATTAACTAATGCTAGCTAGATATGTGTTACATCCTTAATGGTGGTTAAGTTTTTTAGCCAAAATTTGGCCATGCAATGGTTGGCCATAGCAGATACAATATTCGCTTTGTCACTACTTTGTTTCAAAAATTTTCACCTCAAAGTAGGAAGGGTGTGGTGGGATTATTTCGATTATGCTCGTGATGGTTTTGGAGCCGTGCCTCTTGCCCCGCTCATTGACTCAATGTGCAGGGTGATCTGTACTCTTTGGTAATGTTTATTAATAGATACTTGGATAATCCGGTTTGGACTGTCCAGCCTCCAGCCAACAGAGAAGCCAAGCTTGAAGAACAGGAGAAGAACTTCTGCTATTAATGCAATATTTAAGATAGAAATTCTCCAGATAATAACAATACAACAAGTAGGAAGTTTTACTAATCAACTTAATCAGCTACTAAGCTGGAAAATTAGTTTGACCAGCTTAGCCAGTGGTTTGGGGTTTGGCCAATCTCACCTTCCAAAAAAGTTGAAAAGTCTAAAAAAAAATGCCCCATTATCCACTTCATTTTTGATGATAACTTCAGTGTTACTTACCCTGAAACACTGCAATGCAGAACCTTTGGTGCCCTAAAGTGATAAATGAAGAAAAAGAAGGAAAAAAAAAGTTTTCTGATATAAATTCAATTCAATGATAACTTTCTATCCTGAATTTTTTTGGGTGCAGTCTTTTTTTAAAAAATGAATCTCACTCACTAGCTTCTTGCCTCTCTCCAAGATTCACTGACACTGCAAATCTCCTGGCAGTAACGGTGATTTTGCTTAGTATATCAGACATATTGGGTATTTTCCAGACTTTATGTATAAAAAAGAAAAAAGGATTAAATAAAAAAAATATAATAATTAGAAACTAGAAACTCATAATGTTGACTAAGGTCATCATTTTCAGCAAAAATGTAGAAAAAAGAAAAAGAAAAAATAGAAAAGAAAAAAAAAAAAAAAATAAATAAATAAATAAATAAATAAAAATCAAATACTAAAGTGATTATGCCTTTAAATTAAATATTTATATCAAATTACCAGATAATTTTACTGTAATAATAAGTGGCTAGCTATATTATTTAATTATGATAGATGTATTATTATTACTGATGACATAACCAAGCTCTGTTCCTCAGGGATGTAGTACTGACCATGTGCTAGGTCATTTGTTTTACAAGGCAACAACAGATGCCAGCTTTTTACTGTGAAATATTGTCCCATTGTTCCCAGTACACACACCTAACCATATCATGTCTGCACCTTAGACATTCTGCAATCTTCTGAATATGGTAGCAGAGATCGACACAATAAAGTTTTTATGGATGCGCTAGATTAGCGGTTAAGGTGTGGCACTGCTGATCAGAAGGTTGTGAGTTTGAATCCCAGGTCCACTGCTGGACCCTTGAGCAAGGCCCTTTACGGTCAATTGCTCAGGTGAATAAAATAAGATAAACTGTAAGTTGCTATGGATAAGGGCGTCTGCGAAATGCTGTAAATGTACCTGATCAAGCTTAAGAAGGTTTACAGTTAATCAATTAAGTTGGGTGAAATTCAATAAACCTTACTTCAGAATACATTATAATATAAACAAAAGGCCGAACACATACTGCAGCACCTAGCATACGTTAAAATAAATAATAATAACGTCGGACATTTGTGGAACGGGCGGCACAGTGGCTTGATGGTTAGCACGTCTGCCTCACACCTCCAGGGTTTGGGGTTTGATTCCCGCTCCGCCGTGTGAGTTTGCATGTTCTCCCTGTGCCACGGGGGTTTCCTCCGGGTACTCCGGTTTCCTCCCCCGGTCCAAAGACATGCATTGTAGGTTGATCGGCATCTCTAAATTGTCCGTAGTGTGTGATTGCGTGAGTGAATGAGTGTGTGTGTACCCTGCGATGGGTTGGCACTCTGTCCAGGGTGTATCCTGCCTTGATGCCCAATGATGCCTGAGATAGGCACAGGCTCCCCGTGACCCGAGATTAGATCGGATAAGCGGTAGACAATGAATGAATGAATGAATGAATGAATGAATTTGTGGAACACTCTCACAGGCCCTTAACACCACCATTGCCCCAACACACTGACTGCTCTGTTTGGCCTTCCCCCTGCTTCAGGCGTATCGTCCACAATGCGTGGCGTCGTTGCCTTTACCACCTTGTTGGCTAGGCGTGCCATCCTACTTAAATGGAAACATGCCTCTCCTCCATCACACGGGGATTAGACACTAAAGGTATTGCAATGCATACACCTCGAAAAAATTAGATACACTTTCAATGGATCACTGAAATCCTTTTACAAAATCTGGAGCCCTGTACTGGGTTTTATTGAGAAACTAAGTGTAACATTTGGACCTTCTCATTAGTCATTCAATATATTTATTTATTTATTTATTTATCTTATTTTATTTTTCATTCATTCATTCATTGTCTACCGCTTATCCGCTCTATTCTCGGGGCACGGGGAGCCTGTGCCTATCTCAGGCATCATTGGGCATCAAGGCAGGATACACCCTGGACGGAGTGCCAACCCATCGCAGAGCGCGCACACACACACACACACACACACAACGGACAATTTAGAGACGCCGATCAACCTACCATGCATGTCTTTGGACCGGGGGAGGAAACCACCGAGGGACGGGGAGAACATGCAAACTCCACACATGCATGGCGAAGGCGGGAATCGAACCCCCAACCCTGGAGGTGTGAGGCAAACGTGCTAGCCACCAAGCCACCGTGCCCCCCCCTTATTTTATTTTTATGCATTTTTATTTATTTATTTATTTTTTTTGTGTGTCCTCTTGGGAGGGTTGTGGGTGGGGGTTCTGTTGTAATGATTGGATACTTTCTTGTCCTCTTATCAGACATCCTGTTTTATTATGTGACTGAGGTAACATACTTTGTAAGTCTGCAAAAATGTAATAAAAAGGAAAAGAACTAGAAATAATAATAATAATAATAATAATAATAATAATAATAATAATAATAATAATAATAATAATAATAAAATAGCCCAATTTTTCTAGTAATACAAATCATAATCAAGCAGTTTACTTAAAATACATAAATGTATAAAAGTAATTTCCTTTCTTATATTATCCTTTTTTAAGACTTTGCTTTATATAGAGGGGGGCACGGTGGCTTAGTGGTTAGCACGTTTGCCTCACACCTCCAGGGTTGGGGGTTCGATTCCCGCCTCCGCCGTGTGTGTGGAGTTTGCATGTTCTCCCCGTGCCTCGGGGGTTTCCTCCCCCGGCCCAAAATGACATGCATGGTAGGTTGATCGGCATCTCTAAATTGTCCGTAGTGTGTGTGATTGCGTGAGTGAATGAGAGTGTGTGTGCCCTGCGATGGGTTGGCACTCTGTCCAGGGTGTATCCTGCCTTGATGCCCAATGACACCCGAGATAGGCACAGGCTCCCTGTGACCCAAGAGTAGATCGGATAAGCGGTAGACAATGAATGAATGTTTTATATAGTAGTTTATACCACTAACGGAATTTGCGTACAATTAATATGTCGAGAATCATGTAAACATCAGAGTATTTCAGTGGCTGCTAAATCTTTCCAACATTTATGACCAGAAGTGAAATGTATAATAGTTTTCCTGGTTGCATTTCAAGAGTGTTGTTTCTGCAACAGACCTACAAGCCATCCATTATAAGTTCCTGCACACTCCAAAGTGCCTGACAAAGCAAGGGGGGCCAGTGATTTATTTCAGATTAAAAAAAAACAACAACAACAACAGCAGCATTGTTCTCTTATCTCTTTCCCTTGCTCTCTGCTCATGCTCTTGCAGTCAAGAATGAAAGCTATTCAGAGCTTAAACATGCTGCACAGCAGTGATTTCCCCCTTTTTCTTTTCTTTTTCTTCTACTGCTTCTTCTTTTGCAATCTTTCCTGGAGCACTCACAGCCTTTCCTTTTTAATGTTTTCTTTCTTGACCGATTAAGTGTGACAGATTGGCAAAGGAACACATGATGAGAGTTCAGACGGCAGACAGGAAAAAGATCAGACATGTGATGTGATATTAAGGGGTCAGAAAGACTCACAAGAGCTCCAGCGCCCACACCAAAATAGACACGAGCTAATTTCCACAGTAGGATCCATTCGGCCGGCACTGAGGTAAAACACACTCTCAGCCTGACATTATCTGTCATTTAGAAAGTGGAATATCAAAGAGAAAAACATGCCAGATGTAAAAGCCTCAACTGGAAGTGAAAGCTTGCAATGCAAACTATGCAAACAGATGCAGAGGTGTGGGAAGCTGTTTTGAGAAAAGAGTTCTGCTTCTGGAAATATTTACTATTTCATATTAGTCATTTTAACTGACTATATATATAGTGAGAGAGAGAGAGAGAGAGAGAGAGAGAGAGAGAGAGAGAGAGCGAGAGCAAAATATGTTTTTTTTTGTGGTTGTGAACTTCCTTTATCTGATATAAGGGATAGAACAATGCAAATCATTTCCAATTTCCAATCATCTACCTAAGGTTTCCATAAGACAATGCATAATGCTAATGCACAATACAAAATAAACAAAAGGGCATGAAGGCTTCACCACCACCCAGACGATCAATTCTGTCATTACTATGGAGGAACACAATCTGACACTCTCTGTCATTTAGAGACGGAGATATCAAAGGTAGAGGAGCATGTCAGACTTCAAGTGCCTCGATTGGAAGTGAAGGCTTGCTATCTACTCTGATTTGATTAGGTCTCAGTGATGCTATTCTTCCTGACCAACATAAAGGAGAGAGCAGCTACTGTTTTTGCCTGATAGCAAATAGCTGTATGTTTAATGACTTTGTTGGATTAAAGTTTTGCTGGAGATGTGTGTGTGTGTGTGTGTGTGTATGAGAGGAGTACGGTGGCTGAGAAGTGCAAAACAAAAAAATAACAAATCCGAAAACACAAGGACGATTCAGACAAAGTAGGTATAGTTTGCGAATGGAATTCTTCCCTCTGATTGGACGAGATATCTGTCACTCAGGATATACAGGAAGTCCAGCAGGCTGCAGCAGTAGAAAGTGGATTGGTGTGTGTATGAACGCAGCTCTGCTCTTATAGCTCTCCTTACATCCTTTAATCTGGAATAGTTTGGTCTTCCGAACATTCCTGCGTTCTTCAGGTGTGTTTTTAGAGATCGCAAACTATTCCTACCTTTTCCACTTCATCTGATTCATCCTTGTGTTTTTGGATTTGTTATCTTGTCTTGCACTATGGCCTACGGCCACCATAGGGGAGTAACACAATGCCACTATATCTGTATCAACCTTTTTCCTGTAAGAAGTAAACATAAACCTGATTGAAACACTGAAAAGACCACATTACTCCGACACCATCATTGATTATATTCCTATTACAGCAGATCCTGCCATGCGTTATCCATTACCTCACTCATTTGTAAGAGAAAAATATAACTCAGAGTATATTGTACGTTTATGATTTTGTTCCTTTGAACACATTACATTGTGGTCATCCTAGCATTCAGTATAAGTGAATCAGCGCTTGGCTAACAATAATGAATGGTTGCTACTGAAATGTTGCTGAGCTTGAGTCATAAGGATATTTCACACTTCGGCATATTAAAGATGCCTCTAACCAACATCGTATGGTGCTTTATTAGGTAGTTATAGCCACACAGACCTTCAGAAACTGGTTTAAGAATAAGGATGAAAGGGCTTACATAGGCAGGGGTGCCAGACTAAAGTTGTAGAGTGCAAGTGAATCATGAAAGCATGTGACCTTCCAAATAGGTTTATGAGTCTACAAACCCTGACCCTGACAGTGAAAAATGCCCTAGTAAAATTATGAAATAGTTGGGGCTAAAGAAGTTATTATATCTGGCACAGGGAAAAAGAGAGCCAAGGGCCACATGTGGTCAAATGAGCCATCAAAGACTGAGGGTTAGGCTTCACTCTGATTGAATGTGAAGCTTACAGGGCCAGAAGGAATGAGAAGAGGAAAAAAAAAAGAGAGAGTAGTAGAGTCATGAAGTTTAGTTTATCCCCAGGGACTTGTAAAAGGACAAAGAACATGAGGAAACATTATATGTAGGAAGGCATTGGTGGATCAGAGGTTCAGATGTACCTCCGTGAATGGGCTGCTTACATTCAAATGGCTGTTTGAGTGATGTTCGTCATTAGAAGGAAATTATATGGAAAATGTCCAGCCTTAAGCAGCATTAAGAATGCCAAAGGAAGTGTCTGGAAGCCTGGCTTTCGGCTGTATAACAAGGCTCCGCTTGAAGTGGGTTTCATTTTGGAACTAAACTTGTGTAGTTTATGTAGACTAAAAATCAGATAGAGCACAATTTTTATGTTTGTCATTTCTATCAGGTAATCCAATGCAGCTAGATTTAACTATACAATAAACATCTGTTGCTATGTACAATGTGCCAGTCCTTTTATAACCTGTTCATCACCTCAAGGACACCACTGACCAGGCTATTCTCAGCACACCAGTGACAATAACATGGAAGTGGCATCTTAGTGGGTATTAAACACCTCAACTTTATTGCTGAGATGAGAACCATGTATTACCCAAAACTATCAGCCATGAAGGCCTAGAGGATGACCAAAACTCAAGACTGTCAGTGGAAAATGAGATTTAGTCTCTAAGAGTACAAGAGTTTTTTACCCATACCCATATTTCTTCCATACATATTAGTCCAGTGGAACCTCGGCATTAATTTGCTCTGGAGGAGAGTTCTTAAGGCGAAAATTTATATTGCGAAACAAATTTTCCCATAAGAAATAACGTAAATGCAGATAATCCGTTCCAGCCGCCCAAACATATGAGCAATATGACCAATACGAGGCGTATGTAAACTGTATGGCTGCTTACAAAGAACTGACCCAAGCCAAGCATTCCATGTCAAGGGTCCTCACAGGAAGTCGTGCCACCAAGCTTGGGCTAAAAATGGAACAGTGCACCCACGCCACCGATCTGTCAACAAAAAAAAAACGCCTGAAAAATCACCTAGCTTTCAAACGCACGCTGAAGGCAACGTTGGTGTCGTTGGTTGACTCTTTCACACAGCTTTCAGTGACTGAAAGAAAATCGTAAACTCGCTTCGGTTGGCTTTCCACTGACGCAAACAAGTTTTGAATGGCTCCCGGTTCGGTTTGTTCGTATGTCGAAGTTGCTTCATATGCCGATGCTAATATATTGTACAATTTTAATTTCATTTGCGAAAATTCGTAAGGGAGGTCATCCGTATGCCGAGGTTCCACTATATAGAATTACAATGTTAGTCTCATGGTTTTGGTTGATAATTGTTCGAATTTAAAAGAGGATCTGGTGAACAATGTTAAAGTAAAAAACTTCCCAAGATGTAATAAGGAAAAAAACCAAAATCAAGGCGCAAAAGAAAATCCATCTTTTTCTGTGTGACAGCAGACAGTTTGATGATATTTTGATATACAAGCGTACAGTGAAGAGGGGAAAAAGTGCAACATGCATGGAAAAGATCTTGGATTTCTTTTTGCGCTTACAGTAAATTACCTTGACTTAATTATGACCATGTATCATCCGTTCCATGATGAAAAGAGTGTAATTTGGTTCAAATCCTTCTGAGCCACATATTCTAAAATACATCACTTTGACATGAATGGTTACTTTGGAAGTAAGCAGGTGGCAGAGCATCAACATGCCAGGAGATTTGATATGCCAAAATAAGCTTGAATGAAATACATGGTCTTTCCAATACAAGAAATGAGGCTCATTTATCAGCTGTGTTTAAACATCTGTCACAAGGATCCAAGGCAGCATGTGTATTTATTTTATTTCATGTAGTTTTCTCTCTCTGTCTCTTCCTCTGTTTCTCCCTTTTGGTACTCAGAAATATATAAAACAACACAGGCCTACATATTGCAGATGAAGTCAATTTTGCGGTTTTGCACATTTGGGAGTTTTACAAAACCAAAGTGGGCTGTCAACCATAATTTTGTGGCAGCTGCCAGCTCAAGTACAACTTTTTCATGCAGCCAGTAGTTCTTTAGGTTTATGCAAGACTCGAGAAATGGCCTACTGACAGTTTGGATTTGAAGTGAGCAGAACACTGAGAACAAAACTACACGAGTAATTGATAGCTGCTTTGTTGTGTAGCCATTCAATTGGGAAGCATGAGGCGATCCAAATGAAAATGGATTGTGCTTTGAGTAAAGTAGACAGAGTGGCACTTTAGCAGAGGGCAGTGTTTTGTGTTGAGATAGAGGCTAATGAGATGGTTAGAGCAGGGAGTCCCAGGACACAGCATGTCAAGACTAATCCTGGCCAAGCTGCAGTCTCTGATGTGATTCTCTCTCTCTTTCTCTCCCTCTCCCTCTCTCGTCTTCTGTTTTCTTGTTCGTCTGCCTGACCGATGGGATTCTTCCTCACTGTCACTCCTGCCAATACCAACTGACATACTGTTGCCTAGGGCAGCTAGGGTAATGTTACAGTACCGGTATGAGAACACAGAAGAAGAATGAAATAGAGAGGAAAATTCTCTGTGGCTGACATTAAAGATGACATCTCACTTATTGGCTTTGTCCTCTCATCTCCTGTTTCTCTTGCCTTGTCCTTGTCTTTGAAGCCTCAGGTGTACAAGCCCCTGTTGGAGTGAGGAAGCGATACAGACAGGTACAGACGAAAACATAACATCTATGAAAAAAACTGTCTTTACATCAGTCTTCTGAGATTTAGCAAGCTGCTTAATGAGTTTGTGTTTTCTGACAAATCCTCAAACAAAATAAAAGGAGAAGATGCCTGATAGCAGAGATGAGACTTTTCTATGAAAGCCTCTTTCGGCATGTGCTTGGCCCATCAAAGTCTCTCAAATCTAATTTATCCCACTGGCTTCTCTGATTCCTGCTTTCCCAGCCCCATGATAACCTTTGAAGCCCTGAAAAAAACCCCCCCAAAAAACAAGAGAGACGCACATCTCTGTCAGCACTTTCAGGCAGACTGAGAGGCCCTAAGCTACCAGCCATTTTGTGACGAGGCCTGTAGCGTAATTAATTCAGAACCTGCTTATCGTCTGCTGTCTCAGTGGTACAAAGTCATGCTTTGACAGCCCTTGTCTCGTTGCGTCTCTTAGCTCTTCATCTAGTCTTCCCTAAGCTGCCTGGGAGTATACAAGCCCGGACTATTTGAAAGGCAACAGCTGAAACCATATCCTCCAATGAAAAAAGATGAGCTGGAGGGGATGCGAGTGACTTGGAGGCTGGGCACGAACTGTCAGCGGAGGTGAAGTTTCACACACTGATCCACTCACTCGTCACTCTTCGAGAGGTGAATTTGAGCAGATCTGAAGGGAACAAGCCACTGATTTGCTCTCATACTCCCCACACACATTCTCCACTCCCCTGCTGATTTCTTTTCACACTCCTCACACACACACTCATTTCCTCCTTACTCACCTTGGTTTACAGCCTCCTAGTTTGTTTGCGAGCGTGTCATGTTTGTACTTCGTCACCGCGACAGATGTGTATCACTTAATATTACAACAAAATGGCTTACTTGTAATGGAACACATGCCCATTCTTCATATTATGTAGCAGGCAGCCAGCAGGCTCAGTTAACTCTGGGTCACAAGGGCACGTTGGCTTTGAAGTGCCAATCAATAGCAACAGGCGATGACAGCGGCCCCCATATCACTCACAAGCCTTGTTTGTTGTTGTTGTGTTGGTGCAAATGAAGCGCCTATGCACCTTTTGGAATGGTAAAGTCACCCAGCAGGGAACGTTAGCTCGGGGAGGAGCTGGAACACTGCTAGCAGGAGCCTGTTCTCAGTGGGGGACTGGTGCAGACTCACTCCTCCCTCTGATCATGCCATCTGTCAATCACAGGGCAGGGCCGCCCAAACAGGACGTCCAGCAGCCTCGCGGCCTTTTGGTGGCCATACCAGAGGGGAGGTCAGAAGTTCAGAGGGAAAAGAGGAAGAGAGAAGATGCAGTGACAGAGACTGATGACTATAGCTTGCTTAATGGTTCTAGCTCTCTAAAACATACAAAGACCCTATAAGGGATCCATCAGAAGGACAAATACTTTTTTTTTGTGCAAGGCATTTCGCTGGCATGGTTTAGTCCTCATGATCCCTTAATCAACACTAAGTTCTTCTGACTGATTAACTTTATTCTAGGAAACTTCAAACCTCATGGGAGTGGGTTCAGCTAGGGTTTCTCTGCCCTCATCCACAAGGCATGAGGACTTACTAAATGCTTTGATGATTAAAAAAAAGAAAAATGATGGAAATTATACACAAACAAGCTTGTTTTCACAGTTACTGGGTCTCAAACCAATTCCACCGAAAAATGCTCCCGAAACAACGGTTTCTGTTCATTCCAGAAGATTACAGAACCAATGCCAAGGTGTATATAGACGGAGGACAAAATAAAGGAAAAATCAGCATGAATACACATACACACAGGTCAAAGATAAATGGTGTATGAGTGTGTGTGGAAAAAGATTTCCACACCAGGGTGATCAGAGTGCGAGTGTATAACAGGAGATGGCATGCGCTTGGCACAGGAGCAGCTGGATCAGCTTTGCTTTGGTTCGTGCTGCCGTTGGGAATCTTTTGAATGACTCTCCACTCGCATGTCCTTAATACAAATACATGTCTCCAAACTTGGAAAGCATTTCATACCAACAAACTTGTTCCAAGGGTAAAGGGAAATCTGAAGTACATGCTTTCCTGTTGTGCGATAAACTAAAGTCTTGTGTTTTGGAATGTAAAATCGAATAAGCTGCGTATTTCCATAAGTAGTAAGTCATGTCACATGGAATAAGTATTTCCATGTGACATGAGACATGTCAGGAGGTTCACATAGTCAGGCAGCTCAATTTGTGCGATAGGAATTGTTAGTGACTTCATTAGGACTAAAGTCAAATGAAATACAAGTACATTGGCCTTGGATGTATGAATTTGTAGAATATTTCCAAGAGATCATGTTTCAGTAGCTTTTCTTTTATGAAGTTATTAAAGAGTTTTGATAACACTGATCAGTTATACAGGAACATCTTTTTTTCCCTCAAGAGAAGCTAGTTAAAGGGATTGCACTATTCAGCTCACTGTGGACTCATATCTGTGCCATGTATGTATTTGTAGAGTTATAAGAAGCTGAATTATTGAAAGTATAAATAATATACACCCTTTACTTCTTTTAAAGTTTTGTAGAAAGTTATTTGGTGTATAGAATTCTCCCCAAAAGTTAAAGAGTACACATCAATTCACATGTCATATGAAATGCATGAACTCCAGCCTCTTGAGTTGATGATGAAATTCAGTAACTCTATAACTCAATTTGATGTTATCTATTCTTTAAAATAAACACGATCTTTTTTTTTTTTTAGAGAGGGTTAAGCTTTTCATCTCTTCTCACGTCCATGCTGTTTGCGCTGCGTGTTAGGTCATTGTTGTTGAGTTTAATTCGATTCATACGCGTTGAGGGAAGCCAGGTCATGTCCGTGTTGTTCTAAGGTAAGCGAGTTGTCTGAATCTACAAACCAACCGTCCTGTCTTTGTGTGAAGTAGGTAATTGGATTACTTTCATACACACGTGCATGTCATCAGTAATATATCACGGGTGCCAATGCTGGTTAAGATTTAACTGCTCTACTCTACTGGGTGCCTGCAGTCAGTGAAATATATGAAAGAGTGTTTTGTCTAAGTAGACACACTGTGTGTGTGTGCGTGTGTGTGTGTGTGTGTGTTTGTGTGTAGTGCATTCCTACAAAGTTCACTGAGAAGGCAGACCCTGTGGCACTGAGATGGGAAAGTTCATAAATTAAAGGGCTGACAGGAATAGAACACACACACACACACACACACACACACACACACACACACACACACATTTGACTAATGGCTTTTGTGCCACAACAGAACCAGTTGAACAGGTAGTAAAAGGGTCAGTGTTGAATGAAGACAGCAGTTGAACACGCACAACCTTCTCATAGCCTTTTTGTATGAACACACTTCCTGTTTGTCTGAACGACTCATTGAATAAACCTCGTGTATCAGCATGAACCTCCCAAAGTGTACAGTTCATTCTTGCAGTATTTATTTATCCGTTTGTTTATTTTTAGGGCTTAGAATTACTTTTCGTGTGTGTGTGTGTGTGTGTGTGTGTTTCTGGGAAATGAGCAATGAGCTGTCACTTTGCAGAATAGATCACTGTTTGTTGTCTCACCTGCTCAGCTGGAGCTGGACTTTGATGGCCCTTGTGTGTGTGTGTGTGTGTGTAGTAGGAGGAACTCAATGACTTAGTGACTGACAGAGTGAGTTTGGAGTGGGGTCATGGCACGGACAGACCGTAGGGTCAAAAGTTTACAGCTGCATGTGAGGGAAGGACTGATTAACACAAGGATGTACTCATGAAGTAATTACTCCCAGTTCAGTGTAATCCCTCAATGCCTCACGTTATTACTCACTCATTCATCTTACAACATACAATTCAATACGTTCTGTAAATTATTGTCTACAGCAAAGAGTGATGTAAAGTAAAGTGATGAGAATGACAAATGAGAGTCGTGTCCTAGGAGTGAAAGGAGTTATATAAACTCTAGATTTAATTGATTTGTAAAATGCTCTCACTCATGCTATTTCTCTTTGTGAACCAACCCCCTTACTAACAGCCTGCAATAAAAAACTGTAAAATGAAAGCCAGGTGTGTGTGTGTGTGTGTTTGGGGGGGTTGGTGTTTGGGGTTTCTCTGGCCTGGGGTTAGCAGAGAGGGCAGTGTCAGGGTTAGGGCAAAATGAGAGTGATCAGAGTGCAGGTTTGTTAGCACAGACTCAGCCCCGGGGTAGTCATGAGTTCAGCTGAGGTTCAAAGGTTATTTAATGGTTAAGTTTTTTACTTATCTATATTCTACATTTGGAAAGTTATTTCTTATTTAGACCTTTTTATCACTACACTATGGTGGCTGAGAAGTGCAAAACACAATAACAAATCCAAAAACACAAGGAGAATTCAGACAAAGCGGGAAAGGTAGGAATAGTTAGAGAATGGAATTCTTCCCTCTGATTGGACGAGACATCTGTCACTCAGGATATACAGGAAGTAGGAAATTGTGTATCTAACTTTATTTCTTGTACATGTGTGGAGCTTTAAACTTTAAATAACAAACATATATATTTATCTTTATAAGAAGAATGGAATTCATTCAGCGCTACTTTGAGGAAGGACGTTCATACGGCGTGATTTTGGATATACTGATGGCGTATCATGGCGTAAAGATTAGTTTGCGATCTCTAAAAACACACCTGAAGAACGCAGGAATGTTCGGAAGACCAAACTATTCCAGATTAAAGGATGTAAGGAGCGCTATAAGAGCAGAGCTGTGCTCATACACACACCAATCCGCTTTCTACTGCTGCAGCCTGCTGGACTCCCTGTATATCCTGAGTGACAGATGTCTCGTCCAATCAGAGGGAAGAATTCCATTCGTAAACTATACTTACCTTTACTGCTTTGTCCGAATCGTCCTTGTGTTTTTGGATTTATTATTTTGTTTTGCACTTCTCAGCCACCGTACTTAACTGAACAACAAGACATTTACTATTAAAGATCTAAGATTAATAATCTATGTTTTATATATAATATAGACAGATAGATAGATAGATAGATAGATAGATAGATAGATAGATAGGTATGCAACCACATACATTATCTGTTAGTTTCATTTAGCTTTATGAATGTAGCATGCCAGTGCTAAGCTTGTTCTGAAATCACATTCAACATCCTAACGTCAGGGATTTATCCGAGGCAGCAGATGCAGGTGCAGAGTATTATTGTGGAAGGTGTTAAAAGAACAACAAAACGGTTAATGCAAACCAAAGCAGGAAAGCCTACAGACTGTGAGCAAGGCTATGGAAAGCAAAGTGACAAACAAAACACAGCATCAACAGAAGCGTGACAATGAAGTTACCAGAAACTAGAGGTGTGTACAATTCAGACTGCCGCCATGTTGGCATCGTCATGTGACCTACGATCTCAGATTATCCACCAAAAACTGTTTGATTTATTTTTGTTTTCTTTAAACCTTCAACATTTAATCAGGCGTTGTTAAAAAAAGTACGGTTTAACCACAAGGAACATGTACACCTGTAGCACTTGCACTTAAAAAGAGCTGATGTGGTGACTTCTCATGGTTTCTCATGGGATACGGCAGCGTGGCTCGGCAATATATTCGATTTGATTCAGTTTATTTGTATAGTGCTATTAACAATGGACATGGTCTCAAAGCAATGATGAGAAAAAATAATAAAGTTACTATTTATCCCTAACATTTATCCCTAATGAGAAGCCTGAGGTGACGGCGGTGAGGAAAAACTCCCTGAGATGATATGAGGAAGAAACCTTGAGAGGAACCAGGCTCAGAAGGGAACCTCATCCTCATTGGGGTGACACTGGACAATAAATAATGTCCTTTCTTGCTCTTGAGGAACTAATCGGCCAATATGTTGAATATTTCAGCGGAAGCAGTAGATCACACAGATATTTCTCACCTTCTGTTTCAAGAATACTGAGAATTTGGACACACTGCTCCTTTGGAATAGTGTTTAATAAGGATCTTCGGATGCAGCTTAGAACCTAAGTGTGGACCGAACAGGTGTTCAGGTGGCATGCAGAGCCTGATGGGTAACACAGTCCAGTGCAGATTTAGCATAACTATGACAGCTAAATTTGATTCTCAGTTAGTCTTACATATCCTAAACATTTGTTTTTCCTTGTACAGTTTATTGTACATTAAACCTTATCTAACCCAGTCTCTTATTCCTCACTCTCATAAAATACACTCTAGAGTTTTAGTGTCACAGGGGTTTCTAAGCACTAAAGCTTCCATAGCTTTGTATATGTAAAGCGCATGTAAACTTGAACATGTAAACAATGACCAAAAAAAAAAAACAGACAAGTTAATGTACTAAGAGAGTCTTTAAATATGGCTGTGGGTTCTCTATTTTTGTAGTAATATATAGATATCTAAAAGTTATATTTTTTACGGTGATTTTGTGGACAAATAAATACCACTGAAAGACTGTAATCTAACCTAATAATAAACTATAATTTATAAGGGTTTAATGAGAAGGTGTGTCCAAATGATGTCTCTGTAATCTCATGATAATCAAAAGGTTTTGTCTTAATACAACCATGGCAACAGAGATTCGCAGAACTTTCTCAACTCTGAATCCAACCTCATTTAGCGGCGAGCCTTTAAAATAAATTTTCGCTCACTCCCAAACACCCCCCAAACAGAACACGCACTCATTTGTTTCGCATTTTACTCTGGATCGTTTTTCATATCATAGCAACCTTAAATCAACGTTATATTGGATACGCAATTATGCTTCCAGTTTTACTTTCCGCAGCCATCAAGAAGAAATAGCACATGCAACAACCACATTTACATTTTGTTTTCTAACCCTGCTTTGCACATGACGCAATTCACACAAATATTCTTTGTAAGTCACCTGCAGCACACCTACTTTTTTGCCTGTTTAATTTAGCCCCTTGCACATGCAAAGCAGCACACTTGGAATCTTAAATCAGGGCCTAAGTGTGAACATCATGTGGAATATTTTTTATTACCTTAATCACATATAATAGTTAAGATAAATAGCTAAAAAAAAAAAAAAAAAAGATTTGATTTTTTTTTTTTTTTTTAAAGGGTAAAAGAGTAAAAAAATTATTTTATTTTTTTATGTAAGAAAATTTCTAACACATTTCACATATTTCCACTTGAAGCATCTCTGGAAAACATCAGAGGCAAATTGTTGCTGTTTATGGAGCTGTCAAGCAGATTGGCCACAGCCAGCGTCTGAAAACACACGCTTAATATTTATTAGACATTCCACTCAGGGAATAGTCTTTACCTTGGCGACAGGCCACACTTAAGAGCAGTTGTAGAAATATGCAAATGCTCCTCATGTCGTTTCGCATCGGAAGAAAATGAGAACGCAAAGCGCAGATCTCCTTGTTTTGACAAGAGAAGACGAAAGCAGACTTTCGCTCGCAGCCCTTTACGTTTGCATGATTGAGGTGAAACTGCCAATAAATTACAAGCAAATTATCCACTTCCAATGAGAGATTCACCCCAGACGACCTTCTTCGACTGCGATATTTCAAGCTAATGACTGACATTAACATTGATGTAATAGTGGTTTCTAACTCTCCAAAAGAAGTGTGACTGGCAGGCAGAAACTTAGAAATGGAACAAGATGTGCAGATGCGTGTCTGACCTGGGAGAGAGAGAGAGAGAGAGAGAGGGAGAGAGAGGGAGGAAGAAAGAGAAAGGAAGAAAGACTGACTGACAGAAAGATTTAAGTGGAGAGAGGGAGGACGTGAGAGACAGGGTGAGGGAGAAGCAGACGTGAGAGTTGAGAGACAAGAAAGACAGCCAAGTCTTCAGCTGGGATGTAGGCGTTCTTCAGTGACAGCTATAATTCTCCAGCCTACAGAATTCCATCAGCACTGTAGTCGTGTTAAAGCTGTGCCGTAGGGGCTTGGGCCCTTTCAAGTCAGCCTCTCTGACAGGTAGATTTATGAGGGCTGAAATTTGGACAGATCACACGTCAGTCAGGGCGGCCTGTCAAACTGTCAGTACACTGCCTCGCCTACAGGGGCCAAGGATTTCACACAACTCTTCGACAAGGACAAAGTTTATTCATGCACTCATACAGACACTCTGTCTCTCTCTCTCTCTCTCTCTCTCTCTCTCTCTCTCTCTCTCTCTCTCACACACACACACACACACACACCTGTTTTAACTCATATCTGTCAAGCAGGGTTAAGGTATTACACACACAGATGTAAGAAGGACTGACAGAATGAAAACAACATGTTTAAGTGAACAGATAAATAAAACAGATGGAAGTAAACACAGGGAAGAAAGAAAGAAAGAAAGAAAGAAAGAAAGAAAGAAAGAAAGAACTATATGACAGAAGAGTGAGAAAAAAAGAAAGCAAGGAAAGAAAATGTTAAGAAAAAAACAAGGATTAACAACAAAGGGATGAGTAAACCACCTCGAATCATAAGAAAAAAAGAAAGAAAGAAAGAAAGAAAGAAAGAAGGAAAGAAAGCAGTACCTTTGAAACAACAAAAACAAAATAATATTTTAATACAATGTTTATAACAATATCAATTATTCCTTACCAACATTTAGAAAGAAAGAAACAAGAAAGGGCAGCAGAGAAAGAGTGAATGTTTGAAACAACCAAACTGCAAACCAACAAAACTCTGAAGCGAGAGAAAGAAAAGAGAGAGAGAGAGAGAGAGAGAGAGAGAGAGAGAGAGAGAGAGAGAGACAGAGTGTGGCAGGCTGCTGGGGGATGTCTTTCAGCAGCACATCTGCATGTGGTATTTGAGAGCTGATTAGTCATGCTGACGTTGTGCGGAGATAAATCTATCACCCAGAGGAACACAAACACTCGGAGAAATGAAAGGAAGCGAGGTGACATGGCTCTGCTGTTTCAATAAATCACTGAGACGTGATTAAAACCATGCGCCCGGGTGATGAGAGAGGCTGCGAGTGCGAGGTGAGCGTTTTCTCATGGACACAGCGCCGTCCAAATGGGCTCGCCTGCTAAAGCTGCCATGGGAAAAAGTGACAGGGGGAACTGTCTCTCTCTTTCTCTCTCTCTCTCTCTCTCGCTCTCTCTCTCTCACTCTCACTCTCTCTCTGTTTCGACACTCCTGTCCCTGCCAAGGCTCTTTGTTAGACTTGTCCTCTAGTCCTGTTCAAACAATAACAACAGTCTGTATATAATCAGTGTCTTATCTTGAATAGTTGTTTAAACCCAGTCATTCCTGTGAGGGTTGTCCTGCCAAAGGTCAAACGTCTTATTTTAGGCATCAAAAGACACTTTGAAGGCATATTTACATTGTCTTTAAGTTACATCGCTTTTTTTTTTCTTTCCCTGTCGTGGAAATCTGCGAGAAGATGAAGATTGTATTCCAATAGATCCTTGTTACACACCCGTCTCTTGCAAAAGTCATTCTGTCTAGCGAAAGGAAAGAGTGGGAGGAAAGTGGCTGGGGAGATGGATGAGGAAACGGAGGGATGATAAATAATGACGAGGAGGTCAAAAGCGAGGGAGAAGAAAGACGAGACACGCTGTTAGATTTCTTTAGTTGAGATATATTGCGTAAAATAGAGACTCGAATTTATGAAAGCCCACCCACATGTCGATGACAAAAATCAAGAATTTTAGATTGTAACAATATCCTAAGACTGAAGGGCAGAAAGGTTTAATATCTTCGCTAGTGTCAAGTGCGGTCTCTGTAGATCGTTATCATTCGTGCTCAGAGCAATAACAGACAAGTCAGGACAAGTAAAGCGCTCCCCTCAGGGAGAAGGGATTGATGTGAAGCTTGGTTTAGAAATGTGCCATTGAAGTGCTGTGTACCGACTCCAAATGGAAAAACCAGCTGGAAGAGTTAAAACAATGGCTTCAATAAAGCACAGGAAGAGTTACTCCAACGTAGCCATTAATACAAAACCATATACTAGGCTTCTGTGTAAAGCAAACGCTTTCATGTGGCACCCTGATGTACTGTGTCAAACATTTTTATGTGAAGGCATGAGACATAGTTGAATGCAGTGTTTTTCAGGCATCACCACAACCTGGTTCAAGGAGAGTGTCAGCTTTGCTTCTCTTTCATCTCCATTATCGACAGAGCCGCCCCGCTCAGCACCATTGTTCCAGGCAGACATCTTTTACCTCTGGTGCAGTGCGGGGACGGGCTTCGGAAATGTCCGGAAGGAAAGCTAATCCCATCACTCAGCTTGGGAAACGCTAAATCACACATGAAAGGCGAGTGGAAACGTTCCGTCACAGATCACACGAGGGCTGCTGAGAGCCGAGGAACCGAGCAACAGAGGAACCCGAACGAACTTGGCCCGGCTCCCCTCAGCCTCGATTCAAAGCGTGCTGCGGCAGGAAGCAGTCATCCCCACTTCCTGTCCAGAGGTGGCTCGGGGGAGATGAAAAAATGAAGTGTTAAAGACTTTCTAGCACTCGATGTTTTTTTAATAATTCCAAGAATTGCTCCCGCTCGCCTTCTCACCCTGCTACCAAGGACGCAATGCTGTTTGGAAACATACTGTTGACTACAAGTGATGATTTTTGTGATAGAATGATGACAAGATTTAATGTGGGTCAGGAAATTACAGATGACAAGAGTCCTAAATTCTGTTCGGTTCAGGGTTAGAACCATTAAACGTTCACAGAGGATGTTTTTGCATGTGTGTCGTAGGGGCGCTGTTGCTACACAGGATCCGCCGGGCAGCTGCTGAGTTACTCCGTAGCTCATTGTATGTCTGTAACTACCTTGCAAATAAATAAACACGTCTACATTTGCACACGCTCTGACACACCTAGCCGAACACAGGCCGCGTTGTCGTACGTAATCCATCAGTACCTAAGGATTGACAGGTGCATCTGCAATGGCTTTGATTTGCGAGGCGACTGCCAGGCTGTGGCTCGACCCCATTAGCTGAGGATTCCCAGGCTTGTTAGCGCCCTCCTCCCTCCTTTATCCCATTATTTACCAGGCCTTCATCACCACAGAATGTGCTCCTTGTACAGAGTAATGGAAGCAATCCATCCTCTCTGTCAGAGGCAAAAACAGCCCTGTTTTCTCTGAAGCCAGGGCAAAGCACTGGACCCACTTTGAGCCTGGCTGTTTACATTACTAAGGTGTGTGTGTGTGTGTTTGTGTGTTTCTGTGGGCGCATGCATATGAAGAAGTGTGAGAGGATGTTTCTGTTTAAAGAAACACACATGCACACTGTTGTAGTCCAGGGTCCAGGGAAGGAAGCACATTAGGGGAGGTTGGTTAGCTAGCCAAACATTTTATTGCTCTTGATGAAATGCTCCAAATATATTTCCACACCATCTCAGAAATGAGGCTGTGTGTGTGTGTGTGTGTGTGTGTGTGTGCTTTATGGGCAAAGGATAATTCAGGGTTATTAATGACACTGAATAGGTTTGTGCCCTTCTCAAAGCACAGAGGTTATTCCTCATGAAGCTGTGCAGTGCAGGTCAACTGGGAGATTAATCACCATCTGTGTGCACTGCAGTTATAAATCACTGCATTGCTAATGGAAATGAAAATGAAAGTCAATAGCATTTGTTTATTTTATCTGTACTTTTTCAGCATTTTTTTTTACTCACTTTTGTCCTTTGTATCGAGGCAGAGTCCTGTACAGCAACAAATCCTTCACCGCACGTTTTTTACTTTCTTTGCCAAGTGAGCTGTAGAGTAGAGTAAGTGCAAACGTCCGTATCGCAGTAAGACAAAATAAAACATGAAGCATATGTTAAAATGTTCAAATGACAAATAGGGTTATGATCAAATTTCTTACAATTAAGAAATATTTCAGATTCGGGAATTACTCTGTTAAGTCCTTACCTCACTTTTTAGAATTATAACAGATTCATGAAAAAGGGTACATTTTCCTTTTTTTTCCTTTAAAAAAATGATAATAGCACAAACTTTCACAGACCTCAGCTGTTAGCTATTATGAATATGGGTGGAGGTTGAAATAGTGAAGCTATTGATTGGCCAAGCGAAGGCGTCACAGATTTGTCACGAGTCAGACATCTGCCATTTTGGGAAAGAAAGATTAGCTAGCTATAAATGAGATGAAATGCAATTGAGGGTTCTCAGAGTGGTATCACATTTCTACTTAGACTGTCTGACATTCCTCAGTAATGTCATTCCCATTGAGTACAACTTTCGGCTTTTAACTTCTTCTCAAACTTTTTCTGTGCTTGAATCTGCAGATGAAACCAAAAACAAAGCAAAGGTCTTGAATCAGACTTACAGCTTGTCCACTATTGTTAACACCATCAACACTGTTTATGCTAATGTTGTGTGTTACAGGTGGGAATTATGCCAGGAACGACTCGATCTCGTGATATGTTCATGAGCACTGTTACGTGATAGAAATGAGCACACATACTCCATCTGTGAATAAACAGTTTAGCATTGATTACATTTATTCTTTGAATTACTCAAAGCATCTTAACAGTAATTCGTCTCACATGGTTGCGACCCAAAATGAGACTTAGCATAAGAATTTAAAACAACCAGGCAAAGTTCACATACAATGCTGATGCATTAGAAGGCTCCCTGACATCATTTTAGCATCTACACGGTAAGCAGCGCTTATGATTCACCAATTATTTCAGCTATTCTGTTGGCTGAGCAGAAAAAGAGTTCACAAATTCCACTTGCTCTTCTGTAGCTTTTGTATTTTTAGCCCAATTTCAGCTCTTCCCCCCTCATCCCCAACCCTGAAAGGCAATCTATCCGCCCCCGGCAGGCCCCGGCTCCGGCCCCTATAAATCCTGGCGACAGCGGCGCTTTAATGGATAATTAATTGATGCTGCTCCCGAGCTGTAATAAGACAATAAATTACGACCTAGGCCAGTGTGCTGTGTCAGTGTGTGTTGCTAATGGCCCTTCAGGGCCGGCTGCAGCAGCGTAATAAATTAGACAGGAATTAACTGCTGCCTGCTACGTGCCTCTGCTGCCAGGGGAGATGGAGACAAGGGAGAATGAGGGAGAATGAGGGAGGGAGAGAGAGAGAGAGAGAGAGATGGGGAGGAAAAGGAGGGCCAGTGACCGATGGTCCTCTTCAGCATGATGTAGTGGATGTGTTAGGCTTCGTTACATACGAGTGCTTCTGCTTCGATTTCTCCCCTTTTCTCTTAGACACTGTCACTTTCTCTCTCATACATTTACAATGCAATCCGTCCGTTCTACTTTAAAGATCCAGTTAATGCATTGTGCTGTCAATTACCCAGAGTTACCAAGAGTAATTTAGAATGAATAAAAATGTTCAACGATAAAGGCTTAACGCGATCGCGGAACAAACTGATGTTAAAGGTTTGAACATTGATTATGGAATGGAGTAATACTGTTTAAAAAACAATTGACAATAGGTTAATTTACATAAGCAGTCATGAATCCAGGTATGAAAAATATCCAGTTCAAACTCTAATACAGTATCTGTTTATTCCATATTTCAGAGCCCCTGTAATTCCTTAGATTTTCCTAATTTTGTATATAATGTATAATTTTTTATTTTGCTGTTAAGACAACATAATTTCTTCAAAAGTTCGAATGATCAACTCATTAATAATCTAGACAATTTTCGGAAAGTAAAATAAAAAAAAGATTCATTTGTCCTGCAGGTAGAGGTTTCATATGTTGAAGTGAAGCTCAGTTCCATAACAAGGGCAACATATCCTGCTTAGAAATATGGCATTGCTTTAGTGAAAGCCTAATCCTATTTTAAACGCTTGTCTGCTTAAGAGCTGAGGGACGGATTAGTCAGTCTATGTGTGCGAGCAAGTACGCGTTTCATTCAGACGGAGATTTCAAAGTACATGCTTGTTTGCTAAAACATATGCATTTATATAACGTGTGAACATGTTTGTATATTTATGCGTCCCTGGCTTAATGCAGCCTCCATCTGATCCTGTATGTGCGGAAAGGGGGAAAAGGATAGAGGGGGAAAAAAATTGCAAATGAGATTTGAAGTGAGCAGCGAAAGAAAAATGGCTGCTGCTTTTATGTCTGTCTAATTAAAAATGCCGCCAGTCTGGGCTCTCCTGCAGCTCCTAATGGCGCTCTAACGAGCCGAGCTCAGTGGCAGTTATGTAGATAAAACCTCGCTCTGATTGATCTGAACGGCCTGTTGAAATTCGTTTCACTCTAGCATATTGATCTCATTCCGCTGGTTGAAAACTGCTAATTAATAATGATAATAAAAGTGTCGCAGCTTATTAAAATCACCTTGACAGGTGGGCCCTTACTTCCTCTTGCTCTCTTGTTTCTCTTCAGTTTGTACTGATTGTACAGAAGTGTTCCTGCAGCTACAGTTTCACTTATCTAAAGATTTTCCCCTGTGTTTGTTTCGAATATATCACCATTCAGACTGGAAGGAAATGCAGCGTTATTGCACCACTGTTTCAGAGAGCTATAAATGCCTCTGTATTAAATGTCAGACAAATACTGCTGAACTGTATTTTATATATATATTTTGCCTTGGGCTGCTATATATATATTGGTATATTAGGATAGATGTCGTTTCTTAGGATTTGATCACAGCTCATTATAATTTTAGTCTAAACTGAATATATATGGCTTGTCTCCAAACTTTAAAATCTACAGTTACTTTCACGCTTTCAGGAGAGATTAAAATAAACCAAGACACGGGGTTCACAGGCAGAAATGTTGCACCAATGAGCAGAGTTTGTCGGCATTAATCATGTAGCTGATTTTCGTTTGTTTTGTTTTGTTTGTGTTGTATTAACGTGTTTCTGGATTGTATTGATAGTTGGTGACTTAATATTTAAACAATTACACATTACTGTTATTCCGAGTCGAACTGGCTGTTTAAAGGAAAACTTCACCCATGTTTCTAGTCAAATATCTTGATGCGCTTGATGTTAATGTGTTCGTCAGTGCAGTATCTTTGCTAATCCCAGAGAAGTGGTTGTTTATAGTGGTTGCCCTGTCATGCTGATGTCACAGCTGGACTTTAAAAAAAACAAAAAAAAAGTTCCAACATAAGTTCCACAAATACAAAAGAGTTTCTTTTCTCGCTCACCATTTTCCAGAAACATTCAACATCATAGTAATGGGAAATCCAACAGAGAAATAGTTAGGGATGGAACAGCTACATGCTGAGACAGACACAGATCGATAGATCGATAGATAGATAAAATTAGATAGATAGATAGATAGATAGATAGATAGATAGATAGATAGCTAGATAGATAGATAGATAGATAGAGGTAGATAAAATAGATAGATAAAATAGATAGATAAAAGATAGATAGATAGATAGATAGATAGATAGATAGATAGAAAAAATGTAGATAGAAAATGTAGATAGATAGAATAGATAGATAGATAGATAGATAGAGAGACAGACAGACAGATAGATAGAGTAGATAGATAGATAGATAGATAGATAGATAGATAGATAGATAGATAGATAGATTGGGGGCGTTAATTAATACATTAATGAACAACTAAGCATGAAGTAACTAGGTTTGTGATAAGTACATGTTTTATATCCTCAGTTCTTCGCACTTAAGTCAGATATTAGCGCAGGATTATTTAGTGAAAATGTGTGTTGACATCGGTATTAGCATGAAAGCTTTGGATCCTGATCTGTTCAAGCAGAGTGAACTGATGAAGAGGTGAGAGAGCTGGACGGAATAAAGTGCCGCTGCATTGTTCTCTTTAGGTTGGGTTAAAGGAAAGGATAAATTCTACTGATGATACTAGTCACATGGCATTGTAAGTAAAGTCAACTAAGATACATTTCAGTGAGAAAGACTAATATGCAAAGGTGGATTTTTCCTTTAATACCAAAGAGAAGAAGTTTATTTCCTAACGTTGGTGATAATAATGCTATGATACAGATTTAGACGAAGTTCTTTGCATGGAACTGGCCTGTAATTGGTGTTTGTATGTTGTAAAATGAACAACAGAGACAGGGTTATACTTTTTTAATGGCTACTCTGCTTGTAATTACTGTTGTTATGTTGTGTGGCAATAACAACATGCCTAGCAACAAACGAAACCACATACATACATACTAATTAGTATGTCCTTCCTTTTTCTCCTCTCTACTCCCTTCTTTAACACAGGTTTGTTTTAAAGCTTCTTTCTCTGAGTCAGTCAGACAAACGGATGATGATGTATTATCATCAAAATATATGTGCGCAGCAGTACATGTATATCTTTTATTAGTAATGTTTATTATGCTAGTATGGAGTTGAGAATGTAGCCTACCTGTCTGTGGGTCAGACATGTTTTTTTTTTTTTCAGAATAAGATAATCTGACATGATTCTGATGGCCAAAATTCTCCCTTTTCTTTCCTCTACCTGGCACATCCCTCACACACCTGCCTCCCCCCCACGTCCTCCCTCCTTCTCCTCTGTGCTCTCTTTGTGCCGATGAAGATAAAGCTGTTCGGCTGTGTCACCAGCGGGCCAGGCCGCCCCACTCGGGAGAACCAGCGACGAGAGCTTAATCCATCATGGCGGGGGAAGAGAGGGAGGGAATGACACGACAAAAGACGGAGTGCCTGGCGAAGCCGCGGCCCACAAACTTCCCCCTATTTTTCACAGCCTCCTGTCAGGCCGTCTAATAAAGCGGGTCGAAATATGGCGGCGAGCACGGGGAATGAACTGTTCTACTGCTGACGTAATGCTGCCCATAAATCCGCCATAATTACTCAGCGCCGTGGAAGCCCTGACTGGATTTATCGTGTCTTAAGTCGGCATCTTAACGACTTTGTGCTTTTAATATCATTACTCTGTAATTTATTCGCCTTTTCTGCCTCGGCACACAATTTTTATTTATTTATTAGTTCAACACGCACAGTCAGTGCGATACGGTAGCCTGTGTAGTTGAGGTTTTTAGCACAACATTGACTGAAAGCTTCTTTCACCGAAGCTGTCATTCGGAGGCCCAACGGATGCTGATGTGTGGAATAAAAGGTTAAAGCATAGGCAGGTTTTAAAAAAGCTTTTAAGCTTATGAAGGCTTTCCTTTGTGTTCCAACTTAATCCATGTAAAGAGACAGAAAAACAGGCCACCTGCATAATAAAGATTACAACCTACTACAGCCTATTCAGCTGGCAAATGTGAGCTGAACTTGATGAAAAAAAAACAAGGCTTACAGATAAAACACCTCAAGTAAAGACAAAAGAAGTTTTAAAAAGCTTTCTTAGGACGCTCTGAAACCTGTGGCCACCCATCCAGAGGTTAAGCCACACTCTACAAATCTCTCTCACTGCTGCTTTTCATTTACACTCTTCCTTTCTCCCCTTGCCTGTCTCCATCCTGCCTTTCTCTTGTGCCACGTCTGGCAGTCTTCGCTCACAGCACGTCAGCCCCAATAAACCAGACAAAGGTGTAGGACGGAGTGAGTGATAGAAGGATAAAAGACGAGTGCATGCAGAGAAGGAGGAGAGCGGGAACATTTGGAGCTAATGTGTGACGGCTTGCTCCACATCACCCTGCCGGGGCGTTCGGCAGAGCTGCATCGCTAATGCAGTTCCTCTAAATGGGCGCCCTCCACCTCCTCTCAGCTGCCCCCCTCTCCCTCGCTGACAGTGACATATTAGTTTTGCGGGCTCCTGGAATCTGATAGCGGTGAGTTTGCCACCACACTCAGGCCGTGATTAATGCCCCTCCATTTGGGCGTCGTAATTGGCTACGACTGCACCGGGGAATAATCAGGCCCCTTCTATCCCTCTCTCACTCTCTCTCTCAGTCTTGTTCTCTCACTCGATCTCTCTCGTTCAAGCGCGAGGTGCCACCACGATAATGAGAACGTGGGTTAATTGAGCCCCCGGCATCGGCCCCCGACAGTTACTGATGACTGTTATGACAAAGCTGCTCTCTCTTTCTGTACTGCACGAGCACACACACACACACACACACACACACACACACACACACACACAGACTCTGGCCTCCGGGACACAGAGTGCTGAGTTGAGCAAGACTCCTGGGCGAAGCTCATAAAAGGGAGGAGGGAGAGAAATAAATAACCAAAATATATTAAGCGGGCCCAGCCTCTGCCTCATTTTTCTTCCCTTTTTCCACACACGCATGTCCTTGACTTTCCCCCAGTCACACTTTCCTTCTTCTTTTTTTCCTTATCCATACCACCATCGCTCCCATCCATTCTTCTGCCAAGGAAATAAAGTTGACTGCTCTGAATATATATATATATATTTATATATATGGCTGTAATCTTTGAGGAGAGGAAGGAAGAAATAAGAAAGAGATTGGACCGAGAGAGAGAGAGAGAGAGAGAGAGAGAGAGAGAGAGAGAGAGAGGTATGGTGATGAAAATGGAACAGCAAGTTGATAACAGCAATACTAATGGTGTCAGCTGAAGAAGAGGATGATAGAGGGAGAGTAAATCCAGGTCAAGGCATACTTTGAAGCTGTCTGTAGTTTGTGCTGTTCCAGGACGAAAAAACAAACAAACAAAAAAACAAAAAAGATTGTGGTTTCAAGTAATTGGACTTAAAAAAAGTTATTTTTCTTAGAGAGCTTGGCTTGTAATCCATTTCCTTCTGAGTTTGTGTAATTATCTAGGTTTATTTATGTATCTGCTGTAACTATTGCATCTTCAGTTTATTCCATTAGCCATTCATGAATGCTAACACAACCACCCGCACACACACACACACACACACACACACACACACACACACACACACACACACACACACACACACACACTGTAAGTGCCAGTTCAAAGATTGATGAGGGCCAGCAGTGAGGCTTTGCATCTGTTTCCTCGGCTGTTCTGGGAGACTGCAAAGACAGAACAGTGTTGAGCGAATGAGGTGGAGAGGAGGACTCTTGGGAGGCTGAAGGAAGAGCAAAAAGGGCAAGCGCAATATGGGGGTTTGCATAATAAGAAACAACCTTCTCAACTTGGAACGACCTCAGCATGACCCTGATAGTTTTATTAAAAAGGCAGCAGCTAAATGGAGAACGTCAGGCCATAAAGTAACTCTCCAGACACGCTGAGGAGGGAACGGCTTCTCGAGACATCTGGAGATAAGCTGACAAGAGTTTCAAAAGACACTGCTGTCTCATGTTATCAGAGAGGGTGTTTGGTGATGAATCCCTCCTCTTTAACTGTCAAAATAATGGGCAGGAATATACTAGTTACTGCCAGGATGAAGCTTAAAGGAATACTCCAGGGTTTCTCAACCTAATCTCTATTCACTAGATCTGTACTGTTTGCACGATTACTACAGACAAGAAGTTTGACGCGTTCCTCAGGAAAGGACACAGAATGCAGTTTGTTCAAAACTCTTACAGTATATAAAGGAAGTCCACAAGGGCAGTTGTTTACAATGTGTAACTTTATCACATGTATTTAAACTGCAATCCTTACACTCTTATAATAAAAGATTTTAGGGCAGGCATGAGCAAAAGTCTTTGCAAATTTATTTTGTATTCTTCATTTTTTATTCAACTTTTCATCACCGAAGCAGTACAACATCATTTTTTTTCTCAAAAAAATAAAATAAAATAAATAAATAAGTGAAATTAAATATAAATTCAGTGACTTCATTGACCAATACTGTTGGTAAACTTCCATTACAGAAAGAAAAACCCACAATGGTCACTGAAGTAATTTGAAACTGATAAAAGTAATAATAAATAAAAAATTTACTGAAAATTGACTAATGAAAATCAGACATTGCTTTTGAATTGTGGTTCAACAGAAGCATTAAAAAAACCCAAAAAACTAATGAAACTGGCCCGGATAAAAATGATGGTACCCTTAACTTATTGATGTGACTTGCCAAAAAGCTCCAGTTTCGTCTCATCTGTCCAAAGGATATTCTCTCAGAAGCTCGTCCTTTGGACAGATGAGACAGAACTGGAGCTTTTTGGCAAAGTCACATCAGCTTTATGTTCACAGACGCAAAAATGAAGCATACAAAGAAAAGAACATTGTACCTACTGTGAAACTTAGAGGAGGCACGGTTATGTTCTATGGCTGCTTTGCTGCATCTTGCACAGGGTGTCAGGGTATTGAATCTGTGCAGGGTACAATGAAATCTCAAGACTCTCGAGGCATTCTGGAGCCACATGTGCTGCCCAGTGTCAGAAGGCTTGGTCTCAGTCGCAGGTCATGGGTCCTCCAGCATAATGACCCAAAACACACAGCTAAAAACAAAACACTGGACTATTCTGAAGCGGCCTTCTATGAGCCGTGATCTAAATCCCATCGAACATCTGTGGAAAGAGCTGAAACATGCAGGAGAAGGCAAGCTTCAGACCTGAGACAGCTGGAGAAGTCTGCTCATGAGGAGTGGTCAAAAATACCTGTGGACAGGTGCAGAAGTCTCACTGAGAGTTACAGAAATCGCTTGATTGCAGTGATCGCCTCAAAAGGTTGTGCAACAAAATATTAAGTTAAGAGTACCATCATTTTTTCCCAGGCCAATTTCATTAGTTTCATTGTTTTTAAAAAAAAAAAAAAAAAAAAAAAAAAAATGCTTCTGTTGAACCACAATTCAAAAGCAATGTCTGATTTTCATTAGTGAATTTTCAGTAGTTTTTTTAATTTATTATTACTTTTTCCAGTTTCAAGTTATTTCAGTGACCACTGTGGGTTTTTCTTTCTTTAATGGAAGGTTTCCAACAATTTTGTCCATGTTTATATACATATAAAGCTCTTATTTTGAAATTATTTTGAAAGCTCTCAATTTTCCCAAAAAATTGTGGAAAAGTGCTTTAAGGGTTCAGAAGAAGGAGTGGACATTTTAACCAGCACCAAGTAGTTTACCTCCAAGATCTAGATGTCTCTAATAAGTTATTTTCTCTTGTGGATTATTCAGACGTGTCATTAGATTTACCTTTCAATCATTTTTTTTTGGGGCGAAAGGGATTTAATAGAATCATTTATTAATGCTATTGTGACACGCTGACGCCATGTTGGAAAATACATCTTTTTATTAAAATTTGTCACTGTCAGTACCGTCAGTACCGTCAGTACCGTCAGTACTGTCAACGACGGCACGATGGCTTGGTGGTTAGCACGTTTGCCTCACACCTTTCCCGGGTTGGGGGTTCGATTTCCGCCTCCGCCATGTGTGTGTGGAGTTTGCATGTTCTCCCCGTGCCTCGGGGGTTTCCTCCGGGTACTCCGGTTTCCTCCTCCGGTCCAAAGACATGCATTGTAGGTTGATTGGCATCTCTAAATTGTCCATAGTGTGTGATTGCGTGAGTGAATGTGTGTGTGTGTGCCCTGCGATGGGTTGGCACTCCGTCCAGGGTGTATCCTGCCTTGATGCCCAATGGCGCCTGAGATAGGCACAGGCTCCCCGTGACCCGAGAATAGATCGGATAAGCGGTAGACAATGAATGAATGAAGTACCGTCACTAGACTAGTGGCCGTGACAATGAACAACTCTAGAGAGCTAAAGTAATGGCACCACTTTACAGAATATTTGTAATTCCTCCAAAAAGAATTTCCAATGAGTTACGGTTAACAATTTTCAAACATAATACAAAAACAATTCAAAATTCAGCCTGAACATTTCGTGGGTCAGATAGTGACCACATTAATGTTTACAGACTGCCCCAAAAACTGCATTTTGAGTCATTTCCTTTTCCATTAATGTTGAAGTTCTTGCCTGCTGTCAACACTTCAAACATACTAGACAAAGTTCAGACTGAGAAATGCTGGACTTTCCCTTTAAGGAGAACGACCCATAAAAAATCCAGCAGATACACAGAGAATACTCTGTGTGTGTGTGTGTGTGTGTGTGTGTGTGTGTGTGTGTGCACTGAAGGGGGGCATACTCTGTCTGAAGGTGATTAATTAGATAACTGGGAACCCTATCTCCTGTTTAGGCCCTCACTAATTACACTTTACGAGGCTTTTTCTGTAAACGGGGTGTAAATCTGCCCCCTTCGACTCTAACTGCTCCTCCATCAAACATCGTAATCTTTTCCAAGCTGCCTTTACTGCCCATCCGCTCACCACGTCGTCGCAACACGACATGCCCATAAATGGGACAAACCATTCGGATTTCGCCCGGGGGGAGGTTACACAAAACTGCTTCTTCTCACTAAGAACTAGTGGATGTGCAGTTCAGAGAATTTAGCACATATTCCTGCTGTGAAGCCTTTTGGATGGAATTCAGAAATTAATGTCTGCTGCTAGGGAAATTTAATGGTTATAGAACTTAGTACAGACTGGAAGTAAGACTTGAGTTTCAGCTATAAAATATAGACATTTAAATTACAAAAATTAACATATGAGTGAAAAAATATTTACTGTAAATAACGCTGCATAATATATTGTTCTGGAATATTCTGTAAAATTGATTTGTTCAGAGGATCGTTCGTAATCTTTAGTAGGTTTGTCAGTGTAGCAATAAATATAATTACTTACTTAAAAACTTCCTTAGTTTTTACTTAAAAAACTTTCTTTTTGCAACATTATAGGATGAGCATAAAGTAATAATTATGACTTTTTTTTATCACAATATACTGTCAGTACAATATACATCAGGCATAACATGAATGAGACTGATGATCTCCTCATCATGGCACCTGTTAGTGGGTGGGATATATTAGGCAGCAAGTGAACATTTTGTCCTCAAAGTTGATGTGTTAGAAGGAGGAAAAATGGGCAAGCGTAAGGATTTGAGCGAGTTTGACGAAGGGACAAACTGTGGTGGCTAGACCACTGGATCAGAACATCTCCAAAACTGCAGCTCTTGTGGGGTGTTCCCGGTCTGCAGTGGTCAGTATCTATCAAAAGTGGTCCAAGGAAGGAACAGTGGTGAACCGGAGACAGGGTCATGGGCGGCCGAGGCTCACTGATGCACGTGGGGAGCGAAGGCTGGCCCGTGTGATCCGATCCAACAGACGAGCTACTGTTCCTCAAATTGCTGAAGAAGTTAACGCTGGTTCTGATAGAAAGGTTTTCAGAATACATAGTGCATGACGGGTCAGGGTTGTTTAGGCAGCAAAAGAGAGACCAACACAATATTAGACAGCTGGTCATAATGTTATGCCTGATCAGTTTAATGTTATGTTGGTATACAACACCATTACCAACCATATAAGAAAAGGAAATGATATATAAGTACAATAACATACAGTAAAACGGTGTGTGTGTGCGTGAAAAGGGGGGAGAGAGAGAGAGAGAGAGAGAGAGAGAGAGTTTGTGTGTTTGTGTAGGGTGAAAGCTGGGTCAGGTTTGTAATTAAAGTCCTCGATATGTGGTAAAACAGAGTGATGGTGCCTTATTGTGTGCCTGCACATCATATTTTATGCAATTAAATGCCATCTGTTTGGGTCCTGTTAGCATTCATTAGCAATAATGTGCCTGTTCAACAGCACTCCCTAGAGCACAGATTCTGTCTATCACTAATATCTCTCTCTCTCTCTCACTTTCTCTCTCTTTCCTACACACATACACACACTTTCCCAACCATAGACATGCAGATATACAGACACTCACCCTCCACCCCACACACACACATACCCAAAAAACACACACACACACACTCCATTCACAGGCGCATAAATTTATGAACACACTCAATCTGTGAGACAATCTGTCACAGCTGGGAAAATAATAAAAGCATGATGGTGGCAGTCAATAAATCAGGACTAAACAAAGGTATGTTCTCGTTCTCACACATGCAGAACACAAACACTAAGCCTCTATCCTGGTGTTTGATTGCTTTGGCATTTACGGATACACACCATGACAGCACTTGATAAAAGCTCTGTAAGATAGTTTGGCACACAAACAGACACACACAAAGGTGCCCGTTTTTCAGGTACTGTCTGTGAGTGACGGACGAGTCACGGTGGAAAAAGACCCGACTGGATGCGGCCTGCAAATGTTTACTTACTTTCTTGCTTTCTTACATATTTACGGGTTAAAAGAAATTTTAATTAATAATGCACACATTCTGTCACTCCATCTGCACTTTATTCACAATAGTCAACTGCCAACGATCTACATTCATATATATATATATATATATATATATATATATATATATATATATATATATATATATATATATATATAATTTAAAAAAAAAATTTTTCTATATTTTTTCCTTTCCTTGTACAGATCAGTTCTATTTCTATTTTATTGCATCTATTTTTATTCTACTTTTTATGACACAGACAGTTAAAAAGCATGTCACTGCATGTTGTACTGTTTATGCTTTATTGATTCCCTCAGGGAAATTATTAAGTTGCAGATGCTCACAGTACAATCTAAGTCAAATAAAATATGAGAATTAAAAATAAATATTCATAGTAAGTAGAAAGTATGGGTGCTGTACAGTGAATGAATTTCCAATCTTATTGAAGTACACTGTTCAAAATATGTAGTGCCAGGTGAAGTGAATAAGACTTTTATGATCTCCTCATCATGGCACCTGTTAGTGGGTGGGATATATTAGGCAGCAAGTGAACATTTTGTCCTCAAAGTTGATGTGTTAGAAGCAGGAAAAATGGACAAGCGTAAGGATTTGAGCGAGTTTGATGAAGGGACAAATTGTGATGGCTAGACCACTGGATCAGAACATCTCCAAAACTGCAGCTCTTGTGGGGTGTTCCCGGTCTGCAGTGGTCAGTATCTATCAAAAGTGGTCCAAAGGGAAAGGGAACAGTGGTGAACCGGAGACAGGGTCATGGGTGGCCGAGGCTCATTGATGCACGTGGGGAGCGAAGGCTGGCCCGTGTAGTCCGATTTTACTTCAATTTAATGAAGTATTCCAGTGCAGGGGTGCTGATGGGTCTGTCGCCCCGAATCCTTTTTTATAGCACCAAAGTTTCTTTATATTACAATGTCTAAAACTAGGCTATCACTGGTCATCATCCACATGGATAGATCCTTGCAGAATCCTCAAATCTCACTTTTTTACAAAAAACCCCCCAAACAAACAAGAGGTTTGGAACAAGAAAAAGAGAGATAAGAGAAAAATCAACAGCTGAGAAGACCCTGGCAGGGAGGATTACCTGTTTTAGAAAGAGAACTGGAGGAAATGTCTAAAAAAGTTATTCTTATACTGTGTGTGGGCAGCAAGCAAGCATCATGTTGTGTTTGCTTTATTTTTGCGACCGTTCAGCATGCCAAATCAATTTGTATAGATACAATATTACTGTGTTTCCACTGTGCTCTCGCTCATTCATACAAATAAATGAATGATGAACTGGATTCAGGAATCTGCTGCGCGTGACAGCAGATAAATCTGATTCCCCCTCTGACTCTTATTGGCTGTTTACATGCTCTGTCCATGCGAATAGCTACAGAAGGCTTCAGATTCCATAAATCAGCAGCTAGAAAATCAAACAAGCCTGAAAGTATTGCCTTGACAATTGCTCACAGATGCTTGTGCTGCTGTTATGTTGACACTATATAAGCAGCTGCTTTGTGAAAGTGGAGAAAGTAGTCACCCTGCATGGGGGTGTCGTCGCTGAGCCCCAAAATTAGTTGATGACTGGGGCTAAAATGATATAATGTAGGCTTTACAGATCATTAATCATTATATCATTAATAATCTAATTTAATCATTAATAACATTTCTCCAGCTGATGGTTGCTAGCTTTAGCAGAATACTTTTAAAAAATCACACAGTGGGGCTAATTTAAAAGACAATTCAGAAGATGTCTTGTCCACTGGAGTGTTGTCAGCTAGCTTAGAAATATTTCCTCACTCAGTGTCAGTACTTGGTAGCCACACACTTCTTCCACTGCATTGAAGTGCATAAAGTGTTCAATGTTCATACTCCAGGTACTTGAAGCACACTTTCAGTGTGAACAAACTACTTACACTATTTATATTACAAAATGTCATAGAGTAGTGCAAACGTGTGCGAGTTGGGAGAAACTTTCTGTCAATGCTAATAATATTAACAATGTAAAGCTATTTTTCTGCAAGAGAGAATCTAAATATAGCTCTTGATCAAGATCCAGATAAAAAGCACATCATAATAATGTACATGTTTACTAATGTATACATGTTTATTAATCACATAATACAGATATAATCAAGATCTGCTCTGGGTAATTTATGAGAAAAACTGTTTTGTTCATGATGTGAGGAGCAGAGAAATTATCCAGTAATACTCTGTATGCAGTATTTTTTCCATTGATAAATTATCTGTCTTACATAAACATTAATACTGACCTTTCACATTCTGTTTCTTTCCCCAAGAAGCCATTCATTCAATATATTTGCTTATTTAAGAAATATGAAAGAAATATAGGGGTATGTAGTAAGACCCTTAACCAAGAATGCCTAATAAAAGTGGACATAAAACACTTTAAAAATACATCAGATCCAATGTTGTGCTATGTACACTCCTAGTAGTGCGGAAAGGGTAAAGGAGATCTGGGCTCTTTTTCGATAAATATCCACATGCAAAAGTACCTGATAAACAGGCCAGTGAATGCAGGTAAAAGGTATGCACCTAATAAAATGTCTCAGGCCTGTGTGACTGGACTTTATACAAAAATGTTTGAATAAAAACATATACATTTTTTCCTTTGTGTTTCTAGCTGGAAATACTTTCACTGCTCATAATTCTAGAAGGAAACAAACCACTATAAGGGGGTGATGTTGTTCCTCCTTCTTCTGGGAACTACATCATGTTGCCAATGAAGATGAAGAACACACACAGGAACTTATGCCTTTTTGGAGAGTGACTAATGCTACAAATACTTCGTTCAAACAGCTAGTAGTAACCCATAATCCTGAATAGACAATCTGAGCTTTTATAGTCGACTGCACACAACCTCCAATCACCTGCATGCGACTATACATAAAGACACATACACACTGTACAACACACACACAAACACACAGCCCTCTCATTACACTGATGGATGTCTGGAGAGCTGAGGAATCTGAGTTTTCTTTCCAGCCCTACACCCAATGTGGTTCCTCCCCAAACTCTGTCTGTATGTAGGGGTCACAGACAGGCCAGAGGCCAGTTATAGTAGCCGTGATGGGGGTATCAGATCAGAAATACTCTTGTGTGTGTATGTGAAGCTTGTTTAACCGAAGCCCCAACTTAAATGCAGCAATTGAGCAATATTTTGGGCTGTGGTCAGATGTATGATTACAAAAAGACAATCTTTACCTAAAGTTTCATTCAGACAAGGCAAAACAGTCATATGCTCTAACTTTGGAACATGCCACATAAACCCTGTTATAAAAATAGTCCCATCTGGGTCAAAGTGTCAACTCTAGTGTGGGTTGTGTTGGGGGGAACAGCTGGTCTTGATAAACTGTGATTACACACTAGACATAAGTGAAGATTAGAAGTGGTATTTTTGTTGGGATAAGACATATTGTTCTGTAAAGCCGAATGAACTGAAGTTAATTTGTAGCTCGCGAAGCATGTGGCTGGATTTTACATCTGTGTCCTGCGTGGTAATTACGACACAGTTAATAAATGTCAGTTTGTTAACAAAAAAAAAAACATTGATAAGTAAATGAGTGATTAATTGAAACACGTTTGTTGTTTTATTGGCTATTAAACCACTTGGCGGTGATGTTTTCTACATTTACAGTATATATATATATACTCTAGCACAGCTGTGACCAGGATTTAAAATTATGTTGAAATTTAAGCTGAAGAAATGTTAACCTCACACACTCCACATATCTAAATATAGACTAGAACTAAACTGTACACTTTGCAAATTTGCCCATTTCTACTGAAACTCATAAACACACACAAACACACACACACAGACACACACACACACACACACACATACATCCAAGGAACAGAAGGAAGAGTTTAGCTTTAGTAATATTGATTTATTAATTACATTACGTGAAATTACAACATAAGCCTGATGTTAGTACTAGGCTATAATATTAGGAAACAATCAGACCAAACCCCATGATTGGTAGAAGCCACTGGTAGGGCAGAAGCCCCAAGTTTCATGATAGGCAAAATCCCTAGGTTGCTAGGCAATGCCATGTTAGTGGTTAATCAGTTAATGTTGGATTATTGACTGGAAGGTTGTGAGTTCAAATCCCAGCACTGCCAATGCTGCCACTGCTGCACCCTGGAGCAAGGCCCTTAACCCTCAACTTATGTGTTAACACAATAAATGTACGTTTCTCAGGATAAGGGTGTAAATGCTGGTCAGGATGTAAGTACTTTTGGCCAAATCTGTATTTTAGTGCGTTACCTAGCTAATATTCATTAAGTTGAACAATACTGTCCCTTTATTTTTGGACAAGCAATTTATTTTCCCAATCGGTGAATGCCTTTGGTCAAACAGGGGCTTCTTCTGTCCAGCCTGGGGCTTCAGAACAGGTCCGAGGGCATGCATCTGGATACCACTGAGCAATCGTATCTTGCTGAATGGGCTTGTTCAGGAAAATCTTCCCACATTTTCAGAATTTTGAATATGTAAACTGTAGTGAGATGCCCTCAGATTGTGAGTGGGTGCTGGGGACAGCAATGATGCCGGGATGGGAAAAAAACAAAACAAAACATCTTTATCACTACACCTCAACTAATGCTGATCCACAGTAGTAGTATTTTTTATACATACAGAATGACAGATATTTTTCTGGAGTACTTTTTATGCATCCGTCCACTTTTTTTTGTCACTTATTCTACACAGGCTTGTGGGAAATCTTGTGTCCTTCACAGAGGGACTTGGGGCACAAGTGGTGGACACCCCGGGGTGACAACCAGGGCACACACACGCACTCACACTAAATGGACAGAGATGCCAAGCAGCCTGTCATTGGACAGAAGGAAACCAGAGTATCTGGAGGAAGCCCTCGAAGCACATGGAGAACATGCAAACTGCGTTGGTGTTTGCGGAGGTGTGAGCAATTGTACTAACCATTAAACCACTGCGCCACCTGTGCCTTTTATCATACAGAAGTCTAATAGAGATTCCCTATGACAATTGGGCTGAACTGACATTTTGAGAAAACATTTTCTGATGCAAACTACAATATTATATATATAATTTTTATTATTAAATAATGCTTGGTGTTGGGGTGATGGGGACAGAATACAAATATATCCATATCCTGTCATGGGGCAATTGTACCAGTTCTTCAGCATCCCTGCTGTAAGATACACCTGTTCTTTCTGAGGAGGCAAATGTGCAGTAGTGTAATTTTTTATTTATTTATTTATTTTATTTTAGCCCACTCGACACGGTTCCAAAATTTGCAAGGTGCCATAATAAAAAACATTAGGATGCAGGCTGTAAACGTGTAAGCATGTGTTATGTATGTCTTATAGCATACATCCTATCATATGTATGTATATATATATATATATATATAATATATATATATATATATATATATAGTATCCTATTGTATATGATAAAAACAATAAAGTGGCCTGTTCAATATACGTACAATATAAATGCTCCACAAATGCCCTTGTTCTCTTTCACTCACACTCTTTTCTCTTCATTTCTGACTTCCTTTCATGTATAATGGCCAATTCTGTCTCTCTTCCAGTTCATTTCATTTATCGTGTGCCCATTTTTCTCTCTTACTGTCTGTCTCTTTGTGCTGCTGTTTAATCTTCCTCAGCGTTCACAGTCACTCCGTGTTAAAACTGCTCTCTGCCACTGTAGCAGTCTTACAGCCAGAGAGATGTCGACTAATAATGAAGAGCAGATAGAGTTCGGGGTTTTCCACAGAGACGGAAAACCTACGCTCACCTTCTCTTGTCACTGACCCATTAATCACTGCATGCTGTGAAAGAAGTAAATCTTTAATGAGTTTTGATTAAATGTTTTATTCATTATTCAGTAGTGGTCATGAACCAAAATGCAAAAAGTGGTTGTATTTGCTGTTAGGTCGTGCTATGACATAACCCCAAAAACATATCTGTATTCTTTAGAAGTTTTCACCCCTGAGGATGACAAGTGAAACTAAAAGTCATAAAGGGCGATGCTGAGCCCTTTATGTAGATTTAATACAGTAGATTTAATACAGGACTGGATAGGTAGGCTCTTTGGCTGATATTCAATGCAGCCTCACTGATTTACTTGGGGATTCATTTCATTTTGACTCCCTCTGAATTGGATTCTGTCTAAGTTGGGTTTGCATCTTCGTCAGCAGAATTTCATGGGAGCGTTGAGAAAAAGCAGCCGCAAGCAGGAAAGAAGAGGAAGACAAATGAGAAGACATGGTAAGGAAAAGGTTAGGGAATGGAAGGGGGGGGGTATGCGAGGGGAGAAAAATGAATGTTTTAGACCGTATTCCTCTGTGAATCACCAGTGACGCACATTAGAAAGCCATTTATAAAGAGAAAGATGATGAAGAAGGAGAGGGGAGGATAAGAAGGAACAGAGGGAGTGTGTAAGAGCAGGGCTGACCAAAAATAGAAGAGGACAGATGCCTGAAATTGTCCAATTATTCACAGACATCCAGACACATCACATAAGTATGAGACGTCTGGGTGAAAAGGCATAACAATACCACTGTTTTTTTTTTACGATACTGATACCAAGACTGAAACCTTGAGCATTAACCAATACTGATACTCATCCAAGATTATTTTCTTTAAAAACTAATACACCACACTTTCAAACAAACCACTGTAAATATATATATTGGAATATTTGGTTTGTCAATGTTAGCCATAACATTGTGGGCAGTGAGAGGTGAAGTGAATAAGGCTGATGATCTCCTCATCATGGCACCTGTTAGTGGGTGGGATATATTAGGCAGTAAGTGAACATTTTGTCCTCAAAGTTGATGTGTTAGAAGCAGGGCAAATGGACAAGTGTGAGGATTTGACGAAGGGCCAAATTGTGATAGCTAGACTACTGGATCAGAACATCTCCAAAACTGCAGCTCTTGTGGGGTGTTCCCGGTCTGCAGTGGTCAGTATCTATCAAAAGTGGTCCAAGGAAGGAACAGTGGTGAAGCGGAGACAGGGTCATCGGTGGCCAAGGCTCATTGATGCACATGGGGAGCGAAGGCTGGCCCGTGTGGTCCGATCCAACAGAAGAGCTACTGTTGCCAAACTGCTGAAGAAGTTAATGCTGGTTCTGGTAGAAAGGTGTCAGAATACACAGTGCATGACGGGTCAGGGCTGTTTTAGCAGCAAAAGCGTGACCAACACAATATTAGAGAGCTGGCTGATATGATGGAGAGAAGGAAGGTGGATATACTGTGTGTACAGGAGACCAGGTGGAAGGGTAGCAAGGCTGGTAGTATAGGAGCAGGATTCAAGCTGTTTTATTATGGTGTGGATAGTAAGAGAAATGGGGTAGGTGTGGTCCTGAAGGAGGAGTTTGTGAGGAATGTTCTGGAGGTGAAGAGAGTGTCAGACAGGGTGATGAGTCTGAAGTTAGAGATTGAAGGGGTGATGTTGAATGTTGTTAGTGGTTATGCCCCACAGGTAGGTTGTGAGTTAGAGGAGAAAGAGAGTTTCTGGAGTGAATTAGATGAGGTGATGGAGAGTATTCCCACGGGTGAGAGAGTGGTGTTAGGAGCGGATTTTAATGGACATGTTGGTGAGGGGAACACAGGTGATGAGGAGGTGATGGGCAGGTTTGGAGTTAAGGAAAGGAACCTTGAAGGACAGATGGTAGTGGACTTTGCTAAGAGGATGGACATGGCTGTGGTTAACACTTATTCTCAGAGTCAGCATAGAGTGACTTACAAGAGTGGTAAGTAGGAGCACACAGGTAGACTACATCCTATGTAGAAGAGGCAATCTGAAAGAGATTAGTGACTGTAAAGTGGTAGTGGGAGAGAGTGTAACCAGACGGCATAGGATGGCGGTGTGTAGGATGACTCTGATGGTCTGTAAGAAGAAGAGGTCAGAGATAGAGATAGAGAAGAAAACCAAGTGGTGGAAGCTGATAAAGGAGGAATGTTGTGAGGAATTTAGACAGAAGTTGAGGCAGGCTCTGGGTGGTCAGGTAGTGCTGCCAGATGACTGGGAAACTACAGCAGAAGTGATCAGGGAGACAGGGAGAAAGGTGCTGGGTGTGTCATCTGGAAGGAGGAAAGAAGATAAGGAGACTTGGTGGTGGAATGGGGAATTTCAAGATAGTATCCAGAGGAAGAGGTTAGCCAAGAAGAAGTGGGACATGGACAGGACTGAAGAGAATAGACAGGAATACAAGGAGTTACAGTGCAGAGTGAAGAGGGAGGTGTCTAAGGCCAAGCAGAAGGCATATGACGAGTTGTACACTAGGTTAGACACTAGAGAAGGAGAGAAGGACTTGTACAGGTTAGCTAGGCAGAGGGATGGAGATGGGAAGGATGTGCAGCAAGTTAGAGTTATTAAGGATAGAGATGGAAGGGTGCTCACAAGTGAGGAGAGTGTACAGAGGAGATGGAAGGAATACTTTGAGGAGCTGATGAATGAGGAAAATGAGAGGGAAAAAAGAGTAGAAGGGGTGAACTCTGTGGAACAGAAAGTAGATAAGATTAGAAAGGATGAAGTCAGGAAGGCTTTGAAGAGGATGAAAAGTGGAAAGGCAGTTGGTCCTGACGACATCCCGGTGGAGGTCTGGAAGTGTCTGGGAGAGGCAGCAGTGGAATTTTTAGCTAGTTTGTTCAACAGGGTTTTAGAGAGTGAGAGGATGCCTGAGGAATGGAGAAGAAGTGTGTTAGTGCCGATCTTTAAGAATAAGGGTGACGTGCAGAGTTGCAGCAACTATAGGGGGATAAAGTTGATGAGCCATATAATGAAGCTATGGGAAAGAGTAGTGGAAGCTAGGTTAAGGAAGGTAGTGGAAATTTGTGAGCAGCAGTATGGCTTCATGCCCAGAAAGAGCACAACAGATGCAATTTTTGCTCTGAGAATTTTGATGGAGAAGTATAGGGATGGTCAGAAGGAGTTGCACTGTGTGTTTGTAGACTTGGAGAAAGCGTATGACAGGGTGCCAAGAGAAGAGCTGTGGTACTGTATGAGGAAGTCAGGAGTAGCGGAGAAGTATGTCAGAGTGGTGCAGGACATGTATGAGAGGAGCAGGACAGTGGTGAGGTGTGCTGTAGGTCAGACAGAGCAGTTCAAAGTGGAGGTGGGACTGCATCAGGGATCGGCCCTAAGCCCCTTCCTGTTTGCTATGGTGATGGACCAGTTGTCAGAGGAGGTCAGACAGGAGTCTCCTTGGACAATGATGTTTGCAGATGACATTGTGATCTGTAGTGAGAGCAGGGAGCAGGTGGAGGAAAACCTGGAGAGGTGGAGGTTTGCGCTGGAGAGAAGAGGAATGAAAGTCAGTCGTAGTAAGACTGAGTACATGTGTGTGAATGAAAGGGAGGGAAGTGTTAAATTAAGTTAAGTTGCCTTTATTTGTCACATACATTAATGCACAGTGAAATTCTTTTCTTTGCATATCCCATCATTGGGGGTTGGGGTCAGAGCACAGGGTCAGCCATGATACAGCGCCCCTGGAGCAGGGTGGGTTGGGGGCCTTGCTCAAGTGCCCAACGGTGGCAGCTTTGCGGTGCTGGGGCTTGAACCCCTGATCAACAACCCGGAGCCTTAACCACTTGAGCTACCACCGCCCAACAGTAGTTGAACAGAAGTGGAACAGTAAGGTTACAGGGTGAAGAGGTGAAGAAGGTACAGGAGTTTAAGTTCTTGGGGTCAACAGTCCAGAGTAATGGAGAGTGTGGGAAAGAGGTAAAGAAGCGAGTGCAGGCAGGTTGGAATGGGTGGAGAAAGGTGTCAGGAGTTCTGTGTGATAGGAAAATATCAGCGAGAATCAAGGGGAAGGTGTACAGGACAGTGGTGAGACCGACCATGCTGTAGGGTTTAGAGACAGTGTCACTGAGGAAGAGACAGGAGTCAGAGCTAGAGGTAGCAGAGCTGAAGATGTTGAGGTTCTCTTTGGGAGTGACAAGATTGGACAGGATTAGGAACGAGTACATCAGAGGGACAGCTCATGTTGGACGTTTGGGGCACAAAGTTAGGGAGGCCAGATTAAGATGGTTTGGACATGTTCAGAGGAGGGAGAGTGAGTATATTGGTAGGAGAATGTTGGACATGGAGCTGCCAAGCAGGAGGCAAAGAGGAAGGCCAAAGAGGAGGTATATGGATGGAATTAATGAGGATATGTAGCTAGTGGGTGCAAGTGTTGAGGATGCAGAAGATAGGGATAGGTGGAGAGAGATGATTCACTGCGATGACCCATGAAAGGAAAAGCCTAAAGAAGAAGAAGAAGGTCATAATATTATGCCTGATTGCTGTATATTCATTTATTATTATTATTATTATTATTATTATTGTTGTTGTTGTTGTTGTTGTTGTTATTATTATTATATTAATTTCTTGTTAATAGAGTGTAATGTATATCAAGAGGGCTGTGATAACCTACAGATGAATCACAGTTGTATTGACATTCACTTTTGCTTGAGCAAAAGTATTTTTGACTTTTACATTTCCAGTTCCAAAAATAGATTCATTTGTCAAATTTGCTACCAATGATACAGGATCAGCTATCTGATATCCACCTTTTTTTGTTCGTATTGGCCGATACTGATACTGTGTCCTGGATCAGTTTGGTGGATCTCAGGTCAATGGAAAGAAGTCAGTTTGATGTTGTTGTTGTTGTCCTTCAGCTGCTCCCTTTTGTTTTATCCGGGCTTGGCACTGGCACTGAGAGTTATCCCCTGCCTGGGAATCGAACCCGGGCCATTGCAGTGATAGATCAGGGGCATCTTTAATAGCATCAGAAAATGAATGAATGACTGGGAATTTGATAGGGATCCTGGTTAAGATTAGTGTCTGCTGGAATCAACAAAAAAGAAAGTAATGAACTCACAGGAGAAACAATAACAATGTTCACTGACATGAATGTAAAGTATTCCTTTTTTCTAGCTTACTGCCAAAAATTAGGGTACTAGTTTGTTAATACAATTGGAAAATAGAACCAAAAAAAAGTGATCGATTTAATTATATATTGCAGGAAGGTACGAACAATGGTGTGAGTGGTTATAAGAAATAATCTTGTCTGTAGTTGAGACTATTTATTAACCTGAGTAATTAAATGAGGTTGAGGAAACTGACAGCAGAATTCACATACCATTTTGACAGTGCTGGCATTTTTACCTCTGGGTTTTTCCAAATGTTATTATTGTTTCTGCATTTTCATTTTTAAGAAAGAAAGCAAGAAAGAAAACCTTCTGGTTTATGCCACACCCTGTTCAGGTTAAAATCTTTTTTTTTTTCTTTTTTTAAATCACATAGTGGCTTTGTGTTACACGCCAAGTAAAGAATCTGTCTTGTGCTGTTGGTTTTTAATAACATTACACATATCCTTGTAAAGCCAGTTTAAATCGCATTACGAGCGTGTTGTTGTTTTTAATAGCATTATCCTTGCAAATAAGCATCACATTTCAGCACTTAACAACAACATCAAGCTGACTTCTTTCCACCTGTCTAAAACGAGTGTTATCTCTTCTCTCCTCTTCTCTTCTGTCTGCTCCTCCATGCACTAGGAATCTTTATCGCTACTTCCCATCACACACTGAAACAGGATGACACCCCCCCCACACACACACCACCACCCTCTCTTTACTGGTTGCTAATGGAAGATATACAGTGACATGGTAATGATCTCGGCGTAGCTGGGGTGCACAGGCCTTATTGATCAGCCCTTGATTTATAGCAGGTTACGCTTGATTATCGGGCCATTAATCAGTCTTAGATTACCCTATCAATAAAGCTGCCAACCTGGGTTTGTTTGGAAAGTGTATGTGAAGAGGGGGAAGGATGGGGTGGGGACGTTTTTTTCCCCTCGTGTCCAGACAATTAGATATAGCTATATCTAGTCAGCTTCTTCTCCTCAGGTCCAGTGGCTTTGAGCTTGTGCATGCAACTATTTGTTGATTAGAGTCAGTGTAAAACAATAAGTCAACAAAAGCTGCCCTTGGGCAAAGACTCCTGGGTGGGGAAAAAAACAAAGCCCATTTTCAGCCAAACCCATATGTAAGCCCAAGCTCCACATTGGGCAGAACACCCATATTAACCAAACCTCCTCATAGGGCAAAGACTCTAGTTGGGCAAAGCCCCTGGTTGGCAGAAGCCCCAGGTTAGACACAAGCCCTAGGTTGGACAAAGGCCCAGGTTGTGAAGATGCCCCAGGTTAGACACAAGCCCCAGGTTGGGAAGAAGCCCCAGGCTGGACAAAGCCTCAGGTTAGACACAAGCCCCTAGTTAGACACAAGCCCCAGGCTGGACAAAACCCCAGGTTGGGAAGAAGCCCCAGGTTAGACACAAGCCCCAGGTTGGGAAGAAGCCCCTGGTTGGGCAGAATCCCCAGGCTGGCTGAAACCCCTGTTTGTACAAAGCTCCATTCTCTGCAGAAATCTGACATTATAGCGTGCATAGATACAGCCTAAAGACACATCTGGGTATAGTAAATAGAAGGAAAAAAGACAAAAACAATAAAAGACAAGTAAAATAGGAACACACTGCCAGTTCATTAAAGCCTGTGATTATTACCACAGGCTTCGTATATTTACTGGCCTTTCCGAAACTTCCCACATGCATAAATGGAGTCTGTTTGTCCTTTGTCACTCGAAGGGGACATGGCAATATTTCAAGGCCAGATCTCTTCCCCTTTATAAGTGTGTGGCTAAAGAAGTTATTGCTCCTGTCGTTGTGCCCACAGCTTTACAGCGAGCCATGAAGCACGGCCTGGCGCGTGACTGAGCTCCTACAAGTACTACCTGGAACTAGCTTTTTATGAGAGTGAGCAAATTGCCGGTAGTGATTTTCCTATAAAAGCTGAAATAATGGCCCTTGATTTAATGAGTGGCCTACTGCATATGGAGGAGCGGTGGCAGAAATACTGGATGCTAAGGGAATGCGTCTGAGTGCTGTCTGATAACTTAGCTCTAGACACTGCAGAGACATAATGGAGGTCAGAGGATTTAATGGCTGATCCATATTGGGTATATATATATATGTGCAGTCTCCAGCTTAACCTCATTGCACTGTCTTGATGGCACAACAATAAGATTTCCCTCTGAAATAAACACATTAACAACAATCTTTCATGAAAACGATGGTACGACATTTTGGAAAATGGCAACAAATCACACCATTGAGTAATGATGTACTATTGTGCATAAAATGAGTTTTTATTTAATGAGTGAAAATCAGCACCACAGGCATGGTAGTGGTGCAGGGAATCAGTCAGTCTTGGTAAGAAACTGGCTCACATTTCCACCACTTTTTTTTAAAAAGGCGTGGGAGTTTCCTAATGCACAGCATTCAAATACTAACCATGAAGGATTTTGAAGTTTGAAGTACTTCTGGCTTTATGAACATATTTCACCAGCCAATGTCAAATCCCTGTGTGCAGAATGACAGAGATGTGATTTTAATGCTTTTAGCTCCTTATTCTGAGTGTGTAGTTGCTTATGTTTTGTTAGCATTAGTATTAGCAGTGTATTGTAGCTCCTACACTGCAAAAATCATGTAATAATATCTTGAATCTAGTCAAATTTATTTAGTTTTTCTTATTATAAGATAACAATAAACCAAATATATTATTACTGCAAGGCATACATCCATACTCTACCCTGCTTATACGCCTGGGTCATGGGGAACATGGAGCCTATCCCAGGGCACAAGGCAGGGTACAGCCTGGACAGGCATATTCATAGTCATTTGGGCCTCATGTTTTGATTTGGATGCATTTCCTAACGCAACCCTCCCATTTTATCCGGGCTTGGGACCAGCACTGAGAGTTAACTCTTCAGTGGCTGTGTTAGCCAATCGAACACAGGCCGTGGCAATGAGAGCTCGGGATCCTGCCGCTGGACTACCAGCTTCTTTCAAGAAATTAATGCTTAAAATGACCAAAATAATCTGCCAATAGAACAAACAAATGCTTAAAAATGGACTAATATACATAGAATACGCCTTAATAAGCTTATATTTGGCTTAATATAGACTTAACAATATTATTTTTGGTCAGTATTCCGCTAAAGCTAGCAGCGTCACATTACGTGCATTTGACATCGCTTGCCATCGGCTATGAAACGCCTTATACTTCTGGTTAGTGTTTCATTTGAGACAATACAACTCTTCTAAAATTCATACACTTGATGGTAGTGTACATAGTGCATACTGCATGTACAAATTTGTAGTACATCATTTGTCATTTTGTGTGCAATCTGATGTGTGAAGTCATGCTTTGGCTTTTAAACAGGTGTCCTTGAATGAACACTAGCTCTAGCTTTAGCAAATAGCTCAACTGCTAAACATGTTCTGACCCTCAATAACCCTGGCAAACTCTGAGGACTTGTTGGTGGATCCAGATGTACGATCTACAGATGTTCTCATGTTTAGCTTCACTGTAATTACTAACTCATTGTACTGGATGGTAAAAAGGCAACTTTAAAAGGTTAACAATATGACTTGATACACACGGCGTCAACATATAATGGTATTGGTGCAGTCTGCAATATCCCGAGCAGTGCAGAGCACACCCACTTCTCCACTGTCTCCTTTGTGTAGGGCAGAGTCATGGTGTAATTGAGGAGTGTGCTTAAACAGGCATTATTCTAAGTGCTGCGAGCTCCCACTGCATCGCTGGCCTTCCATTCATCATCAGTGGCACTGGAGAGAGAGAGAGAGAGAGAGAGAGAGAGAGAGAGAGAGAGAGAGAGAGAGAGAGAGAGAGAGAGAGAGAGAGATAGTGAGATAGAGCTTGAAGTGTGCGTCAGCATGAGGCTCTGTGGGGGGGACGACAAGGCTAATGATTCCTCCATGCTCGATCGTTCATCTTCTTTTAAAGCACTTCCTGCTCCTCATTTCATGCAGCCATGCGTCTTCTTGACACACATAATGATGAAGGGCTACTCTCATGTTGAGGGAATATTATAGTGATTAAGTAATGAAAAATTAATTGCAACGGCTCATGTGCTTGTAATTTTCCTTATGAATTAATCATACCAGGCTAGATTAATATTTTTCTGTCTCTCGCTTCTTTGTTGACGATACGCTACGAATTGAGTCTGCGGTGAGACGCTCTGTTTCAGCCATCGCCAGTGCACTCACATTTCATTCTGGGAGAAGATGCAAGGAATTGGGAAGTGAAGGAGGGACGAGGATAAAAGAGAGAAGGTGAAAAAATGAGAGAGAGAGAGGACAGTGGGGTTTAGGTTACAGAGAGAGATTACATTTCAAAAATATCACAGACAGAACAGACAGGATAATCAATCACTCCAGGGAGTACACACGCTCAGAAAGAGAGTGAGTGTGTGTGTTGAGGAGAATTGGAGTCATAAATCAGTGCTAGTTGTCATTGGGGCTAATGTGTGCCGAGTGCGGCAAAGGGACAGTCGCAAGGCCGTCACGCTGTCCCACGCTTCACTGGCATCTCCACACGATAGCAGCCTCACTCACGTTCACTGTGGATGTGTGTGTGTGTGTGTGTTCTGGACTCAGAGGCTACAAACCTCATTACAGTGACATGGTACAATTGGCTTCACCGTGTAACCTCATCATTCTCCACTTACAGATTTAGACAGTGATTGCCCTGTGCTCCTATAATGAAAGAAAGGTGCATATGTGTGCGCGCGTCCAGATTATTATCTCGACATATTTCACTTTTAAATCCCTTCTTTCACATAGCGCCGTATTTATTTGACAGGATTATCCTACTCATCACTTCCTTCCAGATTCGCCCTCTGATCACAGAGGCTGCGGTTTTGCTTTTACAACAAAATCATCTCGTGATTTATGTGCTTGTCAGAAGCTGAACTCCGAAGGATGGGATTACATAATTACAATGACCTTTAATATCCTCTGTGTTTAGTTTTTCTTGTCTTCCTGCCATCGAGATGCTTATTCTTCCATTAGGCGGTCGGAATATGAGTGTGGTCCGCTGACACACAGATGAAATTAATGAAGGCGAGGAGCAGGAGAAACTAAACCCGTTATTATGTGTTTGGAAGGGCTTTTCAGTGCACTCGGCTCTCTTCGCGGGTCCACGTTTGTACAGCTGAGGGCTGCGGAAAGGAAAATATTGCAGCGATGACAGTTGAAATAATACGCCTGAATCAACTGTAACGTAGAGTTAATGTTAAAATTAACTTAAGCTGTTCCGATGCACTCATGCATTCACATATTCGCACATACGCTCGCACACACGGAGACCACCCAAAGTATCCAGTTAAAAATGGTCAGACTTTATTTTTGCAATTAAGTCGCACTTCTCCTGCTTAACATAACTGTCAGCTCTAATGAACCCGAGGGCTTTGGTCTATAAGCACACTGAACTAGCGTGTCTAACATGCTAACTTTCACCTAAGTAACATCTGAGTGATTCCACAAACGGCTTGCCATTCATGTCTCCCTGATATTGCTGACATTTACAAAATACGTTCACCGACCGCTTTAATAGGAACACCGGCGGATTCATGAAATTATACAACAAGCCGAGCATAAGCCAGGGGTACAATGTAGAACATCATGAATATACAGGTCAACAGTTTCAGTTAATATTCACACTGGATATTGAAATGAGGAAAAAATGGGAACTGTGGCATCAGTGCCAGACGGGATGGTTTGTTTGAGTGTTACTGAGAAACTGCTCATCTGCTGAGATTTCTGCAGCATTGTTTAAAAAAAACAAACAAGCCAAACAAATCCAGTAAGCAACACTTCTGTGGGCAGAAACCACTGTTTCAAGCTGATATGCAGCGTACAGTAAGTCAGATCACGGCTCTTTACAGCTGTACAGAGCAGAAAAGCATCTCAGGACGCACTGAACCTCGAGGCAGATTGGGTTTTGCTTCTTTCAGCCAAATACACAAATCTGAGGCTACACAACTACACACAGGTTCACCAAAACTGATTTTCATCCAAGGTCGCAGGTTTCCTTCCACGTCCCGATGTGTGATTAACCAGAAGTGAAACCCATGATTTGGTGTGTTTGTGCTGCTGCCACACTGTTGGCTGAATGAGTTAGTAATTCATGTTAGTTTGTGTATTAATTAACATGTAGGAGTAAAATAAATCAGACATCTAAAAGAAGAATCGTTTTAATGCTTTAAATTGCTGCGTACATTATTAGACGCTGCTGGATTTCTTTTAGAATTTACACGGTTCCTCCTTATAAAATGTAGAAAGATGCACTGCCACGTCGTCTTCATCAGCAAACCTCGACTCCCAGCAAATACTATGGCCTACAAACATGGCTGCCTTGGACTACACTCCTGACAACACACGCGCTTCTCTGGTCTCAATCAGCCACATGCTCTCACAGACTGTTTAAAAGGACTTTCTTTCACTCAGTTCTATGCAAAGTATTAGCTCAGCTTATGCTCCGTTGCTGACATTCCCAAACCTTCTGATTTCCCGGTTCTGATCATAGTTTCTGCCCAGTGTTTATCCGTATTTTTGCCCTTGCCTGAATTGTCCAGTTTGTTGATCGCCTGACCTGTGCCTGGTTTTCTGACTTTAATTCTGTAATATTTTGTATTTGTATGAATTTATAAGACACACGTCGTAGTTAAGGTTAGCTGTTCGTTAGTACATGCCTTAACTCATCATTAGTTCATATTTAAATAAGGATTAATTCAGGTATTAGTGTAGGATTATTCATGTGCTGTTATTGTAAAGTTTTATCCGATGTTAATTACCTACTTTTACTTCAAATCCAGTATTATTTAAGTAACATTAATATAACTTGAGGGGGGCACGGTGGTTTAGTGGTTAGCACGTTTGCCTCACACCTCCAGGGTTGGGGGTTCGATTCCCACCTCCGCCATGTGTGTGTGGAGTTTGCATGTTCTCCGGGTGCCTCGGGGGTTTCCTCCGGGTGCTCCGGTTTCCTCCCCCAGTCCAAAGACATGCATGGTAGGTTGATTGGCATCTCTAAATTGTCCGTAGTGTGTGATTGCGTGAGTGAATGAGAGTGTGTGTGTGCCCTGCGATGGGTTGGCACTCCGTCCAGGGTGTATCCTGCCTTGATGCCCAATGACGCCTGAGATAGGCACAGGCTCCCCGTGACCCGAGTGTAGTTCGGATAAGCGGTAGACAATGAATGAATGAATATAACTTGAGCGCACAGAGGATTCTATACCACTCTCGACAGCATCATGTTGTAAAGGTTTAAACATTGAAGGCAATAAACCTGAGGGTTGGGCCTGATGTCATCTTCACTCCTCATAAAACGAATCACAACTACGTTTGTAATTGAGCCGAGTTCAGTTTTATGATTAGACGCTGGAGGCTGAGTAACTGCTTCATGACATCTGGGTTGTTCAAAGCAATAGCTCTGGTTTATGGTGAGAGGCAAATCAAAGTGTCTCCACAGTTTAGTGTACATGCTCTGTTTCTAAAGTGGGGCATGTAATGGATTTATTGGAAGGCCATAATGATACAGTGCTCTCTTTCAAATTGCCTGCAGACTTTTAACCGCACGGGTCAAGACCAGCCTGCCACAAGTGTGTGACCATAAATGCTACCTTTTCAGGCACTGAAAGTTTCTCTGTGCATGTGGAAATGTACACGCACACTCCCTTTTCCCACACACAGGAATTTTGAGACACAGATTACACTTTGTGACAGACAGTCAGGAATAGAGAGGTCAGCCACTGACCAGGCTCTGTCAGTGATCCATCATTCCCATATCTCGCTCACCCTCTCTGTAATGTATGCGTGTGTGTGCGAGAGGTGCATACGAGGAACGTGTGTTAAATCAATGCCTCGGTGTGGTTTGGAATAAGACTGTGAACTCGTCTTCTACAAAAGAGAGATCATCTTTTTTCATGCTCACCTTTCTCTCTCTCTCTCTCTCTCTCTCTCTCTCTCTCTCTCTCTCTCTCTCTCTCTCTCTGTTCTCCTTCGCTCCCCCTGTCTGTCTTGCTCCCAGATGACTTTGTGATTAATAGTACTCAGCTGTCAGGCACACTCTGCCCTGAATTTCCTCTCACAGTGACACCTTTCTCACTCAATCTCCATCTCTAACACTCTCCCACCCTTCCACAGATCAGCACAAAAGGGCTTCCATGCTCGTTACCAGACCAGGGAACAGAAATGAGAAAAGTTGTTAAGGACATTTAAATAAATAAATAAGTTTGGATATTACTCCGTCATCCGAGATATCACATCTTTCATAAATTCCGTATGTAGCCTTTAAGGTAACATGTTGATGAGTTCTTAATACAGAAGAGCCATGACTTAATATATTGAGGTCACAAGTATTATGTTGCTTTCACATAAACGGGGTGAAGTGACACAATCGTCCATAAAATTTACTACAGGTCTGATTTTTCAGGCATTTATAGGCACAATCATCAAAACTGAGCCACTTTTCTTTGTTGTCCTAGATCAGATACATATCCTATATGTGTCCTTGGGATGTGAATGAGAACAGATAGATCACATTTCATCTTAATGAACATGTGTGTATTGTTGTTGTCATCATCATCCAGTGACAGCGATAGGAGTACAGTGGCGATTCTGTTCGGTGGAAGGATTGAGAGAATGGGTTATTTACGTGATATTTAGGATATCAGTTCAAGCAAATCTGCTCAAGAAAAGAAATACAATGCGTTTCAGGGGACAGGTTTGTTCTTATGAAAGACATGCTATTGTGAATCTAAATATCAGATCCAAGCTAAGCCAAAAGATTCAGCCCAGGACTTCATTTGTGGTGGGAATGTCATTTTTAATAAGTTAAAAAATTCTTCTTTGAGCATTTGCTTAAATTGAGGCAAGCTAATGAGGTTTGCATGTTGCATTGCCAAGATTTCAAGATTGAAGTAAAGTATAATATCATCACTTGTCTCCATGCTTAGGTTCCTGCGGCCACGTTGGTGTTTTATTCAATTGATTTCTCTGTCTCAATCATTTTAAAATACAATCATTGGCAAGAGTTAACTATATTGCTGCCATGATGTAAATATCAAGAAGCTTAACTTAAGTGTTTATATATTCATTTGTGTCCAAACTGTTGAAAAAATACCCACTATGTCACCGCGTCACTCCGGAAAGATTCGCTTATCAAACGTTTTCATATTTGTTCATTATCATTCATTCATTCATTGTCTACCGCTTATCCGAACTATTCTCGGGTCACGGGGAGTCTGTGCCTATCTCAGGCGTCATTGGGCATCAAGGCAGGATACACCCTGGACGGAGTGCCAACCCATCGCAGGGCACACACACACTCTCATTCACTCACACAATCACACTCTACGGACAATTTAGAGATGCCAATCAACCTACAATGCATGTTTTTGGACTGGGGGAGGAAACCGGAGTACCCGGAGGAAACCCCCGAGGCACAGGGAGAACATGCAAACTCCACACACACATGGCGGAGGAGGGAATCGAACCCCCAACCCTGGAGGTGTGAGGCAAACGTGCTAACCACTAAGCCACCGTGCCCCCCTATTTGTTCATTAGTGCATGTAATATCCGTAATCCCTAAAAAATACTCATCTTTTTGATCTCAGATTGTAAAACATCTTTTGAGCGTAGTACCAACAAGAGATAGGAACCTGTAATAGTGAACACCGACTAGCTTGAACAATTGCTTTAAACACCCATGTCAAAGTAATTATATCACTCTAAAACCAGTTATGCTGAAAAAAGTCAACAAGCTTACAGAATCATGAGAATCTCTTGTCAGATAATTATGTTGTCACTCGACGTGCATTTTTATTGCACCTTCATATGAGATTACCACAATTGTTTCCCAAAGCCTGGGTTTACTTTTATCCACCCAAAGATCTGTGGGCGTAAACGTACGTGTGACAGACACACCTGATCCCCAGTCTTAGGCGAGCTGTCAGTCACGAATCACTGTATGACAGCTGGGTGGCAGGGGCAGGCCACAGCCCGAAGACATAAAAGTGAAAGATGGCTTCCTCGCTTTCTTTGGCACATCTTCTCCCAACCCCTGCTCTTCCTGCTGCTCCTGACATACACATGCTCACACATGTAAACTGCAATGCAAATCCACACACACACATCACACATCTGACTTTTTCACTTATCGCACACAGATGCATTTCTGTCACGCTATCCTCTAGTGTCCTTAGATGTTATTAAGCTTATCGTGTTGATATAATCATTTAAAACAATCAATGTTCTTGATTTTAGGAGCCACATCACCGAACAACAGAGGCATGAAACGGGAAGCTAGAATTAATTAAAGTTTAACTGATCAATAGTTCAATAAACGGTTTAACAAGTGTATTAGTCATATATATCATGTCCAGAATTCATTCCAGGCATCAGTTTGCATGGATTTCAGGGGACAAACATTTTGGATTCATGCATCTGATATGAATTTGGAATAACATAGTGTCGGGTCGCGCGAATACAGAATGCAGAAACATACATTTGGGGCTACGTAGCGAGTTTCGATGACTTTTTAGCCCTTTTGTCCATCAAATAAATAAGTAAATAATAAAGCTATGCACTAGATTCTGATTTATTTCTCTATATATTCAAGATTGTATTCGAATTAGGAGCTAGTTAGCTTATGCTGTAGTTAGTGTGCTGATATTCTGTAACATATTGTAGCGTAACATCTTCACACTTAGCGCTTTAACGCTAATAACAATGCGTATAGTGTAATACTTATTAGTTAACCGAAGATTTACTCTGATTATTGGCAGTTACTCTGATTAGCTCATGCTAATTGGTTACTGCAACATGTTGGATCCATCTGTTAACAGCTAACAGGACATGCAGACAAATTGTAGATGAATTAGCGACACCTTGTCTCCTTGATTTTAAGAACAGATGTTCCATGTTTTTGAAAGGTGGAAAAAAAGATGACTGAAAAAGTTTTTTATTTTTTTGCTTCTGCTCCTATGTCGTGTGCATTTAGCCCGGAAAGTGTATACCAATAAAATTCTGACAATATTATTTAGCTGTTTCATTTATTAACTCATTTAAATTATTGGTAGGCGATTTATTTTCTTTTTGTGAGAGGTCATGCAACTGTTTAAGCATCACTATTAGGTCATTTATCAACTTATTCATTTTGATAAATGACCAATATTATGCACCGGTCACATATTCTGATATACTGTGCCATTTGTGAAATTTAACAAAGCACCTTCTCTACTTTATATAGCATGATCTCAGAGTTCCTCATTTCTTCCGTGTCTCCTTAAGGCTTCTCTGTTCCTGAGGGGCGGATGAAGGACAAGCATCAGAGCAAAGGAGGTCAAGCATTACTGCAGCTATCTAATAACCACACGGACCCCTGACAAGCCATCTGTCACCGGCTTTGTGTGTGTGTGTGTGTGTGTGTGTGTGTGTTCTGGCCTCTCCATTAGCATGGCACCTGAGTGATGCTCCTGCCCAGTGCGCCCGCCGCTCATACATCTCCACGGCCAGACACCTTCCTGTGGAGAGAGGATCAGTGCCTCCAGGACCATGCATCATGTGTCACTGGTCAACCCTTGCTTTAATGAGCCTGTGTGCACGTGTGTATGCGTGTGTATGTGTGTGTGTGTGTGTGTGTGTGTGTGTGTGTGTAAAGACGTAAAGTAGACAGTGAGGTAAAGGAAAAAGGTGAGCTTGGGTGGAAGTAAGGGATGGATGCATATTGAATTTCAGGCATGTCAAGGTGCTTAGTTAAAGAGGACTATTATGACCTGCACTATCTGGGACATCATATGTGGGATGAGTAATGAGAAGAGGAGAGGAGAAAGAGGACAGTGACTTAATTACTGGATATCTACACACACACACACACACACACACACACACACACACACACACACACACACACTTCCATAACTAAAAATAACCAATGAAAGGTAACCATGCATAACTAGAAATAAAAATAAGACAAGCCTAAATAAACTCAAAGCATATGTTATTATTATTAATTTGATCCTGTTTAAATTTTTTATATTAATGGTGTCAACTGTTTGAAGGAGTTTTTCTTCTTCTTCTTCTTCTTCTTCTTCTTCTTCTTATTATTATTATTATTATCATTATTATTAGTAGTAGTTGTTTTATTATTATTATTATTATTATTATTATTATTATTATTATTTTATTTTATTTTTTATTAGTATTATGTTGTGCTTTATTATGTTTATTAATCATGTTTTAGTTTTTTATTAATTGTGTAAACAGTTTAAAGGAGTTTTTCTTCTTCTTCTTCTTCTTCTTCTTCTTCTTCTTCTTCTTCTTATTATTATTATTATTATTACTAGTAGTAGTAGTTGTTTTACACAGATTTAAAATGTCACTGTTATTTGGAAGTGGATAGATCTGTTATATACAGTATATATGTTATATACTTATATACACACTGGATATAAGTTTCAGAGTAAGATCTACAAGTGTAATGCACTCAGTTGTGTGTGTTTAGTCTGCTGTAATAAATATTGATACCTTTCAAAGAAGAAGACAGTAAAGTCCTATCCATAATGCTGACCGCTTGCTGTTGAATAAATAAAAACCTGTTGCTTGTGTCATATTGATTGTATTATCCTAAATTATATATACAGTATGTTATCTTGTTTTCCATGGTCAATAATCACACACACACACACACACAGCACACACACACACACACACACACACACACACACACACACACACACACACACACACACACACACATAGAACCAAACTCTGTTTTGTGCACTCTGACCCATTCTTATTTAGAAATGATTGAATTCCAGATCTGCTGCAGGGGGCATTCATCACCCCCACCTCCCTCTTCCTCCTCCTCACTCATCATTTCATCCATCTCTTACTTTGTTAATAACTCCCTCTCCACTCATTTGCCATTTGTAAAGATGAACTGGCTCTGCTGTCAGCCCGGGCTCTCTCATTCCTCCTTCTTTATCTGCTATACACTTTGTCTCTTTGTCTCCTCTCAGATTTCTGCCCTTCATCTCTCTTCTCCCCCTCCTCCCTGCTTTCCACTTCATCTCACCCTCTTTTTCTTCATCTGTACTCCTCTCTCACTTCTTCTCTCATCTTGACAGAGACGTCCATCATGAGCCGAGGCCTGGATACTCGCTAGCCTCTGATACCTGCATCATTTGCTCTCTCTCTCTCTCTCTCTCTCTCTCTCTCTCTCTCTCTCTCTCTCTCTCTCTCTCTCTCAGTCTTACATATTAGGCTATCAATCATGTTCAGCAGGCAATCCATTCAGCCCTCTTTAATTCTTTTCAACCTCCTTTCTTTTTCTCTCACTGACCTCACCTACTGCTTTTTACATGCCAATCCCTTTGGCTACAGGATTGCAGTTGTTTATATAAGAATGAGGATTATTTATTGGAAGTTTGGAATAATCAGAAGTGCAACACGGATACAGTATGTAATGATTACGCCCAAACCGGTGCATGAGTATGATTCCCATCAGGCACTGCATGTCACTGGATCATGTCACATGACCATCATTTTCAGTAAGGGAACACAGAAAGCATTAATGCTCCCTGGGTTTTCCAGTGCATTATGGGATTTTTTGGTGGCATATGTTCCAGTGCACAAGTGTCCAGCTCCCTGATCAGTACTCTGACTACTGAACTAGGGAGCAGATTGAGACATACCCATTGTCTTACGTTTTATTTTCGTTGTCACATTGTTCTGAAATCTGCATCGCCTCCTCTTCAGTACCGTGATACAGTATATGAGTTAGAATGTAAAGCAGTATGAATGTATGTCCTGGGTCAGAGGTACTGAAAATGTTTGTTGTCCTTTTAACTGTATAATAAATTCCACACACTTCCTTAGAGCAAATTTATTGCATGAACATTATTTAAAATATTTATTTTTAATTAAAATTGGTACGCTATGTTTTTATTTATTTATCTATTTATCTATTTATTTATTTATTTATTTATTTATTTATAATGTTTCATTTTTATTATTTATTTTTATTATTTCAATTATTTATTTATTTGTTTATTTTTATTTAAACCACATACCTTTATATTCCCATTAACAGATCTCATTAGTTCCATTATTTAGAGACTTTTTTGTTTTTTAGTTATTAAACTCTGGATTTAGTTCAATGCCCTTCAATTCAAGTGACCATTTAAGCTGGCTAATAACTATAAGAACTCAGTAACTTTGCTTATGGTGACTGACACTAAATAGAGAAAAAAGAATTGAATGTTTTACAGACATATAAGTCAGTTAGACCACATAAAGCAGCAGTCTGCATCAGTGACTCCAGCTCATGTGGTACATAACATTTGATGACCATTTTTGTGCCCTGGTTCTTTATATCTTATTTAAATTCTGCACTAAAATACAAGCCTACAGGATTTTTGGCACAGTTAACCATATTCGTATTAAGAAACTGGAACAGCATTAAAGCGCATGTTGCAGAAATAAAATATATAATGTCCTTAAAATACCGATATAGAAATGACTCCCAATCCACTTAAGCACATCTTCTCTGTACGTGACACATGTGCTTAGAGTCAAAAGTTTCAGCCTGAATTTGGAACGTGACCCCATTTCCCATGAACCTCACATATGATTCCCATTGCGCTTGTCATCACGGAGCGTGGCATGCCATCACTCAATATTAGCACCCATGTGAATCAAGTGTGCAGAGATAATGTAATGTAATATTAGAGGCATATAAATTATGAAAGCACCCATGGGGTTGGCTGTGGAGCGACCGACAGGAAATGGATGGAGGGTGAGCAGGATGTGGGAAGTTTGACCTTAGCGTTACTGCAATTACTAATTAAAACAAAGGCTTGAAAGTGAGGGCATGTATTTTTTTGTTTTGTTTTCTTTTATTTTTTGTAGACTGCCCTAAATGGAGTACCAGTAGGACTCGTATAGTTTGTCTCATGTGGAAATGATGGAAACTAGAATAACCTTTTGATCTTTGTCCCTTTCATTCATTTTATTTTATGTGCTTGAAACTTTAATGAAATCGAGCCAACCCCAGAGACAATACTGTTGAACAACCACCATATTCATCCACTTTATTTGATTTGGAACCACTGCCCTGCTTTCAGCTTTCCTCTCTGATTAAACTCAACCAGAGTCAATTGTTTTAGATTCCCTCCCAAGCCATCAGAGCAACTGTTTGACATCTTTGTGGTGCAGCCAAGCCTTTATGTTAAATGTGGTCATAAGAGGATAAGAAAGTCAGTATGAATTACAGAGAAAAGGGATCCCAATATACAAAGCTGCAAAATGGAAATACATAGAAGAAAGAAAGAACAAGCAACATGAGAGAGAGAGCAAAAGGGAGAGAGAGGACAGATAATGCAGAAGAAGGGAGGAGGGAATGGAGAGAAGATGGGCCTTAGCTGGGGATTTGGTCGGCCGCGGCGGGGCTATCATTACCATACATCGGCACAATGAATGAGCCTTTCAGCGAGCGGTAATAAGAATTTGATAAATCATGAGCAGAGAATTAACTAGACGTCAAAACAATGAGAGGAGTCCTGATGGATGAGAAGACGGGATGATACCGATTAGTCTAGCCAGCCCGCACGGGGAAAGAGGGATGAACGAAGGACAGAGAAGATGGATGAGGGAGCAAGGGAAGAACTGAAGGGCCAGACAAGGTCAGAATGGGAACGAGAGAGAGAGAGAAAGAGAGAGAGAGAGAGATAAAAGCAGGTGCAGATAAAAATAAGGAGGAAAACCGCAGACTGAAGGGAGGATGAGTGATAAACAACTGTAGGAGGAATAAAAAATAGTCCGGATCATTGTATTCATTTACATTATTAATGCTGACAGCTAAGTTAAACAGTTTTTCACAATTGTTTACAAACTGAAAAATGCACAAACCGTACAAAATCTGTAACACATTTTCCACTGTCGAGCAACATGTAATTTCACAATTGTCCCTGGCGAAATACAGCACACAGATCTGTGCTGGCCACAAGTGCGAGTCTGTCTTGTTGAAATAAAAGCAAAAATCCATCACAGAGAAAAGAGATTACTACAACGCAGTCTATATTCATGCTACACCAGGGAAAAGCCATTGAGCAACTTCTGTCTGTGCAATCAGACTTTCACACAACACAATATGACACCAGCTGTCCGAGATGTCTATCAGGACAACAACGCACGCTCAGCACAGAGAGGGAGAAAGAGAGAGGAGGTCTAACTCTCTGTCCAGAAATGTCCAGTTTGAAGCTTTGTTTATAAATTGTCATCCAGATGCACAGCGTTGCTAAGAGTTTTTTTTTTTCCCTTTTGACCTACTGAGTGGCTGTTAAGTAGTTCAGCTGTTCTGGAATTTACTCATTGTTCTTGCCAGTACGGCTGCGCTAAGTGAGAACGCAAGCTACTAATGCATGCATTTTTCATGAGGCCTGTCTGAGGAAGGTAATGAAATCTGCTGCAACGTTTATTATACCTGGTCTTCTTACTACACAGGGAGCATGACTCTACACAGCAACACTTGTTTTGAAACAGGAGCTGAAGTGACCGTTTTACTGTCTCAGCCTTCGTCTAACATGACCTTTATGAATTTTTTTTCCTATGGTTTCATTATAATATTTTATAGCAACAAAATCATGACATTACCATCGTTCCGTGCCGTTGAACAGTAACTGTTGTGTGGTACGGTATTGCTGGGGGTTTTACATATGGTCAGTAATGTTAAGTAAGGAATAAAACATGAACCGGTGTGCTGTTAATGGAAAATAATCAAGGATGAAGTGATTTAATGCTTAGCACAACGTCAGGCAAGTTGATATTTGGGCTTTTAAACAGCTTTTTTTTTATTCCTCTTATACCACAGCAACTTGACAAAAAATTCTACATTTTTTATTTAGTTAATGACTATATGAATATTTTTAACCATGTTTAATCTTGTGGAACCTCCATGAAAAAAGTTCATAAAGAAGTCAGGGTCATGCTGTTATCAGAAAACAGTGCAGAATTTTTTATTAACCGTGTTTATTAAACTCTTGACCACAGAATTTTCATTGCTTTATTCTGGAACTTAATATAACTGCAATGCTAGTACCCGTGATATCATGAAATATCATAACGTGTACACAGATACACTGTCTTGATTTTCTAATGTCCCGGGGGGAAAAATGAGGAAGGACTCATTTGGTCACTGATGTGTGACCAAAAATAATGTGTCTTAGATATGTTGTCGATATTTAAAAAAACCAAAATAAAAACAAACCACATCCACCATTGTAGCCTCACAGCTCTCAGATTACAGGTTCCATACTTAGCTTGACTTGCTGTCTGACATAGAGTGTATAAATGTGTGTGATGGACTAACAGCACATCCAGGGTGTATTCCCTACATCCTGCCTGGTGTTCCTGGAACTGACCCCAGATCCACTGCGACCCTGACCGGGATAAAGCGGATATTAAAGATATATGAATGAATAAAAGTATCTTTGCCTTACATACACATTCTGGTATTATTGGAAATACACAGGACATTCTTGCATAAGGCATTGGGAGTCAGTGAGACATTATATCACGGTCAATCGCGCCCCCTGGTGTGCATGAAGAGGCATTGCACGTCTTTGAAAGCCATCCAACTATGTTATGTTGAACCATAGCAAGCTTCTAACATAATAATAATTATTATTATAGGCAACCTATCCATTCACATAACATGTCAAAACATCCCATCATCTAAAACCGATGGCGTATCATATCTTATATATGTCTGAAAGATTCAGGATGCTCTCTAACATGCATGCACACAGAGTTTATTAATCCTCCGTGCAGAGCGTGTGATGCTGCTGGGATGTGATTACTCCGTGTTGATTTAGCTGTCAGACAGAGCATGTGTTCCCTCTGTGATTTATAGACTGTGTTGTCGAGCCAGTGGAGCGGCGATGAATTGGCCAATATTGCGCCAGACTCATTTGCTTGGCATTACATTAGTGTGGAAATGATGGCCACACAAAGTCATGCAAATGAGCCTGGAGAGCTCCCCGCCACTCAGCCTGTCATACCCTCAGCATTGTCTTTATTTATTGCTGTAATCACCACTATGCGCTTCTGGCCAGGATGACAAACCTGAGCAGCCTGCTTCATGCCCGGGTTCCAGCACTCATCTCATACTTCTGTGATGTGACCCGATGTCACACGGGTGAGTGGGTGAGGAAAAAAGTAAGAGTGTTGCTGGTTTCTTTTCTGGTTTTGTCATAGGTAAATGTGAACAGTGCATAAATAATGGATTTAATATTTTTCACTGCAGGGCTGATTTTTAAGCATGTGGAATTTCTGAAAAATGTAGGCTTGTAATACAGTACAATACAGTTCTGTAACTCAGAGATGATTATACAGTGGCTATGCTGGAACAGTGAACGGCTCCTAATTAAGGCTTCTGTCACAACTGTTAACTACTGAGGAATACTTGATACTTGATCATTTTTGACCGTTCCTCTAGAAGTGCATTTGTGAGGTCAGGCACTGATGTTGGATGAGAAGGTCTGGCTCGCAGTCTCCGCTCTAATTCATCCCAAAGGTGTTCTATGGGGTTGAGGTCAGGACTCTGTGCAGGCCAGTCAAGTTCCTCCACACCAGACTCGCTCATCCATGTCTTTATGGAGCTTGCTTTGTGCACTGGTGTGCAGTCATGTTGGAACAGGAAGGGGTCATCCCCAAACTGTTCCCATAAAGTTGTGACTATGAAATTGTCCAAAATGTCTTGGTATGCTGAAGCATTAAGAGATCCTTTCACTGGACCTGAGGGGCCGAGCCCAACCCCTGAAAAACAACACCTGAATTCAATGATTTGGAGGGGTGTCCCAAAACATTTGGCAGTATAGTGTATTTACTACGAGTGTACACCTTCCTCACGATATGATACAATTACAATTTCACAATAAAGTATAAATAATAAAGTATTTGGTAATACTTTTTACAAGAATAGTTAAGCCTGGATTTGAGAGGCAACAGTTTGCTGATCAAAGCAATTTAAGTTACTTAAAAAGTCTCATTAATCAACTCTACAGTAAAACATTTTGGAAAATCAGTACGCAATAATTAATCCAGCAAAATTGATCAGAATAAACCTGCAATTATCATATAATAAAATTATCAACAGAAACGATTGGTCTTGAGCACAAATGTCAATCGAAGTGCTACAGATATTAGCACAGGAAACAGGAATAAAACGCAGAGTCAATGTTATCATTAGCTGCACCTCACATTGAAATCTCTGACCCTACATACAACAGTATTTACTAATCTAGAGAAGCTAGATGACTGGAATTCAGGGCAGAACTTTCCAGAAAATGTATAGTACAAACACACACCATAAACAAACACGGTTTGTGTTAGTACTCAATAATTAGCTAAAATATCACGAATATCATGTGGCTGTTATTCTGTACATTCCTCTCTCTCACTCTTTCTATCTCTCTCTCTCTTTCTGTCTCTGTCTCTCTCTCTCTCTCTCTTACTGTGTGTGTGTGTGTGTGTGTGTGTGTGTGTGTGTGTGTGTGTTTGTGTGTGTGTGTGTGTGTGAAATAGTTTGGCCTGCATCAATCATATTATTTTAGATTGTGATTTATTTTAATATCTTAATTCCTTTCAGCAGCCTTTTTATTTGTAAAATTTGTTTCACTGACCATTTTTAAATCATTTCCATAATCCAAATCTCATTCACAAAGAACAGACCAGGAGCATCACCAAAATATCAGTATAAGAAATCACAAACAAAGCTCAGAGAACAGTCTGAGGGCCTGGAACGGACCAGTACATCCGAGGTGTATCCAAACAAAGCAAGGGTCATTCAAGGCAAGATATCTCATAACTTACAGAAGATAATTGGACAGGGTTAACAATGTGTAGGAGTGTTCATGTGCTTTATATCTTTGTGGAAACAGGAAATGAACATGATAATAAAATTGTCTTAGACTTTTGAGGACGGTGCCCTCTGTTGGTGTGGTGATGAAAAGTCTCAGGGGGATATCACACATTATTATTATTATTATCATTATTATTATTATTATTATTATTAATGTTGTTTTAATTTAATTTAATTTAATTTAATTTAATTTAATTTAATTTAATTTAATTTAATTTAATTTAATTTAATTTAATTTTTTTATTTTTTTTATTTTTGCATAAGTCAGTTACTTAATGATTTTTAAGCTACACAATTTTTTCTAAATTTTTATATTTATACATAAACACCAAAAATTCGCAGCGATCATTCACTCTGTAACTAAAGCCGTAAACAAGGATGAATGAGTTTGGACAAAGCAACAGCAGGGTTAAAACTTAAAACCTACAATCTGTTCTGTCTGAATCACGAGGTACACTTACAAAACACACGGCACATTATCCGCATTCCACACAAGCGAGTTGACTCTCATGACTTGGAACAAACTTCTTTCTTACAGCCTTTCATGTTGGTTTAGAGAGTTGTGTAGTTTCCTGAGCCAAGTCTATAATTAGTACATTTAGTACATCTTTTTAAAATTTAAACAAGAAATGAAAATGATCGCCAAAATATCTGTAATTAAGAGATACCACGTCGTAACTATGCTATAATAAGCCAATATTATTAAACACTAAGTTGTACTTTTGAGATGCTATTTTACACAGTCATCATTTTGAGATATATAAAATCATGACTTGTTAAAGATATGACTTCTGATTACAAAATTCTGATTTATTTTCCTGTACTTGGCATCACATCTCAAAACAATGACTTATCTCACAATAATGACTTCTGAGATATGTTCTTGATATTATGATTTGTATCTCATAATTAATATTTAATATCTTATTTAAATTATGACCTGATATCCCAAAATTATGCCTGTGTACCCTGAAATCAAGACTTAGTATCTAACAAGTACCGCTTAAATATGACCTAATACACTATATTGCCAAACATTTTGGGACGTCTGCCTTTACATGCACATGAATGTAATATGGAGTTGCCCCGCCCTTTGCAGCTATAACAACTCTTCTGGGAAGGCTTTCCACAAGGTTTAGGAGTGTGTTTATGGGAATTTTTGACCGTTCCTCTAGAAGTGCATTTGTGAGGTCAGGCACTGATGTTGGACGAGAAGGTCTGGCTCACAGTCTCCGCTCTAATTCATCCCAAAGGTGTTCTATGGGGTTGAGGTCAGGACTCTGTGCAGGCCAGTCAAGTTCCTCCACACCAAACTCGCTCATCCATGTCTTTATGGAGCTTGCTTTGTGCACTGGTGTGCAGTCATGTTGGAACAGGAAGGGGTCATCCCCAAACTGTTCCCACAAAGTTGTCCAAAGATTGTCCAAAATGTCTTGGTATGCTGAAGCATTAAGAGTTCCTTTCACTGGAACTAAGGGGCCGAGCCCAACCCCTGAAAAACAACACCTGAATTCAATGATTTAAAGGGGTGTCCCAAAACATTTGGCAATATATTAAAGGTCAGAATTTTATGTTTTAAGACTTTATTATCTAATAGCTCGAAATTAATACTCTATATTTTACAGTACAATTATGACTTTTACCCTGTAAATAAGACATAATATCTTATAATAACGAGACAATACAAAGGATTTATTTAAGTGGCAGAGTGGCAAAGGGCATCTCAAATAGTTTTTCTATCCTTTTATTTGAGTCTAGTTATCATGTGAATTGTCACTACAGTAATAGCATCAAGGAAATTAACAGGCTTGTTAAATAGCGCCGACTCGAATGCGGCAGATCTGTGATTCTTTGTCTGCGATTCATTTAAAAGATTCAACTCCCAAAGATTCACTCGCTTCTGAACGAGCCGCTTTTTTAGGCTCAATCCCAAAAGAACCACTACTGCATACATAGCGCACTATTTAGGGAGGGGACATCTGTATTTCACTGCAGTCGTAGTGCACTCGTGTAGCAAGGGTGGAGCTATTTGGGACTGAACCTTTGGTTCGCGTCACGGGATGTAGCTGGAAAGAATAATAAGTCCTATCATATGCAGAGAGGGAGAGACAGATACATCAACAGTTATGTTTTGTTTTCCTTTTTGGACATGAAGTGACAAAAACATGGGGGCCAAAGAATCCAGAATTGGTTTTCTTTCTTACGACGAGGCCGTTAAAAGAGGTGAGGTGTTGCAGCTATGGTAAAGCGTGTAGTTTCTGGTTATGCAGATAGCCGGATAGCTAACGACGCTAACTAGGTGCTAGTTTGATGTGTATTAGCAGCGAGCTGCTAAATTAGCACGCTAGTCATCTGTCAAGCTCAGTAGTAGCTGTGTTCGTCGAGCCTCAGACTGGTGCTGACATTGAGCTTAAACATGTTATTGTCTCTTTGTGTGCCTGAAAAAGGAGACTGTTTCCTTTTAATTGATTAATTTCAGTCAGTAAATTGCACAAGTGTTTTCCTTTTTTCGATTTGCACACGCACACTCTGGATGTGTTGTTTTTAGCTTAGCTTTTATTGCGCAACTCACACCAATGTGAATCTTAAATCCCTACAGGCTGTTCAAGTGGGAACATGTAAACAAAATATTTTGTGATTTTGCCATAACCGAAATCATCTAAATACCATAGCTAGTACTCTAAACCCTGCTGTGTTTAAGCCGGCCTGAGCACTGGTCTTTATAGAGTAAATATATTTATTTTTTAATTAATTTATTTATTTTGATGATGATTCATCCTGTTCTTGTCTTGTTCTCGTCCAGTTAAAAGCTCTCTAAAACATATTAGCCCCGCCCTCAAGGGCGTGCCTTGCTCTATGGAGCAGGTTGTTCGCAGCAAACATTGATTTGTCGGTGTGAGTTTGCTTGATTTTCCTGCACACCGTTGTTGGGAGAGTGGATTTTCAATGCCAGAAAGTTCTGCTCCCAGATACTGATTGAGAAAGCAATTTCATCTTCTCCATCAAACATTATGACCACCTGCTTAGTATTGTGTTGGTTCCCCTTTTGCTGACCCGTCAAGGCATGGAGTCCACTAGATCCCTGAAGGTGTGCTGTAGGATCTGGCACCAAGATGTTAGCAGCAGATCCTTTAAGTCTTGTAAGATGCGAGGTAAGGACTCCATGGATCGGACTTGTTTGTCCAGCACATCGCACAGATGCTGGATTGGATTGAGATCTGGGGAATTTGGAGGCCAAGTCAACACCTCAAACTGGTTGTTGTGCTCATCAAACCATTCCTGAACCATTTCTGCTTTGTGGCACAGCGCATTATCCTGCTGAAAGAGGCCACAGCCATCAGGGAATAGCGTTTCCATGAAAGGGTGTACATGGTCTGCAACAATGCTTAGGTAGGTGCTACGTGTCAAAGTAACATCCACATGGACGGCAGGACCCAAGGTTTCCCAGCAGAACATTGCCCAAAGCATGACACTGCCTCCACCGGCTCGCCTTCTTGCCATAGTGCATCCTGGTGCCATGTGTTTGGCCATCCATATGATGTAAAAACTAGACTCACGTCACCTGTCAGTGGTCATAATGTTATGTCTGATCGATGTATGCCTCCTGGTAATGCCCCTGCACTGTCAAAACATACATTTCAATGTATAGGATATCATCATCCTTTAAATCCAACAGGCATGGGTTCAGGCTGTGGTGTGTAATTCAGCTGGTTCACTAATCTAATGTTAAGTTTGTTCTGATTTGGTGTGTGGGGGTGTGTGTGTAGCGTATCTCACATGCAGTTGGCTGTTATGCAAATCAGGTAAAAGCTTCACTTGGACTTGCACTGAGAACAGAAATACATTGAAACTCGACATCAAATGACAGCTTTCAAACCATTTCATGGGAGCATGAAATCTTTACGGTTGTAATGTTTCTGATTATGTAAATTCCCAGTTAAATCCACGTTTAGAATATTCTCCCGTGTTGTCTAAGCAGTTGGCACATCACCAGTCTGAGCACTGGTGTTTAACTGATTACCAGGTATTTCATCATAAATTGTACTTGAAATGAAATCTTTGTATTGTCATATAACCCTGCATATAACCCCCCCGCACCAGCTTCTCAGATGTCTTCATTCTTTATCTTTCAGTCACTGATGTGGAGCTGAAAAGACTGAGAGATGCGTTCAGGAGGACCTGTGGCCTGTCCTGCTATATGAGTCAGCAATGTTTCTTCAAAGAAGTGTTAGGGGACATGGTTCCACTCAATATCTCTGAGGTAAGGCCATTCTGAGTCAGAGGCATGTTTCACATGCTGCAGGGGTTGTGAAGTCTTCCTGTTCAGGGTGGTAATATATGACCTGTTTGTGTGTTGGGTGTGAGGAACGTGCATGTTTCAGCAAGTGATAATTGACTGTGTTGGTTTTCAGATGAAAGATCCTCTTGCTCAGAAATGCTTACTGAGCATCTATGCAGTGACCACAAGTACTTAACTGTCTGCTCTTCTGTAGTTATATGTATCATACATAGTGTCACAGTTTTGGCCTGGCTCGCAGTCTCCGCTCTAATTCATCCCAAAGGTGTTCTATGGGGTTGAGGTCAGGACTCTGTGCAGGACAGTCAAGTTCCTCCACACCAAACTCACTCATCCATGTCTTTATGGACCTTGCTTTGTGTACTGGTGTGCGGTCATGTTGGAACAGGAAGGGGTCATCCCCAAACTGTTCCCACAAAGTTGGGAGCATGAAATTGTCCAAAATGTCTTGGTATGCTGAAGCATTAAGAGAAAAACAAAACCAGAATTCAATGACTTGGAGAGGTGTCCCAAAACTTTTGCCAATACATCTGTTTTACTGAAACATAATGATAATTTAAGCCCAATAGTAAACTATGTAAAAATTGTAGAAATGGTCCTGTGAGATGTTTTATTTAACAATACAGTAAGCTCATTGTAACAGAGATAAAGCCTTTAGGTTTTTGCCCACAGGAAAGGCTTCAAGGATAAAGGCCATGAAGAATTTAATATTAATTTGAAGACACAAAGAAAATAAGACGGTTCTTGTGAGAGAATGACTGTTTAAAACTGCTATAACAAAAGTGATCCTGCGAAAGCAGCTTTCACTTCCTGCTTACTCTAAATAACCAAAAAGTGTGAGGTGCTTATGCTGGATAACCAAAATGTGGGAGGTTTTCATATTGAACACTTAAATAAAATCTTCAGTTACTATGGAAACGATAACTGATGAGAACGCGTGCATTAATAGAGGAACCAGTGTGCTTTGTGGATAACTAGAACGAAGAGGCTCAAACATGTTCCAGCTTGACAGCGTCCTCCCACAGAGCCCTGACTTTCTTGAACGCTGACAGCACTCCAGGCCTCCTCACTCAACATCAGTGCCTGACCTCATTAACGCTCTTGTGGCTGACTGAGCACAGATCCCCATAGCCACACTCTAAAATATACTGCAAAGGCTTCCCAGAAGAGTGGAGGTCATTATAACAGGAAAGGGGAACTAAATTTGGAACGGGATGTTGGTCAGATGTCCATATACCTTTAGGACATTTGTGTTGAGCATTAGTTATTTAGCTAGAACAATACACTATATTATTGTTTGATTTTTTTTTTTTTTCTGTTTGGCTTAGTGTTATTTGTGCTCACCATCAAAATGTCATATATCTGAAGAAATATAGTTTTATAATTTAGAATACTGAAATGGTATTCCAAATATTTTGATATTGTATACTAAATAATTGTTTTGTTTTTTTTAATTAATCAAAAGAATCTGACCGTGTATGGTATTGTTAACCATTCAATTTATTCTAGATTACACTCACATTTTAACCAGCTGTGCTTTCAGGATTTATACACACACACACACACACACACACACACACACACACATTAAGGCTAACTTTTCTTAAAAAAGTGGTCCAAGGAAGAAACAGTGGTGAACCAGCGACAGGGTCATGGACGGTCAAAGCTCATTGATGCACGTGGTGAGCGAAGGCTGTTTTGGCAGCAAATATATACATGTATATATATATATACAGATACAGGGAAATTTGTCAGCTTGGATGCAGTCAGTGAATGCTGTGTAATGCTAAACAACCAAACCAGACATTGGAATTAACCGGGTTAATTGTGCAACCCCGTGATTAATCTGTTTCATTTCCTTCATGTGACTTAATGTTGTTTTCACATTCTGCGAGCTTGATTAACAGAATTTGATTAATAGACTGTGGAGGTGAACTCCTGGAGAATGTGTGAACCTGATGAACTGAACAGATTTGGACATGATCTTGTGGCTTGAGGTCATGTGGCCTGTAAATGGTATTTGAAGTAAAACAGATAAACAGTGTGAAATTACTACATGACTGAGGCAGAAACAGATCAAACTCTTCTTATTATTGAGTTTGTACACAGTCCAGTTGAGTCCAAAGGTTTACATACACCAAGGCTAAAGACTTTCACTATCAGGTTTTCACAAAAGAAACCGTATGTTTCTTTTGGCAGGTCATCTACTTTGTTCATGTTAGAAGTAATTTTAAAGTCAGTGCCTTGATGCCATGAAAAAATCCAAGCACCTCAGCCAAGACCTCCCAAGAAAATAAATACTGGTTTCATTTCAACCTTAAGAGCAATTTCCAGACAACTAAATGCACCGTGAACATCTGTACAAACAATACAGAGCCACAAATGAACTCCCAGGGATCCAAGTTTGGTCTGAAGGCTTCAGCCGAACCCCAAGACAGGACCCGGTGAAGGAGCTGGATGAATCGAGTACAAAAGTGTGTATATTCACTATTAAGAGCTGTTATGCAAGAATGAAGTCAATGACTTTTGGAGAAGTATTTTGTCAGTTGATACAACACTCGGTCTGTTTTGCTATAATAATCAGGGCTATATATGGAGGAAAAACATGTATAAGGCTTTTAATCCAGAACATCATCCAAGCTGTGAAGCATGGGGGTGGAAGAATCATGTTGTAGGGGTCTTTTTCTGGGAAATGGACTGGTGCTCTTCAGGAAATAGATGGAATCATGAGGAAAGAGAGACATCTAGAAAGGCCTTAAGATACCTGCTGGAGAGTTAAAACTTGGTGTCGATCACAATTAGGTTTCAAGCAGGACAGTGATCCCAAGCGTACATCCAAAATGCCTAAATGAGAACCAATACTGAGTAAAGAAGCCAACAAACCTGTGGTGGTAGCTCAAGTGGTTAAGGCTCTGGGTCGTTGACTGGAAGATCGGGGTTCAAGCCCCAGCACCGCCAAGCTGCCGCCATTGGACCCTTGAGCAAGGCCCCCAACCCACCCTGCTCCAGGAGCGCTGCATCATGGCTGACCCTGCGCTCTGACCCCAACCCCAAGGGTGGGATATGCGAAGAAAGAATTTCACTCTGCAGTAATGTATATGTGACAAATAAAGGCAACTTAACCTACACCAGTTCTGTCAGGAGGAAAGGGCAGAAATATTAAGTATTGTGAGAAACGTATTCATTTATTATATTGTGAAAAATTGTTAGAAAAGTATTGTGGAAGGCTACCCCAAAGCGATCAATTAAAGCTTAAGCTATTAAAAGGCAACGTTAACAAATATTACTCCAGCGTATGCAAACCAAATGCAGAAAACAGTCTGTTTCTTAGCTTTTATTTAGAAACGATCTCTAATGGAAATAAAGTAGATACCGAACACGGAAAATGTATAGTAACAAAATGTGTGGAGTTTGAATGATTTTGTCTAAGTGATTGTGAACATTTCACCTCAACCGTAGCCTGTTATGCTATTGAAATTGTTATATTATTTATTAATTTATTTATTTTTGAAATAATTATGTATTCATTACAGCGTAATGATATTGTTATATGTGTAATTAACTCTGTTAAATCATTTAAGCATTCTATCAGTTTAAAGCTCATTATAGGCGTTCCTTATTTTCTTCTGTTTATAAGATTTAATATTCCTAATTTTTCACCAAAGTGCTGCTGGCTGATAGAGCGCTGCTTTGAGTTTCACTATTTATCATTGTTCCTGTGTTGCTGCAAATGAAGCTCTCAGTTCTTATGAAGCTGAAGCACATGACCACTTCCTTTTCCTGTATAGGATCCATGCTTTCCTTTGACTCAGATACAGTGCACAGTGGGCTCCAAACACCAAAGACCACTAGTGAATTGTTTCCTAATCAAATGTGGGTTTTTTTAAAATGACAAATTGGGCTATCAGCAATAACTTGAGTAAAAAAGTAGAATCTTATAGATATTTACATGAATTTCAGAACTGTCGTCGTTTTGCATACAATGTCCGCACTCGAGCTGGCACGGATTCCAAATGTTTGTGGAAAGCCTTGTGATCCATGTTTAATCAAATTCCTCAAATTCCACATGCTACAATGGAAGGGATGAGTCTCAGGGAACATCTGACATTTTGTTAGAATAACAAAAGATAACATTAGCATTATCTCACACATGCTTATGTTTAGATAGTGACCTGGAAATGGTGCAGAATATTGAATATTCAAAATATAGACATATTTTTTTAAACATTTTCTTTATTTTCGAAATTCTCTAGGTTTCTAGTCTCTAGGAAAAGAAGATCTTTGTTTGTTTTAGATAAACCTTTTAAACACTAAACTAGCTCATAGTTCAAGCCTTCATGTATACATATTTGATTAGCCTCAGAGTAACCCATGATATGCACAAGAGCTCATGTTGTCATTTTCAACCCCTGTGCATTCAAGCTACAAACATAAATGCCTTCCTGTTTGTCTTTTCTTAGTAAATAGGCTAGCTAGATAACTGTGATGAGCGAAGTATCTTTTCCTCCGCAGACCTGCAGACTGTTAACGTATTGTTTTATACGCCGCGGTGGAGGTCAGAAGTTGTGGCTTTAAGTCAAGCGCAGCATTGAATAGATTAAACGCATCGAGTTGAGGTCAATCGGTCTCTCTTTGTTCAAAAGAGGTGAATTATCCATCTGATAACTGTTACATACTGTTTAAGCCTTCATTAAATGGTGCAAAAAAAGGTCCTGTAAGGCAACAAGGTTAATAAAACAATTAAAATTAATTAAGAGGATAGATATATGGTGGAGGTTTTGATCTGATATTTCAGTATAATGATTCTCCTTGGCGTTTGTTCAGTAAGTACATTTGGATGATGTTTTGCTGAGACTGTCAGTTTAAGACCTGTTTAAAGCTCATTTCAACTTGCTAATGTTGTAAACATTGCATTTATTTCTCATTTTCAGCAGCTATATGTTGCTTATTTATGTAGACATTCTAGCTGATGAAGGGTGTAATTGAGCGCATACATGTGTGGAGTGTGTCTGAAGTGGTTAGTTAAGATTGCTGGTTAACTAATACTAGCATTTAACTAGTCGATCAGGAACTCACTGAGCAAACGTATTCAGCGAGTCACTGTAAGAGTTTGATGCCTATTATGATCATTTTCTTTGATTGTTTGGCTAGCACTACTTTCTACTCAACTGTTTCTTCTTTTTTTTTTCTTCTAGGTGATCTATAGTTCATTTGGTGGCACGTCGAAAGGTCTGCATTTTAACAACCTCGTTGTGGGCTTGGTGTTGCTCACAAGAGGACGTGATGAAGAAAAGGCGAGATGTGAGTGAGCGATCTCTGACAGCTAGTGTGGAAGCTGTCAGTCGTCTAAAATGTTTGAAGTGATAAGCGTTCCCAGCAGAAACACAGAGAGAGATGATGATGTCTTTTTTCTCTTGCAGACATTTTTAGTTTATTTGCCAGTGAATCAGGCAGCTATGCTACACTCGAGGACATTGAAGCCATGCTGCAAGCCGTGGATGGAGAAGTTCATCCCTCTCTGAGGAAGTGTTTTACAGAGGTCAGATACCTTCTTCAGTTGCAGAAATAGAATAAAACTGATTTTAATGCTTCAGGTCGTTATACTACAGCAAGTCGTAATGGTTTATCACTTTGTTCTGATTCACGTCAGGCTGAAAAGGTCAATTATGAGAAGTTTAAGAGCTGGCTGCTTCAAAACAAGGACGCTTTTACCTTCTCCCGCTGGCTCCTGTCCAGTGGCGTGTGCGTGACTCTGACCGATGACAGCGACACACCCACCTTCTACCAGACGTTAGCCGGTGTCACACACCGTGAGTGTGTTGCATTCTGCATAGACATTCAGTAAAATGTTCAAAATAAACGGACTGATACCTGAATTGAAGTTTTTAGTCATCATCTTTGCTGCAGAGATTTTACCTTTAACGTGATAAGACGCGATTTTGTTGTGGTGAGCTCAGTGATGTGTGCAACGTTAAAGTCATCATTCAAGGTTATCTAAAATTCCATACGTTTCATTTAGTCCTTTTCCGCCCTTGTCTCTTCGGCAAAAAGTGCAAACAGTTTCAGAAGATCTCCTTGCAGATCGTTAGGAAAGCACTTTCTGTCTCTTATTTATCGTACTTAATACATCTTACTGCCAATTTGTAATATTAAATCCTGTTTGTCTGTTTTGTTCACTGTAATCAGATCAAAAATGCACTTAACACCATCTGTTCTCGTAAGCCGTAAAAAGGAATTTAAATGTCGCTTATTGTCAACTAATTTATCGTAAAAAGTTTCTTAATGTATATGATCTTTATTGTGAAGTTACAGCAGAGAAAATCTTAATAATGAATTACTCTAATGTTCTGTGATGCAGTGGAAGAGTCAGATATTATTGACTTGGAGAAGCGATACTGGTTACTGAAAGCTCAGTCGAGAACTGGACGCTTTGACTTGGAGACATTCGTGCCATTGGTGTCCCCTCCTATTCATCCATCCATAAGTGAAGGTATGCATTTTTTAGACACTTTAATTTAGAGATATTTTATTTACGCAATATTTTTTACGTAGAACAGTGTATATACGTATGTAAGTGCCCTCCGTAGTTCAATTGTACTGTAAGTGTGACTTTAGAGTTAATGTGGGCGCGTTCAATCTTTTCGTAGGTTTGTTTCATGCATTTGATGAGAACAGAGACAATCACATCGATTTCAAAGAAATTTCCTGTGGGTTGTCAGCCTGCTGCAGAGGACCTCTGGCTGAAAGGCAGAAATGTAAGTGGAGATCCTGCTGTGTCATTGATGAATTTTAGATATTGTATTGTACACACACAAACACTCATATACACTATATTGCCAAAAGTTTTGGGACACCCCTCCAAATAATTGAATTCAGGGGTTGGGCTCGGCCCCTTAGTTCCAGTGAAAGGAACTCTTAATGCTTCAGCATACCAAGACATTTTGGACAATTTCATGCTCCCAACTTTGTGGGAACAGTTTGGGGATGACCCCTTCCTGTTCCAACATGACTGCACACCAGTGCACAAAGCAAGGTCCATAAAGACATGGATGAGTGAGTTTGGTGTGGAGGAACTTGACTGGCCTGCACAGAGTCCTGACCTCAACCCCATAGAACACCTTTGGGATGAATTAGAGCGGAGACTGTGAGCCAGGGTTCAAAACTGGGACGTCTGCCTTTACATGCACATGAATGTAATATGGAGTTGTCCCGCCCTTTGCAGCTATAACAGCTTCAACTCTTCTGGGAAGGCTTTCCACAAGGTTGAGGAGTGTGTTTATGGGAATTTTTGATCGTTCCTCTAGAAGCACATTTGTGAGGTCAGGCACTGATGTTGGACAAGAAGGCCTGGCTCGCAGTCTCCGCTCTAATTCATCCCAAAGGTGTTCTATGGGGTTGAGGTCAGGACTCTTTGCTGAGCTCAAAGTTGGGAGCAGGAAATTGTCCAAAATGTCTTGGCAAGTTGAAACATTAAGAGTTCCTTTCACCTGCACTAATGGGCCGAGCACAACCCCTGAATTCAATGACTTGGAGGGGTGTCCCAAAACTTTTGGCAATATAGTGTACATCATCTAGGGTTCACATTTTTAACTGTACCTGTAATTCTGTACCAATACCCAATGGTACATTTTTCGGTACTTTATACTCTGTGTAATAACACAAACAAACAGGCACGTTTGTTTATTTTGGCACGTTTACCTCAATAACTGTAAAGAAACTATGCCATTTATAGAAGTTTTGTTGACATTATGCCAGAGCTGCCTTGGTCACTGTTTGCCACTGTCTGATGTTTGTATACTGTATTATTCACCCATAAACAGTAGGCTACTCCTAGTGGTTTCATACTAAGGTTTCGGACATCTCACATACGGTTAACATTACTATTTGTGTGACGTAAATAGTACGATACAGAATTTCGATCCGTTAACTAGAAGTGTTATCTGACGCTAGAAAAATGCTATGTTAACGGCAACCATCACCGTGAAAACGTCAACAACTTATCAAATTAGCTAGGGGTTAGCTATTAGCTTCCAGGGATTCGACTTCAGCAGGTGTGTTAGCTGCAGCTGTTTTTGCTGCTGGAGATCAGGCTGCCGAATACAGTCCACTCTTGAGATTTTAAATACATTTTGTTTTTGATTAATGTTCTTCCTGAGGTTAGATGTGTTGCCATGATCAGTCTTGCATTTAGAATTACAAATATCGCAAAAAGCGTTATCTGCATGTCATTTTGTAAAATGCAACCACACTTGCGAACGGTTTCGGTGAGCCATTGTCGTGTTTGAACGAGTTACAGGGGTGACGTCGTGTCACTTTGTGACGCTCTCTCTTTCTTTCTTTAACGTACTCTCGCACGGTGCCCAGATGCGTTCCCAGGTACCGAAATTTGCCACCGGTTGATTTAATGTGAATCGGTACTCTGTTGTAGTAATAGCAGTAGTAGTAGTATTCAGTCAGTACCCTTAAAAGTACAGAGTTCGGTACCTAACCCTAATATCATCTAGACTGATGGGCTCTTTTTGTTTTGTATCAGTTTGTTTTAAAGTATTTGATGTTGACCGTGATGGAGTTCTTTGTCGAGAAGAAATCCATGAGATGGTTGTTGCACTGCTGGAAGTATGGAGGGACAATCGTACTGACTCAATCCCCGTAAGTACCTTTCAAAAGGAACTATAAGGAACCTATAAATTCTCCCTTTCTCTTAAAATTTTTTTAAAAAGTGTGTCATCAGATTTTATTTCATTCAAGCTTTTAGTTTTCAAGTTTCTCTTTTAATCGTCTTGCAGGAATTACAGACAAGTGTGCCTAATATTGTTGAAGACATTCTCAAAGTACATGACACTACCAAGGTATATATATTTCCATGTTCTGTTTAGTTGCATGTTTTTATGAAATGGATAACCGTCCAAGAATAAGGTTACAGCGTCTCTTTGCTCTGATTATATATAGAAGGGCCATTTAACACTCGAAGACTATCAGATATGGAGCGTTCAGAGTGCACTTGCTGCCGAGTTTCTCAACCTCCTATTTCAGGTATGAGTGAAAGCCTTTGCATTCAGGTTTGGCAACATGACAAAAATGTCCTATGATTCTTGAAGGCAAATAATGCACAATATGCATCATGATATACTGATATGCAGAAACTTCCAGCTGTTGCCTAATAGACCTGCATTTATATTTATATCTATATGTTTATGACTTTATCTGTACATTAAACTTTTAACATCAAATCAGCTTCTTCCAGTCAGTTTGTAATTAAATTAATGAAAGAACTTAATAAAAAGATCACAATGTCCCTGATATCTCCGAAAAGCATATTGTGATAACACACATTTAACACAGCATTGATTTTATATCATCATATCACCCTGACCCACTTTGCAGGATTGTATTAATTTTCTCATGTTTGATTAATGGTGTTTTTTCCCCCTGTGACTCCGTTTAGGTGTGTCATATCGTTCTTGGACTGCGGCCTGCCACTCCTGAAGAGGAAGGACAGATCATCAGGTTCATATAACACCTCATTTATTTCACATCAGTCCTCAGTCAGGTAATAAAAAAACTTCAGTAATCACCAGTTTGTATTCTGTGTTCAGGGGCTGGTTAGAGAGAGAAAGTCGGCATGGACTCCAGCCTGGAGATTACTGGTTTCTTATCGCGTCACAGTGGTGGCAGCAGTGGAAGGACTATGTCAAATATGTAAGCTTAACACAACATATAAAATATATATATATATTTTACATGACACAAATATGCCTAATATGTCTAACTTTATGTATATGCCGTAGTTTTATAACATTTACACTATGTAGGTACACTATATTGGCAAAAGTTTTGGGACGTCTGCCTTTACATGCACATGAATGTAATATGGAGTTGTCCCGCCCTTTGCAGGTATAACAGCTTCAGTTCTTCTGGGAAGGCTTTCCACAGGGTTTAGGAGTGTGTTTATGGGAATTTTTGACCGTTCCTGACCTCATTTGTGAGGTCAGGCACTAATTCTGGACGAGAAGGTCTGGCTCGCAGTCTCCGCTCTAATTCATCCCAAAGGTATTCTATGGGGTTGAGGTCAGGACTCTGTGCAGGCCAATCAAGTTCCTCCGCACCAAACTCGCTCATCCATGTCTTTATGGACCTTGCTTTGTGCACTGGTGTGCAGTCATGTTGGAACAGGAAGGGGTCATCCCCAAACTGTTCCCACAAAGTTGGGAGCATGAAATTGTCCAAAATGTCTTGGTATGCTGAAGCATTAAGAGTTCCTTTCACTGGAACTAAGGGTCCGAGCCCAACGCCTGAATTCAATGATTTGGAGGAGTGTCCTAAAACTTTTGGCAGTATAGTGTAGATTAGCTTTAATCTGTAGTACTGCTAAAAACACAGTCTATGCTAAACTTATTTAAAGGTTTACTTGGGTAACGAGTTTAAACAAATTTTCTAGCCTAATTTCTGCCTGCTGGGGGCATGGTGGCTTGGTGGTTAGCACGTTTGTCTCACACCTCCAGGGTTGGGGGTTCGATTCCCGCCTCTGCCGTGTGTGTGTGGAGTTTGCATGTTCTCCCCGTGCCTCGGGGGTTTCCTCCGGGTACTCCGGTTTCCTCCCCCGGTCCAAAGACATGCATTGTAGGTTGATTGGCATCTCTAAATCGTCCGTAGTGTGTGATTGTGTGAGTGAATGAGAGTGTGTGTGTGCCCTGCGATGGGTTGGCACTCCGTCCAGGGTGTATCCTGCCTTGATGCCCAATGACGCCTGAGATAGGCACAGGCTCCCCGTGACCTGAGAATAGATCGGATAAGCAGCAGACAATGAATGAATGAATGAATTTCTGCCTGCTTCTATTTCAAGCCTTTTCAGGTTTTCAGTTCTCGATTTTGTTCAGGGTGAAATTATACTCTGTAATGTTGCACATACATTAGAGATATGGTGAATAGCGATAAGGTTATAATGGGGTATTGGACAGATGATACTGGATTATTAGAGTAAGTGCTGAACACATGGCAGCTCATTTTGTTATTTTATTTATAGGACAACAAGCTGATAGTGGTGGAACAACCTGCAGTATTTCCTAGCAGTAGAACTCCTACCTCATCTGCAGGCATGGAACAAGGGGGTCAGGGAGAGGGCACAGCCAGCTCACACTCATCCCCAGAAGAGAAGTTCTCTGACAACATCTCTAGTGCTTCTGAAGCATCGGAGACGACAAGTGGCAGTCAGTGTTTACATAAAAAAAACTCAAATCTGGCCTCTGGCTACTGGGGTTTTGAAGTCTTTCACTGACATGACTTCTTTTTTTGTCTAGGTCTCCTACATTCCAGCTCGACTGCCACAGATATCTGTTTCTCCCGACAGACTGATACGTCTGAGGTAGACAGTTTCCCTGGGGCTGATGGGAATGTGACAGCGCTCAGGCCAGGTGCCATAGACAACCAGCCACTGGTGACCTCAGAGCCTCTCAAAGTAAGCACCGAGCAGTACTATTAAACACAGTCACATACCTGACTACATACCTGAAGTGTAATGTGAATGTCAAATGTTAAATAAAGATCACTAAATACGCATCATTCTAACATCATATGCTTATATGCAGAATATGAATTTTTTTGTCCTGCAATTTTTTAAATTTGTAATTGTATTATGAGTGACCTCGTTAATCTCTGTAATAGGCTTCCACACTAACAATGGAAGGGGCACTTTTGAGACGCTCTCCCACCCTGCATCTGGGCCAGGACTTTGAGGTTGTACCTGAGCCAGTCTGGAGAGCTCTTTACCACTGGTATGGAGCAAACCTCAGCCTGCCCCGTCCAGTACGTACAGTCTTCCCCGTCAGTCATCGAGTGTTAATGTGATGTTTTCTAATCTCATCTCTAAATTGGAAGGTTAATGTATTTAACCAGTGAACAGTGTAGTTGCTTTTCAGGTTAATTAATTTCTCACATTTATTTCTTAATACAAAGCATTTCATATCATTATATAAAGTGACAGCTGTTTGGTCACATTTTATGAAATGATTTCAGATTTAAATAAAATTTGTTCAGACAAAACCAATAGCTGGAAAGGGATTCTCTAATTAACTAACTAAGATTAATCACCATCTATTGTATTATTACGTTTTGAGAAATCTGGAATATGTTTGTGTCATTTGCATCCTGTAAGATGTGATTTCTGTCCACTTCTGACCACAAAAAAAATGCAATGAGATTAAATAACATGTTGATGATCCTCGGATGTGTAGGTGATCAGGTCGAGGGATATGGAGAAAGCCGAGTTAGAGTTTTTCCCCAGACACCTGCTTTTCCTGAGACAGCAGCCTCCAGCACGCACACCGCAGTCTAATGGCTGGATGAACATGGGTGAGACTGAACACATAAGGCTAACAAGAGAGTTTCAGGAATGTATCCAGATCTCATGTGTTAAAAAAATTTTAATGCCATTTGTAACTAATTGTTAGCTTCCTGTATTAGTCTGACTTGGCTGTCTGTAAGTTTGTTGGTTGAGAAATGTAAAAGTTTGCATCCTTCAGAAGAAAAATGGGAAAAACATATAGAAACGAGAAAATTATTATAAGTAGCAAAAAATCAACAAATGGATTTATCGCCTATGTCGGTAAAGTAGCTACACAAAATGGCGTCTAGACTCCCTCTCTAATCGAGGCCATCGCACAGGGTAAAAAGTTCGGGAAGTGTGGACTTGGATGTAAATGCGAGTTGCAAGGCGTTCGTTTCGAAAAATAATTTTTACATCAAAATAAAGGTCATAATTTACTTTCAGAATATATAACAGTTTTGGATGTAGCTGGTCGGAAAGCGCAGATATTTTGGGGCTGATCTTGGGAACAAATCTCTCAGCGTAGGGTGGTCATGTGTAAAGTTTGCACCTATAGATACTGTATTCATTTGTGCGTTTCGTGAATGTCACCTCATTAGTATTCATAAACCCAACATAGCTTGTATTTGATCTCAAAACACACACACACACGTGTCAGGCGTGACACTCAGGAAAACGCAATACACAGGATGTTGTAAAATAAACACATGGCACCGGTAATTACACGGGCAGACGGTCAACTTAACGAAGAGCAAATTTTTGGATATTTCTATCAAATTAAAGGGAATTTTATTAGCTTTGCAACCAAAGTATTTGCATTTAATTTGAACCGCAAATAATGATTTGATAGCAACTTTGGGACAGTTGGTAGATGAAATTATCGACTTTCACCCCGATTACTGCCAAGCGATCAGCACTGATGGTGGTTGCTAACTCTTTTTCAGACTTCAGAAGCTTTTAATTATTATCTTGTTGCAGGACTCGCATAGCATTTTTAACATTCAACATTGTAGGCAACAACAAAGTAGCTCTAAAAGGTACATTTTGCGGTTTTCAGAATGGATGCGTACTTTTTTTACTTGACTGTGCATCACATTGGTGTACTCTTGTGATTGAACAAATGCATTCAGAACCTAGTAGATGATATGCGTGATAAATGTCACGATGACAAGCCAGCAGACTTTAAGCCCAGACATGTCACGCTCCCTGTGTGAGGCTAGTTACAGGTATTAAAATGCATCCCTTTTAACTCAGCTTAGTCAAATTAAAATCTTTTGTACTTGCCCTGGGTTCTTTTGATACACCTCATAAAGCCCTGATATGTCCTGTAGGTAATATGCCATCTCCCACTAGCCCTCTGAAGCGGGTGCTGGCCTACACTGGCTGCTTTAGCCGGGTGGGAACAATAAAGGACATTCACGAGTATCTGTCTCAGAGGCTCCGGATTAAAGAAGAGGATATGAGACTATGGCTTTTCATGAATGAGGTGAAGAGGCATTGAAACAAACACACACTCACAGACACAGAGTAAAATTATAGCTCTCTTAATAAATGGATCAACAAATTTTCCAAACAATTAATTTCATGCTTTTTTAGTTTACCTAGAAATATTTTTCAATAATGTCACAATAGAATTTAATGTTCATTTATTTTTAAGTTAAGAAATTTAGCGCTTTTCTACTTCCTAGAGACTCTGTATAGAGTGTACATGTATCTGTACAAATGTTTGTAATCTGTCCCCCAACAGAATTATTTGACTCTTCTTGATGATGAGGATCATTCACTGGAAGCGCTTAAGATCCCAGACGAACAGTACATGGTTATTGAAGGTACTGCCTGTACCCTATGATTTTATCATAATTGTATATTATTTATTAATACAGATCATTTATGCCTGCTTGTTTTTGTTTGCTTTTACAGTGCGCAACAAAGACATGAGCTGGCCTGAGGAGATGTCATTTTTAGCAAACAGCAACAGAATGAGCAGACACAAAGGTTCAGGACAGCTGATTTAAAAAAAAAGTTCTGCAGAGCTTCATGTTTATGTTTGAGATTTACACATTTCTGTTTCCTTCTGCAGTGCCCACTGAGAAAGGGGCCACAGGACTCAGTAACCTCGGAAACACGTGTTTTATGAATTCCAGCATTCAGTGTGTGAGCAACACCAAACCTCTTACAGAATACTTTACATCTGGGTGTCACCTTTATGAGCTTAACAGGTGTGTGTGTGTGTGTGTGTATGCGAGTGTGTTTTCTGCATTAGCATTTTAATCAAGCAAGAAGAGCAAAGTTTGCATTGCTAAAGGAAAACACTGAGTTGGTTGCAACACTTTACAACCACAGAACTGAAAATAACTGAGCTTCTGTCTCTCACAAAATGCATAGAACATTGAAATTATGTCACTAGCATCATCACACAGCATATTAAATGGTATAGAAAACTTACAAGGAATTAATAATGCAACAGTCAGAAGAATACAAAACAATTATGGAAATATACACTATATTGCCAAAAGTTTTGGGACACCCCTCCAGCATGACTGCAGTGCACAAAGCAAGGTCTATAAAGACATGGATGAGTGAGTTTGGTGTGGAGGAACTTGACTGGCCTGCACAGAGTCCTGACCTCAACCCCATAGAACACCTTTGGGATGAGTTAGAGCGGATACTGCGAGCCAGGCCAAAACTGGGACCTTTACATGCACATGAATGTAATATGGAGTTGTCCCACCCTTTGCAGCTATAACAGCTTCAACTCTTCTGGGCACTGATGTTGGACGAGAAGGCCTGGCTCACAGTCTCCACTCTAATTCCTCCCAAAGGTGTTCTATGGGGTTGAGGTCAGGACTCTGTGCAGGTCAGTCAAGTTCCTCCACACCAAACTCACTCATCCATGTCTTTATGGACCTTGCTTTGTGCACTGGTGTGCAGTCATGTTGGAACAGGAAGGGGTCATCCCCAAACTGTTCCCACAAAGCTGGGAGCATGAAATTGTCCAAAATGTCTTGGTATGCTGAAGAGGACAGTTGCCCTCTTGTTTAAATAGAAATTGAGAAATAACGTAACACTCCAGATGTAAGTATCAGTACATTAAATACCAGTTTCAACAATGTTCAGAAACACATACACATGTGCATCATATTTAAGCATACACACCAACTGACAGCCGCCTTATATACATATAGAAGCAAAAGAGCAATTAGGCAAAAATCTATAAAACCTTCAGATCAACTTCTAAGCACATATACCAGATATGAAGAAGTTCTATAACACCAAACCCAGTTCTGCCATGCACTTATATTTTTACACTTTTTTTCAATGACCTTTTGTCAAGGATTTGTTTGTAGTATATCACTCAATTAAATATGCAAATTAGTTTCATTTCATCTGACAAAATCTGTATGAAGTATGAAGCTGTAGGCTTGTAAAGCGCTGACTTTATGAACCTCTCTTGCAGAACTAATCCCATTGGGATGCGAGGACACATGGCGAAATGCTACGGTGATCTCATCCAGGAACTGTGGAGTGGTGCTCAGAAAAGTGTTGCTCCACTGAAACTCAGGGTACATCTCTACACTAGTCTTCTCATAACCACTCTAAAATTCTCAGTGTAAATTTTCAAGGGCAGTCAACAAGATTTTCTCTTATTTGGTATCTGATTCTTCTCTGTACTTTTAGTGGACTATTGCAAAGTATGCTCCACGGTTTGATGGCTTCCAACAGCAAGATTCTCAAGAACTGCTTGCATTTTTGTTAGATGGTCTTCATGAAGACCTTAACCGTGTCCATGATAAACCCTACGTGGAGCTGAAGGACAGCGATGGCAGACCTGACTGGGAAGTTGCGTCAGAGGTTAGCCATTTTATTATTTTCCAATTAAGCTCTAAAACTGAACCGTATATATATAAAAAAAAAAAAAAAGTAATAATTTTTTTCTCACCCGATTGGTCAGAAGGTGTTCGTTTACAGCAATAGGGCTTGTTGGAAATCAAATCACAGGTTTATATTAAAATGCATTCTATTAGATTATAGTTTCTGTAAAAACACCTAATTCACAGGGACTTGTATGGCAGACACTTCACAATAATCTAAGTGTCGTTAATACCTTATAGGCATTTACACATTATTGCCAAAAGTTTTGGGACGTCTACATTTACATGCACATAAATGTATCGAGAGTTGTCACGCCCTTTGGCTCTTCTGGGAAGGCTTTTCACAAGGTTTAGGAGTGTGTTTATGGGAATTTTTGACCGTTCCTCTAGAAGCGCATTTGTGAGGTCAGGCACTGATGTTGGACGAGAAGGCCTGGCTCGCAGTCTCCGCTCTAATTCATCCCAAAGGTGTTCTATGGGGTTGAGGTCAGGACTCTGTGCAGGCCAGTCAAGTTCCTCCACACCAAACTCGCTCATCCATGTCTTTATGGACCTTGCTTTGTGCACTGGTGTGCAGTCATGTTGGAACAGGAAGGGGTCATCCCCAAACTGTTCCCACAAAGCTGGGAGCATGAAATTGTCCAAAATGTCTTGGTATGCTGAAGCATTAAGAGTTCCTTTCACTGGAACTAAGGGGCCGAGCACAACCCCTGAAAAACAGCACCTGAATTCAATGATTTGGAGGGGTGTCCCAAAACTTTTGGCAATATAGTGTGTTTAACAAGACCACATGACACCACCGAGATGTTGATTATTTTCTGATAATAGCATGCACTTGAAATAGATTTATGCCTTACTTGAAACATACTATTGCCAAAGATACTACAGTGGAATCACATGTATTAATGCATGTAACATTATGTGTGATATTATAATTACTTGATATTGAAAATGTAATTACACAGAAATTGTGATTCTGAATAATCCAACATCTGCTGTTTGCTGTGTCCTGTCAGGCGTGGGAGAATCATTTGCGAAGAAACCGCTCGATTGTGGTGGACCTGTTCCATGGTCAGCTTAGATCTCAGGTCAAGTGCAAAACATGTGGCCATGTTAGTTCTCGCTTCGACCCATTTAATTTCCTTTCCCTTCCTCTGCCCATGGACAACTCCATGCACCTTGAGATCATAGGTGAGATTGTGACATGATTGTATCAGTGTAGCTTGTGAGATTGCCTTAACAAAATGAAACCAGTATGATGTGCAATATGGTTGACTGTGCGACGCATCTGATGTCCCGACTCAACACGACTTGTTACTTAATCCGGTTTCTGTTTGGGTATCTCATTGCAGTTATAAGGCTCGATGGCTCAACGCCGGTGAGGTATGGGCTCAGACTCAACGTGGATGAGAAATACTCTGGCTTGAAATGTCTGCTAAGTGAATTATGCCATCTGAGACCAGAACAGATCCTCCTGGTGGAGATCCATTTGTCTTGCATTAAGGTGCTAATTGTAATTCTGCAACCTGTCTATTTCCTGAAAGATGTGCTGTTTATTGTTTCATCATGACTAAGTGTTTCTGTTACAGAATTTTCCATCAGATAATCAGAAAGTGCGCCGTGCTGTGAGTGGCTTCCTGTGTGCATTTGAAATCCCACTGCCCTCTACACCTTCACCAGACTCCTCACCGAAAGAAGCAGGCTCTGGTGAGAACTCATGAACTCTATCAAATTTCATTTGGTCAGTCATACTCTTTAGCTTTTGCAGCATGAAGGCAGTTTTAATATCTGTAAAGGCAGTGTTACCTTTTAGACTGAGGCCATAGACGTTTGTAGCAGTTGATCAGTTCATTTGGATTTGTGTTTTATTGCTTGAATGTTAAATGCCCCCTCTAAATGCTCACTATGTTTATAGAGGAACTCCCAACAGTTTCAAATGGAACCAGCCCAGCAGTCTACAGTGGTACATCCCTGAGGCTTGACATAATTCCTAAGGGAATGCCAAATACTGTGGTGCCCTGTAGCACAGAAGGCAGCCCTGCCAACGGCCTCCCTAATGGCCACATCATGTTACACGCTGCCAGCTCCTTCACTGGGTACATCATTGCCATCCACCGGAAAATGGTGAGAGCGGTTTGTTAAAATGTCATTAAAATTGTTATAATTGGCAAAATTGAGCTCATCATACAGTCTTGTATGTACAAATATTTCAGAATGCATGGACATTATCAGAGCAGGTCACTAATAATGTATGTATAGGTATGATTACTTGTTAAATTTGTGTTTTTTGTTTTTTTTTTTGTCCTCCCTAGATGCGTGCCGAATTATACTTCTTATCATCACAGAAAAACCGTCCCAGTCTGTTTGGCATGCCACTCATAGTTCCCTGCACAGCAGACACACGTGGTCGTGACTTGTACAACACCGTGTGGACACAAGTGTCCCGTTTGGCTAGTCCTCTGCCCCCTCAAGAGTCGAGCAACCATGCACAAGACTGGTCAGTGTCTCAGTTGTATGACTGAATGGATGATGCTTGTTTTATAGCTTGTTAGGGCTTGTGTTGCTGCACATTTTATAAGGAACGTAGCATTCTCCTCAGAATGCCTTACAGGTTGTGTGTGAAATGTGCACACAAAGCTTAATCAATTTTTGCTCAGTGGCCTTTCTTATATCTGGCCTTTACATATTTTCTGTGTTTTTGGATTGTGGATCTAAAACCAAAACATGTATAAGACAATCTCTCTTTCACTGTTATGCTCTTCTTTAGTGATGACAGTCTGGGCTACCACTACCCCTTCACCCTCCGTGTTGTGCAAGGAGATGGGAACTCCTGTGCCTGGTGTCCGTGGTACAAGTAAGAGTGAAGGCTATAAAATTCACCACATTCTAGTGTGTGGATTGTACCATCATATGTAAAAGTCTGACCCTTTGTGTCTTGTCCTCAGGTTCTGCAGAGGGTGTATCATAGAGTGTAATGATGACAGGGCTATAGTAGGCAATGTTTGCATAGCTGTTGATTGGGACCCTACTGCATTGCACCTCCGCTACCAGACATCCCAAGAGAGGGTAAGCTATGAATAATAATCCAGAGCAGGGCCACTGAGATTTAGAAAGGGGCATTAAAAGGAGAGCCATTTCTTCATGTTGGTGTTGATCACTTATTTTATATCAAGTCAAGTAATTCTCATTTCAACCATGTACAGCTGGTGAAACAAAACAATGTTTAGGATCATGGTGTTACATAAAACGTCATATAATTACTAATTACTCTTGGTATTCTTAGCTGGTGGAGGAACACATGAGTGTGGAGCGGAGTCGTCGTGCTCAGGCTGAGCCGATCAGTCTGGACAGTTGTCTTAGAGCCTTCACTACTGAAGAGGAGCTGGGTGAAAATGAGCTCTACTATTGTTCCAAGTGCAAAACCCACCGACTGGCCACCAAGAAACTGGACATCTGGAGACTTCCACCAATACTGGTACTAACAGAACACTTCCTCCAGAGCAACAGGCACTGTTATCTGTGTTAATGCAATCAAGAAATATTTTACTACGACTTTTTATTTGTATAAAGCCGTTCTCTTTGAATAGTACCGTTTTTTTTGTTCCCCGATGCAGATTGTGCATTTGAAGCGGTTCCAGTTTGTCAACAATCGCTGGATTAAATCTCAGAAGATCGTGCGGTTTCCCAGGGATAACTTTGACCCGAGTGCATTTTTGACCCCACGAGAAGTAAACCACAGTCAGCAGGGGTGGAGAGGTGGTTTGGCAGACGAGTTCTTTGACAAGGAACATGTGACAAATTCTGGAGATCCACCCTCAACTCCCACATCACTCAACATTAATAATATTAAAGGTCAGCTTTTAGCCATTACAGTAAACAAAGTTATGGCCTTTATTCAGATTAAACTGAATTCCTTGGTCTGGACTACAGGGCTGGAAAAGGAAGCAGTGAGATACAGTCCCTAGTCCATTTGTTTTTAAGCTTTATGAAATGCTTTTAAAAGAAGAAATGTTTTGGGGGAATTTTATAGTGAAAACCACTCACATTTTCAAAGTTTCAGTTGAATTAATGTTTTTTGATTGTGTGTGTGTGTGTGTGTGTGTGTGCGTGTGCATCTGCATACGTGTGTGTGTGTGTGTGTGTGATCCACAGAGTCCCAGAGTTCCAGTAGATTGTTGTCTTCCTCTCTCAGTCGAGGATGCAGTCCCATCAGTAGCCCTAAAGGTGACATATGCAAGCAGGGGCAGAAGAGGGCACCCAGGCAGGACTCATGTCTGGAGCTGTCTTTTAGTAGGGAGAGTCTGGACAGTGGCAGAGAAAGTCCTGTGGAGCTGGAGCACTGCAAGCAAGAGACCCAGAATGAAGCTGAAGCTACAGGCCTGGACTCTGCACTGGGGGATGAGCCGGTCAGAGACTGTGACAATGCTACAACAGTTTCAGAGCTGGAGAGCAACGGCTGCACTGAGGACAGCATAGACCTGGAGGCCTCACAGGACCAAAGAGACAGGATCTGTCTGGAGCCTATCTATGACCTGTATGCAATATCGGTGAGTAGTTACACATCGGCCTTGCATTCAGAATTACTGTCCAATAAAATGCTGATTTTGGAGTGGACACTTCATGTAGGCATAATGCATATAAATGGGGCATTGGCAGTCTTGCTGACTGGAGCTATTTTTTTTACAAGGTGGGATTAGCTTGCATGCGCAGATGATAGATGATCTATTCAGAATCAGGAACGTGTCCCTGATACCGTCATAATTCTGATGAGTGAAATAAAGTGAAGTACAAAGCCATCAAATAACTCTTTCTTACTATACATCGATCAGGTATAACACTGTGAGCAGGGAGAGGTGAAGTGAATAAGACTGAGTATCTCCTCATCATGGCACCTGTTAGTGGGTGGGATATATTAGGCAGCAAGTGAACATTTTGTCCTCAGAGTTGATGTGTTAGAAGCAGGAAAAATGGACAAGCGTAAGGATTTGTGCGAGTTTGACGAAGGGCCAAATTGTGATGGCTAGACCACTGGATCAGAACATCTCCAAAACTGCAGCTCTTGTGGGGTGTTCCCGGTCTCATCAAAAGTGGACCAAGGAAGGAACAGTGGTGAACCGGCGACAGGGTCATGGGCGGTCAAGGCTCACTGATGCATGTGGGGAGCGAAGGCTGGCCTGTGTGGTCCGATTCAACAGACGAGCTACTGTTGCTCAAATTGCTGAAGAAGTTAATGCTGGTTCTGATAGAAAGGTGTCAGAATACACAGTGCATAACGGGGCAGGACTGTTATGGCAGCAAAAGGGGGACCAACACTATTAGCAGGTGGTCATAATATTATGCCTGGTCGGTGTATATATGGTTTAGCATATTAAGCAAAATTAAAGGCAATAGTCAGATCCTAATATCTTTTATTGTGATGCGAGGAGAACTAATCTCTTCGCTGAGATTTTGGTGTGCGTACTACATGATCATATGCTTATTTGTTTCCCTTGGAGCTTCCCCTGACTGATGGGCTAGCAAAGAAATGTAGGATTTGTTCAGTATTTAAGAATTATCATACATCAGTTATTTGGCCATGTGACTTCTTGGCAATCAGATTCATATGTGGACTGTCAGAGGAAGAATAAGTACTGTTGAATATGTTTGTCCAGTTTCAGTAGACATCCTATTCACAACCTAAAACCGTTTCTGTCCTGAGTGGTGATGATTTGTATGTTTGCAGTGCCACTCAGGGATACTCGGAGGAGGCCATTATGTCACGTATGCCAAAAACCCCAATGGGAAATGGTACAGTTACAACGACAGCAGCTGCAAGGTAAGCGCTCTCACAGGAGCCTTCACATCTATGCCCATCTCTTACGTATTTACAGCGGCTTCATTGTGAATCTGTTTCTGCAGGAAGTGAATCCGGAGGAGATTGACACAGATTCGGCGTACATCCTCTTCTATGAGCAGCCGGGAGTGGATTACTCTATGTTCATGCCAAAGACTGAAGGGAAAAAGATGGCTGACACCAGCAGCATGGACGAGGATTTTGAAACAGACTATAAGAAGTACTGTGTCCTTCAGTGATGCCTGCGCTTTCATCAGTGTCTGAGAAAAACTCAAAACCATCCATTATCTCAGATTGAGAGTTTTTTTTATTTATTTATTTATTTTTTTAGCCAAACTGTGGTACTGTCAAGTTCTTTTTGTCTGATCTGTTGGCAGTTTGTCTCACTCACTGATTTTAATTTCTCTGTGTTGTGATTTTATTTTATTTTTTATTTGAATGTACATAATAAATTAGTAAGTGCCGGTCACATACTGTACAAAACATACAAGATGAGGATAGTCATTCACATGGATGTGCACTTGGTACTAGTCTATTTATTGTTAAACTTTTAACGGTCCTGTGGCATTAAGTATGTTTTTTTGTTGTTGTTTTTTTTGTTTGTTTTTTTAATGAATCTTTAGTGTTGTCCTGTTCATTGGTATTATTTTATGTAATTTTGTTAGGTTTAATTATCTTCGATTTCTTTTAAAGAATGATTCTAGACATCATATTTTGTTCTGAGTTGATAATATATGCACTTTCATACGCTTTAAGTCGGTATTTTGGTTACGTTCTGCGTCGTTGCACATATTGAATGTCATTCCACGCTTGTTTACAAAGTGTCGCCGTAGCATATGACATAATCATGTCGTGATTTTTTAAAAAATTTTTTCCCCCTCTGTGACTCAAACTGTTTTCTCTGTGCCAACCTGATTCGTTCATCATCCTGTAGTACAGTTTGTGCCATTGTGTTGTCAATGTTGTCTTCGCTCAGGATAACAGAACTGTAAATTGTGTTAGCATGCCACAGCGGAAGCGTCCGAGCACTTTATTTATTTGTAGCTTACAAAAGAAAAGAAAAAAGTACGAAATTGGACACTTCCACTCGTCATCTGTTGCTGAATATAAAGCATTTTACGATGTGGACCTCTGTGCTCTAATATTCCTTCTGCTCGGAGAACTCTGAGATCAGTTACTTAAACAAGTACAGATATTCGTATTGTTTTACTTTTTGTTACATCGTGCCACTATTTGACATATTTAACATAAAGAAGTTGGATTAGTAAAGCTTGTCGAAATAGTATTAAATATAACCCAAATGTGGAACCCTAGCTCTGTAATTCTTTTTTTCTGTGTCTTTCACCCTCTCCTCTGTTACACTGCATGTAGGAGTAACTGGTATGATTATCAGTTTATTATTATTATTATGTTGGCTTGAAAAATCCAACATTCTGTTTTGCTTAATAAGCTTATTATTAGTGGTGCTTGCTATGCAAAGCACACTGTTACTATCTCACAGACTTCTTCTTCCGTACAAATTTTGTCTCATAACTAGTCCTGTGGCACGGTGGCTTAGTGGTTAGCACGTTTGCCTCACACCTCCAGGGTTGGGGGTTCGATTCCTGCCTCCGCCGTGTGTGTGTGGAGTTTGCATGTTCTCCCCGTGCCTCGGGGGTTTCCTCCGGGTACTCTGGTTTCGTCTCCCAATCCAAAGACATGCATTGTAGGTTGATTGGCATCTCTAAATTGTCCGTAGTGTGTGATTGCGTGAGTGAATATGAGTGTGTGTGTGTGTGTGTGCCCTGCAATGAGTTGGCACTCCGTCCAGGGTGTATCCAACACACCAAAGTTGTGTTGTCAGTTGGATTGGATTGTGTTGATTGACATCCTTAACAATTAGAATAGGGTCAAGGAGAGCTATTCTAATTAGCCTATTGTGTATTAAATTACAGCGATAGGTGACGTTAATTTGACTAGAGGTTTTATGCGTTAAGGCGAGGCTTCAGAAGGTTTAATTACATTAGACCAGCAGGCTATCGTGTTGTGACGAGTCTACATCACTTCTCAGCCATTATGTCGACAGCCTTTACCCCCGCTAAAGGGAATGAGTCGAAGATCAGGGAAGTTGCATCTCGCCCGTGTCCATTTTCATGTGGAGCTACCATCTTGGGCAGGGACCCTCACCCCATGTGCATCGTGTGTATGGGTCCTAAGCACGCACAAACATCGCTGGTGGATCCACGAACATGTGCTCACTGTGCGTCATTGCCAGTGCAAAGTTAGAAAGGAGGCTGAGAATGGCGGTGGTGAACATTAGGACCCGTGTGTTCAGAGCTGCCACACAATCTGCGGCGACTGACCATCTCCCGTGAGCTAGTACGAGCCGGGCGGACATGATGGACGCCGAATCCCCAGACATGCCTCCACGGTTTGAGGGCCTGCTCGCACAGGAGGGATGTGAATGGGGGACGAGGATGCAGAGGACGATGCTAACTCATCATGAGGAGGATGACAATTCCCTCTTCCCCGCCCAACGGTCTAGGCCACCTAGCACGGACGACTCTGCCTCGCAAGTAGAAAGCAACGTGCACAAGGTGTGTAAATGAGCCACGGCAAAATTGGGCCTGGTTTGGCATGCAGCCAAAGACGCCGAAGGCGCGACAGGGGACCTTTATGATGGGAAAAATTTGCCTCCTGCCCAGCCTGCAGTGAGACAACTCCTGCCTGCCATGCCTGCTTGCATGAAGGAAATGTCTCATTACTGGTCTAGCCCCTTTAAGAGCAAGCTCCCTACCAAGGGGCATTCCATGTTGGAGATTCAAGGGATGGCAGAGCTGGGGTTGGCCGGACCCCCAGCAGTAGAGCCTTCAATGGCCTACCACCTCCATCCGAATTGTCGCTCTATTTCTGCCTCCTCTCAGATTTATAGATGTTTTAGAAGTTTATATAAGTTTTATAGACTGGATGTGTCTGAACCATCCTTAGCACATGCAGTGCTGGGAGATGGTAGGTCTGTGTCCACTTAATTGGTATAGAGGATAACAGTGATATGGGTGCAATCTGGGAGTAGTCTATATCTCCCATAGTGAAACACAGAGCGAAGTTAGACAAAGAATGATGGGTTACTTAATGTAAACCTGGGTTCTTTGATAACAGAGTGAGGTGTTTCACTTACACGTTCCTCTTTGCACAGGTATGGAAAGAAATCTATAATGACCTTTGCAGGGGCCAGCCTGACTCATATAGTGAGTCACATAGTCACATCGTATAGTGGGGCGGAGCCTGGTCACAGGTCGACCTGTCTGTCGAAGACAGACGTGGTGGTGTTGGAGCTTCCGCAGTTGGTCACGCCCAAAGTGATTCCCCAAAGTGAAACATCTAACTCTGTTATCAAAGAACCCGGGTTTACGTTAAGAAACCCATCATTTTGTGTTGCACTTACAACCTCAGAGTGTTTCAGGCTCATTGCAGACACACAGCTATTTATATCCTAACACGGTTAAAAATACAAAATCATGGGACTAGTCCAGCCAACCCCTCTCTGACATGGATCACACCGAGCCTCGGCTTGGCCACCCAGCTGACGTACTAAGGCTATAAGATATTGAGTTTGGCAACCGGAAAGCCATAGTAAACATTTGGATACCATATTCTATGTGTATTATGTGTAAAGTTTTCCAAACAAATTATGCAAACACAGCAAAGTATTGCTTGTTGTGCCACCCAGAGGAAATTATTAATATATATTTTAGCACAGAACAAAAATAACAGAGCAAGGATATGTAAATATATTTTAAGAACAAAAACAATTCAGTCTATGATTACTGCATTCAGGAAATCATTTACTACAAGAAGTTAATGCCGCTATTTAAAATTCACTAAACTGCATAGTCAAGTCGAAATGTATGTCATTAATTGTCAAGCTGGCAGAGCATAGCCACCCCTCTCTTAATCCAGTGCTGTGGGCACTTGCTTGTGGGCAGCATCATGGAGATAACAAAGTTAGTAGAGTGACCTGTGGTGGACAAAGTTCCCTAACGCTGGCTGGTTTTATAGAGAGGACATACATAGACGTTCTGGGGTTGCGTCATATCTCTCTTATTCGCTGGAACGTGAAAATTGGAAGACAGTAAATAAATTCATGAGTTGTCATAACAAAATGTTGCATCATCACCTTTAAGCTATTTTCTTGTTATAATATTCTGGTGTTCACTCACATGGCTTTATATATAATATCCATATAATGGGGACTGAGTCGAACAGGATTCTGGGACACTGTTCAGCTTAGACACCACTGCATGTGAAGAATATAAGCCTCAAAATATTTCAGTAAAAGGTCAAATAAATGTTAGACATAAAATATGTTTTCAAGTAAACAAACCTTTTTCTGTCCCATCGTGCTTCATCCAGGAAAAGACCACGAATGTAGACATCTTCAGGTGAGGTGGTTGAGGTATCAAACGGCATAACCTGCAATAAAACAGCCAGGGGAAGATCGAAACCCAGTAGAAAGCTTTTAAAAAATTCAACCAAAACTCTTTGTTAGTTGAATATAAGTGTGAGATATACTATATTGTCAAAAGTTTTGGGACACCTCTCCAAATCATTGGGTTCAGGGGTTGGGCTCGGCCCCTTAGTTCCAGTGAAAGGAACTCTTAATGCTTCAGCATACCAAGACATTTTGCACAATTTCATGCTCCCAGCTTTGTGGGAACAGTTTGGGGATGACCCCTTCCTGTTCCAACATGATAGCACACCTGTGCACAAAGCAAGGTCCATAAAGACATGGATGAGTGAGTTTGGTGTGGAGGAACTTGACTGGCCTGCACAGAGTCCTGACCTCAACCCCATAGAACACCTTTTGGATGAATTAGAGCGGAGACTGCGAGCCAGGCCTTCTCGTCCAACATCAGGGCCTGACCTCACAAATGTGCTTCTAGAGGAACGGTCAAAAATTCCCATAAACACACTCCTAAACCTTGTGGAAAGCCTTCCCAGAAGAGTTGAAGCTGTTATAGCTGCAAAGGGCGGGACAACTCCGTATTACATTCATGTGCAGATGTAAAGGCATGATGTCCCAAAACTTTTGGCAATATAGTGTATCTTGCAGTAGATACCTCATAGTCAAATGCAAGGTTAGTGGGGATGGAGTATTTTCTGGCATAGTTCTACATGGCTCCTGTCAGGAAAGCTTGAGTAAAGAAGAAGCCAGACAGCCAGAAAACATGGGGCTTGGTTGTCATACCAGTCCTAAAAGAATGCATATCAAACCAATCAGTAGAGATAGTATAACAATCATTACATTATAAAACTATTTTGACAGCTAGGCATTTTGTATTGCATAACTATATTAGTTACATATTCAACTTAGGGTGTATATTCCATAGAGTTTTTTTCTTAAACATTTTCTTTAAATACATCTTTTGTAACCTGCAGAAATGTAGCTGCCCAGGGGCTGTAGACTGGGGTAGGAGCGCTTTGCCCACTTCTCTGGCACTTTTCCTACAAGCAGGCAGCTTGCTATAGCCTCTAGCTCTGCATCCAGTACGATGAAGCCCTTAATGGCCCTGAGCAGGTTCTGCAGGCTCCCACTGATTGTTCTGCACAAGCTGAGGATGAAAGGATGTACTTAACATGACATACAAAAAAAATCAAAATCAAAAACATTCATATTTGAAGCCCAGTTTTGAGGACTTACTTATTATATCGTTCCATCTCCTGAACCAGTGCTGTGTTCATGCTCTCTTCGTACCGCACTGGGAATTTGGCAAGGGCAGCCTCGATGTTAAAGTTATCTGGAAGCTTGATATTCATTCATCCATTGTCTACCGCTTATCCGATCTACACTCGGGTCACAGGGAGCCTGTGCCAGGTGTCATTGGGCATCAAGCACACACACACACACACGACAATTTAGAGATGCCAATCAACCTACAATGCATGTCTTTGGACCGGGGGAGGAACCCCCCAAGGCACGGAGAGAACATGCAAACTCCACACACACGGCGGAGGCGGGAATCGAACCCCCAACCCTGGAGGTGTGAGGCAAACGTGCTAACCACTAAGCCACCGTGCCCCTCTGGAAGCTTGATATATGACAGTAACATATTTAAATAAAATGCACGTCTTACATAATAGACATTTATTACTATTACATAGTATGGGTGATTACTTTAGACAGGATGACACTGGCAATATCCAGCAGGTTGTTGTCAGCTCCAGAACTTCATCCTCCCTTTGAACCACCTCCCTGAGTCAGGATCAGGGAGTCAAACAGGAGTTTGGTCTGCTGCAGGTCTTTAGAGATGTCCACATTCTCATGCATACCAAACACCTCTGGATGCTGGGTAGTGGGCAGATTCTGCAAGGATACAAAATCTTTTAACTTTACATATCTGTTGTGGTTTAGGAAAAATACTGTATGAATGTGCTGATCTGTGAATATGAGGTTATCCCTCATTATCTTACCCTGATAAACTCCACATAGTCTTCATAAATGGACTTTGGTTGTGCATAGTATCTTCCACTAGGAGAGAAGCTGTAGCGATGGAATCTGCAATCTCCATTATTTCCAACAAACCTTTCCTAATGACCTTATTTAGCATGAAGAGTTTATATAAATATATACTATTAATGCAACAGTGTTTACCTGCAACTGCCTGATGCTAATACAGAGATATGATTCATTAAATCCATATGGAATGTTCCAACCCAGTGGTACAAATTTCTTCCTGGACAAGGACATGGAAGAAGCAAACCCCATACAAAAGCTTTTCCCAAACCTATAAACACAAAAGGGGAGTTTAGTGTCATATCTGTGTATTTATCATGACAATCTTAATGAACAGTGAGTGTCCACACTTACAAAATCTTTGTGTGGACATCATAAGAAGAACGTAGGGTCTGAGATCGGGTCCGATATGTAGGCCTGTAGCAGATTCAGCCTGAGCCTTGCTACTCTGTACTTCTGAAGTGAGTTGCTTATACAATTCAGTTGCACCTTTTTCTTGATAATCTGCATGTAGTATGTGTTGTAGTATGGGCAAGGTTGAGTTTGGCTTTCCTTCAAGGTAGCTGCATGCCTGGTGCTATTGCTTTTACTACTGCATCAACTATCTCAAGCTCAGAAACCCCCCTTACTCCGTCCAGGTCCAATTTGGTGAGCCAAACTTGAGAATGTAAGTTTGTCTTTTTGCCCAGTCTCACCAATCTGCCCTGATATTTTAAACTCTCTGCTCCATGGAGGCATGACTGTCCGGAGTTGCACTGGATGCAGGTGTCTTGCTGTAAATTTGCTGTAAGGGTTGTGTGTTTATGTTCTGTTGTGTGTGATGTACTGCATCTTGTGTTTGCTCAATCAGCTTTAGCAGGGCTAATTATAATGTATCAGTTTCTCTTTGCAGTTTTTCCTGCTCTGTGCTTTCTGCTACTGGACCTACAGCCATCTTAGAGATCTGTACTGTGTGTTTATCTCCATCACTTTTTTCAGTAACCTGTTGGATTTCACATATTTTGTCTCTTAGACACAGAAGCTCTGACATACCACCATCTTCTAGTTCCTCTAACGACTCTTTTTCTAGATGTCTCACAATTGCAGAAATAATGGACGAGTGACTTTTGCTGATGACATTTTCACATTCAACAATTCCTAGAAATCCACACAGCTCAACAAGCTTTTCTTTTGAGAGAGCATATAATGCTCCTATAACCTCAAGTTTCAACACTTCTAATTGTTTACTCTTCAGTGTCAATTCCGCCTGAAGCAGTGTACAAAAGACATTTTTCAGACTGTCATAGCTCCTAACGTGAAACTAGTCACGTACTTGAAAGAGGATATATTTCAGTCCTTGGATGTTTGCATACAGACGTCTCACTGAATGATAAGGTAACCCGGGCACGTTTTTACATTGTCAAACGTGGCTCTGCGGAATGGGTATGGACGTAATTCGGGCTTTGAACTACTCTTTTCACTTTGATACTGTGTCTGCACCTGACGAATGGCATGCAATTGTTGGTCAAACCATTGGTGCTCCAAATGCTTCTGTGGGCTGTGTGAAAGGCTTTGTCCATAAGCCTACAGCCAAGCCTGATGCTACCCTGGTGCGTCAAATGCTACACCGACTGCCATTCGCTGTCCGACAAGCTGTTTCTGCAGAACTGGACTCACTATTGTAAAAAGGCATAATTGAGAAAATCGATTCCTCTCCTTGGATATCGCCTATTGTCGTTACCGCAAGGAAAGGAGGTAAAATTCGTCTCTGTGTTGATCTGTGTGAGTTAAATAAAGCCCTAATTGTTGACAGTCATCCTCTTCTGCACATGGATGAACTTTTGAGTGACCTTAGAGGCGCCTCGGCTTACCATCAGCTGACTTTACATGAGGAGTGCTGGGACATCACAGCTTTTATCACGCATGATGGCCTCTTCAGATACTGCCGGGTCCAATATAGCCTTGCATCTGCGCCTTCATTTCAAAAAATGATGGAAACTGTTCTTAAAGGCATACATGGAGTCAGGAACAACCTGGATGATTGTGTATGGTACTACTCAAGATCGTCATGATGCAACACTGTGCTCAGATGCAGATGACCGAGCATGGACTAGTTTCATCAGCAGTAGACAACAGTATATGTTTCTGCATGAAGGATTAGCCAAGAAGCCAGCTGGATATCCTGCGTGTGATAAAACTTCATAGTTAGCATCAGATGATTGTAATGGTCAGTTCTTGACTGTAACTCAAATGCTGTTTATGATGTTAATGTAAGAAGAATTCTAGACTGCAAAAAATGACAGCATATGTAAATACCTTGAATAGAGTTTAATCTTTAATCTATTTAGTGCTTTCTACTGCAAGAGGAATGAAGACATCTGGACATTTTTACTCCTAATTGCATTCATTAATTTGTCTTCAATCAGTTTGATTCTTTCTAGACATATATTCTAGCCAAAAATGTCATGACTAATAAGCTTGAAATTAGTAGAATTGGTTTAGTAATATTATATTTAGTTTAGTATAATCTTTATCATAAGAAGTACTAGATACATTTTGTCTGTATTCAAGATACTCTATATTGCCAAAAGTTTTGGGATGTCTGCCTTTACATGCACATGAATGTAATACATGAGTTGTCCCGCCCTTTGCAGCTTCAACTCTTCTGGGAAGGCTTTCCACAAGGTTTAGGAGTGTGTTTATGGGAATTTTGACCGTTCCTCTAGAAGCACATTTGTGAGGTCAGGCACTGATGTTGGACGAGAAGGCCTGGCTCGCAGTCTCCGCTCTAATTCATCCCAAAGATGTTCTATGGGGTTGAGGTCAGGACTCTGTGCAGGCCAGTCAAGTTCCTCCACACCAGACTCTCTGTCTTTATGAACCTTGCTTTGTGCACTGGTGCGCAGTTATATTGGAACAGGAAGGGGTCGTCCTCAAACTGTTCCCATAAAGTTGATAGCATGAAATTGTCCAAAATGTCTTAAGAGTTCCTTTCACTGGAACTACGCAGCCAAGCCCAACCCCTGAGTTCAATGGAGGGTGTCCCAAAACTTTTGGCAACATAGTGTATATACATATTAAGACGTCGTTTTTTTGCACTGTAGCTGTAATGACGTTGAGACTAGCAGAATGGCTCACCCCCAGCACGTGAAGAAAGACACGTGTCTATGTTTCACTGCAAGCATGCTATTTTAAAATATTCCAATCTACATGCCACAATTTCTTTAAAAAAACAAACAAAAAAACACAAAACTGTCAAAACTGACCATGCTTTCATTCATGGGTGAAATAGACTCATTTAAGTGAATTATCCTAATAAATATTTTTACTGAACGTCATTCTTGCATATTCTAGTTGTGTTTTTTTTTATCTGTGTATTCTTGAAAAAGGGTTTTTTTCCCCCCAACCTTTCTGTCTTCCGCTCATGCACATTAGTGCTTGGATCACTTTCTTTTGCGTAGTCAGTACATTTAAGCCTGATATACACAATCGAAAAGTGTGCGCTTTGACAGGAAACCACAATGAAAGGGGCCTTGAGACTTTGGCCTGCATAGAAGTGAATGTTCCATACAGATCACAAAAGGAAGTAACACCTCACTTTTCCCCCAAGATAAAGATATCACTGTGAAACAAAACGAGATGAAACAGATTGATGTATGATCATGAGAGCAGGCTGATGAGATCTTTACAGGTAGGTTGAGGTGTTGCATCTCATCTGTTTTAAACTTTCTCCATTCTCTTTGCCTTCTTTAGATTGTGACTGTTCAGCACATAAATTTTTGCTTGTTTTATACTTTTCTTTCCTGTTTTTTCTTTATTATTTCAGACGTATACGCCTACATTAAATGCAGAGTAGCAGCATGACGTCAAACTGTTCGACAACAGCACACAACAGCACAAAGAGATGTGAAAATTCATATGGTAAGAGAGGAAAAAAATACAGCTTTGTGTCATACACTAGCACTTAATCTGTAGGACAGGCTGATGAAAAGCTGACGTGTTGCAGCTTCATACTATGCATTATGTCATTTATTAAAATCTTTGCTTTTCAGATGGAGACAGCTTGCTGCTTTGTGCAGTATTAATTGCTTACACTTTAATATTTCTCATCACCATAATGGTTATAATGTGGTTGAAATGGTGAGTTTACTCCTGAGCTACACCAGCACAGACTGCTATTTTTAAAAAATCTTCGAATCTGAGATACTTACAGCTTTTAATGGCGTTTAACTCCTCTAGGTTTCGGAGCATGAAGCGCAGCATTAGGAGACTGCAGAACGCACAGCAGCAGCCAATGTCTCGTCCATTTGCTGAAACCGATCCTTTAGAGCAAAGCTCTGAGTCCGAACAAATAATTACAGTCCATCTGGAACAAAACAGCTCTGAACATATGCCGAGCAAAACGTTAGCAGTAAGATCTCTCTCTCGCTCTCTCTCTGTATATACGTAAAACACTACACTCTCTCTAAAAAGTGTTTTTACTAAATGAAGGATGACCTTAATGCTGATCATTATATTTAAAATTATATTTCCCAGAGTCCTTCGTTTAACAAAGCTGATGTCACTATGCAACAGCTCATTAAATCTGGAAGGGAAGGAATGCTGTATAAAGCGAAAATGACACATGGCACCATCAGAGGCCACACCATGTTCACCTGCAAGATCTACAAAGATGGTAAGGCTTTGATGCTTGACATTACTTCTTGGGTTAAACAAAGACCTTTGTGGTTTAGTATGTTCTTGATCTTTGTGTTTTAGCTGCTAAACACGAGCAAGTCCAAACAGAGGTTAGCATCATGCGGAATTTAACCACACACCTGAATCTGCTGCAGCTTGTAGACTGGGACATTACAGACGGTATGCATTGAGCTTTCTTATCATCGTTCCTGTCATTTCTGCAAAACACTGCAGGTAGAAATGAAAAATAAAGGAGGTTGATTTCTGTCACCGTCCCGCATCTGGACAGTTTGGATGTTCTTCCTGAAGTTTCTAGATGCCAATAAAATCTTATTCAATTTTAGTCTATAAAATCTACATTTGCTTACTTTATATTTTTCAGTGAAGAAATAGCATTTCTGTCGTTCACTTGAGCGCGTCTTAACAGTATAATAAATCTTTTCATTTTAACAATATCAAATGACTAGATTTTATTAAACATTATAGTATAAATAATTATAAATATAATTATAATTATAAATAAATAATATTTATTTATTTATTTATTTATTTATTTATTTTTCAATTAAAAGTTAAAAATACTTGGAAAAATATTAGCAATAAACTGACAATGATTAATTGTGATATCGACTATTGATTAAAAAAAAAACAAAATTCAACTATATTTCCTTCATTATTTTGGAAAGTTGTATTGCTTTGAATTAAAAGTAATTTATAGCATGTTTTAGTATCTTGTCTTGCAATAATTGTTTATTTCACTTCGGTTCAATACAGATTGCTCTGTTACTAAATAAACTCAGATATATTTTTTGTCTGTGTGTCAAAGTGCCCTATATGTTAATTATGGAAAACGCAGAATATGGCAGCCTACGCACCTTCCTTAGGTTAAATAAAGAAAGGTTGTGCAAAGATGCAGAGCTACAGCACCTCTTCACCATTGCACTTTACCACATAGCACAAGCCCTGGACCACCTGCACTCCAAAATGGTACTTGTACTCGAGCGTCATCTGTATTTTCTTTAAACTTTATAAGTTATTAAATTGGGATATAACTCTGACATTGTTATTGGATTACCAGATACTACACTGCAACCTGGCACTAAGGAATATCATGGTGCACAGATTTCCCCAGGAAGTAAAAGTGGCTGAGTTTGGATTGGCCAGAGACATAATGAGGGGGCGGAGCCTCTCTGAAAGCTGCAAGAACACCATAAGTGTAAGGCTTTCTCAAGATTAATGGCAAGAATGACACTTTTCTTTTTATTTAAACATAGGTTCATTTACGAAGACATGTTTCAAGGTGAAAACAAAGGGATAAGAATGACAGAAATGCAATTTTTAAAGAAAAAACTATAATAATTGTGACCTAGGTTATCATATTGTAAGCTTTTCTTGTTGTTCATCAATCTCAGTGTGCTTGTTAATGAGGCAAAGCCTTTTTGCAGAGGATTTGGATTGAAAAAAATGGGGATCACTCCCATAAAATGAGTTTTTGTGTATCTAATATTTACTCATTAAAATCATATTATTCCCAATGTACTTAAAATCATGTGAGAAATATCGGATTCCATCACATATAACTTTAAACTGAAGCTTGTATTTGAAGCAAGAATGGCATTCCCGTCTTTTCTGTGGGTTAGAGTGATATTTGCAAAACCAAGCATGTTCCTGATGTGTATATGTGGAAGAAAGAGAAGTTAGCACTCTCTAATTCATGCCTTTTATAGAAGCAAAGGAAATGCCTCATTTGATCCGAGTCTTTGCTTACTCCAGGATATCGAAACATTTTCCCGAGGCAGGGCCAGGGTGCTGCAGTGTGGTGACTTATTTGTATTTATACTCTTCATACAGAAACCAATTCCCTTTAGATGGTACCCTCCAGAATATTTCAAACATGACTTCTACGAATTTAAAGGAGATGTCTGGGCTTTTGGAATCGTGATCTGGGAGATGCAAACATTTGGTAAGTGGGAAAAACAGAGATCTAAAAGAATGGCAGCTTATATAAAATGTTCAATCAACGATCCTGAACCCCTCATTAATATCTTTCAGGCACTGTACCTTACCCTGACTTGAAAACATCAGAGGAAGTTGTGAGATATATATGTGCTGGCCACAAGATTCGAGACCCTGAAGAATGCCGGCCGGAAATGTGAGTAGCTGTGGTTAGACTTTCCGACTCACGTCTGAATAGAATGATCTGTAATACAGAGTGGAATAATAAACATAATTTTTACTGTCGATTGTGGGTGGGCTATGCTGTTTCCATGATAGTCAGTGTCACCAGAACCCCCATTTATCATTGTAGACTTGCAACCATCTACAACAGAGAAAATGTCTTGCTGTTGTAGGGTTTCTCAAGGAACTGAACAGCTCTTAAGGGTGTCTGTCAGCACAAAAGAGCCTTTATAGTGTAATATCTATTCATTCATCTTCAGTAACGTCTGGAATTGGAGCCTATACCAGGAACACTGGATATGAGGCAGGAATACACACTGGATGGGACACCAGTCATTCACAAAACCCATCCACACACTTTAGAGTAGACAATCCATCCTACAGGTACATGTTTTTAGAGGTGAGAAGAAACCACAGAACACATGAAAACCACAGTGAAGTTATTTCCATCATTCCTGCCCCAGCAACACATCAGGCAGTGACAGCAACACACCAGAATGAGTCCTGAAGGTTACTGCACATGTTGAAACTAGCCTCGTCTGAAATAAAAGCCTACTCTGGTGCTATTTATGGATCGTCTGTCCAGTCCACCTTATCACTGGAGTGCACCTCAAGAAATTACTGATGTTTTTCTTATTGCACTCCAGTGGTAAAGGTGTCTCTTCTTATCTTAACTTTCATACACTGGACCAGTAAAAAGCAAATTAGGTCATTTTTGTTTTTCTGAAGGTTTGGGGTCAAAAGACCCACACAACCACATTTATAGTTCGCTCTTAAATGGAAATCTTTTCTACCTGGACTCCATAATTTTTTCAACAATATGTGTTTTGTATACATTTAGACTGCTATTATTAGTGAGATGAAATTCATGTCTCTGATGATGTTATAGATTGTGTAGATGGTTCCTCGTTAATAACGGAAATTAGTCAATAATTTGTGGCGTTAGCTTTTGACCTATGCTAAATAGGGTCCTCTCAAGCAGAACTGCTTACTGTTACTGCTAAAGACTTTCTGGAGCATTAAACTTATGTACACTTGCACGCATCCTTATTTATGCAGTTATCTAATCAGCCGATCATCAGTTGAAGGTGGGAAAAGACCAGGTGCATGTTTTTGGTAGACAGGAACAGGGAGAGGAACCCAGTGTGGTCTTCTGCTGTTGTAGCCCATCCACCACAAGGGTGATGTTTATGCATGCTGAGATGTTTTTCTGCTTACCACAGTTGTAAAGAGTGATTATTTCAGGTACTTTATCCTTCCTTGCAGTTCAATCTGGAACCATTTTCCTCTGATCCTTCTTTCCAAATTCAGAACTGTTGGTCACTCTGTGTTTTTTTTTTGTTGATGTTGTTGTTTTTTGCACCATTCTGTGTAAATTAAACTCCAGAAATTGTTGTGTGTGAAATTTAGATCAGCAGTTTATGGAATACTCAAACAAACCCATCTGGTACCAACAACTATGCCACTTTTAAAGTCACAGGGTCACTTTTTCTTCATTCTTGTTCTTTAATGTGAACGTTAACTAAATCTCTTGACCTGTGTTTTGGATGTTGTTGTTTTTTTTTTTTTTTCATTGTGATGCTGCCACATGATTAACTGATTAGATAACTGCATAAAGGTGCAGGTGTATTGATGTTCCTGTCATATTTTCATCAGTAACAAAACTATATACACTATATTGCCGTATATAACTATATAACGTTTTGGAACACCTCTCCAGCATGACTTAGCACCAGAGCACAAAGCAAGGTTCATAAAGACATGGAGTCCTGACCTCAGCCCCATAGAACAGCTTTGGGATGAATTAGAGTGGAGACTGCAAGCCAGGCCTTCTCGTCCAACATCAGTACCTGACCTCACAAATGCACTTCTAGAGGAACGGTCAAAAATTCCCATAAACACACTCCTAAACCTTGTGGAAAGCCTTCCCAGAAGAGTTGAAGCTGTTATAGCTGCAAAGGGCGGGACAACTCCATATTACATTCATGTGCATGTAAAGTCAGACGTCCCAGTTTTGGCCCGGCTCGCAGTCTCCACTCTAATTCATCCCAAAGGTGTTCTATGGGGTTGAGGTCAGGACTCTGTGCAGGCCAGTCAAGTTCCTCCACACCAAACTCGCTCATCCATGTCTTTATGGAGCTTGCTTTGTGCACTGGTGTGCAGTCATGTTGGAACAGGAAGGGGTCGTCCCCAAACTGTTCCCACAAAGTTGGGAGCATGAAATTGTCCAAAATGTCTTGGTATGCTGAAGCATTAAGAGTTCCTTTCACAGGAACTAAAGGGCCGAGCCCAACCCCTGAAAAACTACACCTGAACTCAATGATTTGGATGGGTGTCCCAAAACTTTTGGCAATATAAGTGTATGCATCAATGTATCATAGTACTTAGAAAATAACTTATTTTTGTAATAGCAAAGCTAACATCTGGTATAAACACTGCCAATGTAAAAACTGATGTTTACTGTAGGCTTCAGATGATGAGAGACTGCTGGCAGGAGCCCTACATCATGAGACCTTCCTTTCTGGATATTGTCAAAGTTTTGGAGAAAATTCTGGAAAATGATCGCGTAAGTGTTCTTCAGTTAGCAAGCTACAGTATGAAGATAAGGATCAGCATCATTTTAAAAGTAGCATTGACTTTCTGAAAAAGTTGCAATTATAAAATATCATTAGGAAACTATCAAACTAAAAGATTTGTGCATTTCTGTGTGTGTGATTTTTAGGACTATGTGAATATAGAGAGCTGCCCTTTCATTGTAGCAGTGGAGTCTGAAGATAGAGATTAATTATTATAACGGACGTTAACATCATTTGCTGGATGTCTCTCATTCAAGAATTTTCACTAGATACACTGTTGTTGTTCTTCTTCTTTTGGCTGCTCCCTATTCGGGGTTGCCATAGCGGATCATTTGGTCCGCATGTTTTGATTTTGGCACAGGTTTTATGCTGGATACCCTTCCTAATGCAACCCGCACATTTAATCCGGGCTCGGGACCAGCACTGAGAGTTAACTTGTCAGTGGCTGGGTTAGCTCCCTGCCTGGGAATCGAACCCAGGCCGCAGCAATGAGAGCACGGGATCCTGCCGCTGGACCAGCAGGAGGCATTTTAACTAGATACACTATATTGCCAAAAGTTTTGGGACATCTGCCTTTACATGCACATGAATGTAATATGGAGTTGTTTCGCCATTTGCAGCTATAACAGCTTCAACTCTTCTGGGAAGGCTTTCCACAAGGTTTAGGAGTGTGTTTATGGGAATTTTTGACCGTTCCTCTAGAAGTGCATTTTTTCAGGCACTGATGTTGGACGAGAAGGCCTGGCTCGCAGTCTCCGCTCTAATTCATCCCAAAGGTGTTCTATGGGGTTGAGGTCAGGCCCTCTGTGCAGGCCAGTCAAGTTCCTCCACACCAAACTCACTCATCCATGTCTTTATGGAGCTTGCTTTGTGCACTGGTGTGCAGTCATGTTGGAACAGGAAGGGGTCATCCCCAAACTGTTCCCACAAAGTTGGGAGCATGAAATTGTCCAAAATGTCCTTTGGTATGCTGAAGCATTAAGAGTTCCTTTCACTGGAACTAAGGGGCCGAGCCCAACCCCTGAAAAGCAACACCTGAACTCAATGATTTGGAGGGGTGTCCCAAAACTGTTGGCAATATAGTGTACGTGTATAGGGATTAAAGATTTTTTGTATGACTAATTATATTCATGCATAAGCATGTAAAATATTTACTTCTAGTTTTTGAAACAAAGCACGTATTAAAGAAAATATATTCATTATTTAAAATAATGAAGAAGAATTGAGCAGCCCTGGAATCTGTAATTAAATTGTAATTAAAAATGGTAAGGCTTTTGATTTTTAATTATATATCAGTATAATATAATATTTAATGTGCTGTGTGTGTGTGTGTGTGTGAGTGTGTGTGTTGCATCAAGGTGTAATGATCTGGCTATTTGAGTGATTAATTAACAATTATAAATCAATTGTTCAAAAGATCACAAACGTGTGTAAAAAAAAAAAAAAAAAAAAAAAATATATATATATATATATATATAATATATATATTATATAATATATTGACACAGATGCCTAGCTCATTTAATACACACTGTGATTTGCTAAAATTGTATAAAATAATCATTCTCAAGGTCATCATCGTTTGCAAATTAATGCTAGGCCTCTCATATTATTTGGAGGATACTAAGTAGAATTTATTGTATAATATTTTATCTTATTGCATTGTAGCAGATTCAGTGATATCCTGAAATATGTAATCTTTCCATATCATATTGTGTGGATTTTTTTCTCTTCTATGTTACAATAAACATAACGCTGATTTGATCATTTTCATGTTTTGGGTCAACATGTTTGATGACGCAGTACAGGTCATACACCAATCAGGCATAACATTATGACCACCTGCCTGATATTATGTTGGTCCCACTTTTGCTGCCAAAGCAGCCATGACCCATTGAGGTATGGACTCCACTAGATCCCTGAAGGTGTGCTATGGTATCTGGCACCAAGATGGTAGCAGCAGATCCTTTAAGTCCTGTAAGTTGCAAGATGGGGCCTCCATGGGCCCCAACCCCACCTCCATGGGCCTCCATGGCCTCTATGGGCCCCATCTCACAACCTACAGGACTTAAAGGATGCTTTTGATAGATACTGACCACTGCAGACCGGGAACACTCCATAAGAGCTGCAGTTTTGGAGATGCTCTGATCCATTGGTCTAGCCATCACAATTTGGCCCTTCATCAAACTCCCCCCAAATCCTTACTCTTGCCCATTTTTCCTGCTTCTAACACATCAACTTTGAGGACAAAATGTTCACAATGTTCACTGCCTAATATATCCCACCCACTAACAGGTGCCATGATTATTCACTTCACTTGGCAGTGCTCGTAATGTTATGCCTGATCAGTGTATATTTTTACTGTATGTTTAGAACGATGTTTATTAAGACTGCAAATTAAACACAATATATTTACAGAAACAGGACATATTTTGGATAAAATAATCTTATATAACAGCTTTTCAGCTCCACCCTGTGGTACTACGGTTACAGAGTCGTACAAAGAAACAAGAGCAATAAAAAAATGTCCAAATAAAGTGTTTTGTAGTATATTTTGTATATATATATTATAATGATCTATGATTATCACTAGGCAAAACTGCTTTAACAGCTAATATAAGTAAATAAAAATAAATAAAATACAGCATCTTCTCTGTTCATTCTTTAAACGCCCTACCTGCTCCTCTGACGCTGTGTTTACGTGGGCTGTATGACGTAGGAAACAGCTAACATCGTTAGCTAGCTAGCTAACCATGGAGTCGACTCCAATTTCTGATTCCTGCTGTTGCTGGAGTCGATTCCAAGCTGGAGCCGATTCGACTGCACTGTGTTTACAACAACAACCCTTAACTGAAGAATCGATTCCTTATGGTGTCGACTCCTTGCCATAGGATACGCTACAACGGAGCAGCTGCGATTGTGGAGGTTGAAGATTTTTGTTCGGCTGGCTTAGTAATAGTAAATGGTGGATATTTATGAAAAATATTTTATAAAAGGTAAGCTGATATTGTTGTTGAGTTTGTTTATTTGACTGAAAATGTAATTTCTTTAGTGAGAGTTAGCTAGAAGGGTGTGTTTGTATTGGGGCGAGATTAGCGGTGTCCACAGTCAAGATCATGGATGATGAACTCGCTAGCTTGTGGTTAGGTGTGGAATTGCCTCGATGACAATTATTTCGTATAATTAATTTACAGATTTTTATTTGAGAATTTTTTTTGACATACCATTTCAACATTTTGAGCTGTTTGTTATACCGCTATTAGCTAAGTAGTTAGCTAGTTCGACCAGCTAGGCTAATGTTAAATGCGCAGCTAACGGGACGGCCCACGCTAGCTCGGTGCTACGTGATATTGCAGATAAACACACAAGCCGGTAAATGCTGCTGTGCAAGTATAAAACCGCCATGTTTTGATATTATTTAAGAATTTGATGACATAATTCCCGATAAAACAGAAAACCCGACACATTTAATAGGCTAGCTCTTACTACTAGGCCTCTTTAGAAACCATGTTTGCAATCATTTAAATCCAGACAATAATAATAATCTGTTATAATAAACAGAGCCTGGAATTCACCATGACACTACACTGAGATGTCAATCATATAAATCTATTTTGTTCAGGAAATGTAATCAGGCACCACATTTAATGGTGTCTCTATAAATATGTGCAATTCTCAAACTTTTTTTTCCCCCAAAATTTTTAAAGTAAGGTTTCGTTGTTTAATTATGAGTTATTTTTCCTCTGGACTTTCTAAATAGTTGTTTTTCTTCCACCAACCCTTTCCAGAGGTATCCAATTCTGTGCCATGTCTTTGGAGAGCACATCAGACCTGGTTAACGAGAACACGTGTGTACCCTCCTCATTGAGTCTTGATCTGCACTGCCCACATAGTGCTCTCCTGGACACAGAGCTCGGCCTAAAAGGCAAAACTAAAGGCTCCTCCAAGAGCCGCCATATTTACGCCAGCACCACCTCCTCACACCTCCTCACCGGCATCATGGGTGGCCGGGACGATGACGTGTCTCACCGTGAGGAAGAGCGAGCAAGAAATCAAGAAAACGAGCAAGGTCACTCCATCTCTGGGAACAACACCAAGTGGATGAAGGAAGGTCAGAACCAGCTGCGTAAAGTCGCAGAGCAGCAGCAGGACCTCAACAGAAATCCAGACCAGAACCTTAACCTTACGGAAAACGAGAACGAGAGTCCAGACGTGAACCCAAACCAAAACCACACGCTTGAGGAGCGAGAGAATGACCTGGAGAACAACAAGAACCTGAAGGTCCTCTGCTCAGACGTAGACATCAGGAACACTGCCAACGAACCTCTACTGATCGATACCTCTGAGGTTCCCAAGAGCAAGGAGCAAGAGGAGGAGGAGGAGGAGGAAGAGGATGAGGAGGAAGAAAGCCTACCTGCCAGTAATGGAGAGAAAGACACAGATTCCTCTGAGGCGCAGAGCAGCAGCGAGTCGAGGAAAAGCGGGGAAGGCGGAAGCAAGAACAGATGTTTACTGTTTAGCAAGAATGGTGCTCCCAGTGATGAGGACTCCAGCTGTATGTCTCTGTCTCAGGGGAGCACGGCCACCAGCACTCCTGATGGAGATACAGGTAACGCAGACTCGATTTCTGTTGGTTTAGGTTTTACTTTTTCAAAACCTCATGTAGATTGAACTGTTTCATGAGCACTGGAAATTATTTAAAATAACAGTATAGTAAAGTTTTTCCAACATTTTAAAGGTTTTATTGCTATGGCGCTCATAACAAGCTACTGGCAAACTTATTAGCAGTAATGTTGTGAAACGTTTCCTACTTGTTCCAGGCCTTTGTTTACATTCTCCTGCAGATTGAGTAGCTTGGTTGAAAATCCTAAATAGCAACCCTCTGTATAACAGTTTCTCTGTGCTTTCATTTATTTATTTTTTTGCTGTTCCACCACCCTTTGGGCTGAATATTAGAGTCTTACTGGGACCGCAGTGCATTTGAAACGGACACAGACCTGCCAGCTGGGTGGATGAGGGTGCGGGACACTTCTGGCACTTACTACTGGCACATTCCAACAGGCACCACACAGTGGGAGCCACCATCTCCGATGGAAGAGGGTGCCGTGCCAGAGAGACCTTCAAGCACCTCCCCTGCAATTACACCCTCTGAGGAACCACAGGTACAAGCAGCGATCCATTTAAATGTTTTTCTTATTATACTTTGTACCACTAATAGTGTACACTTGGACAGCAGTGTAAATAGTTGAAAGGCTGGAATTCTTTCTGTGTGTGCGTGTGTATTTCAAGCATAAAACCTTGCGTCTGATTTTAGATTACATGGAATGGTGTTCCTCGTCAAAACAGATTCAATGATGACTTGTGGAAGGTGGGTGTAGTGGCTCTTATTTCAGCTTGGTGTGGTTTACTGTCTATTTATATACTGCACATTTATACACTAAGTTTAACTGTAAAGCCTGAGATGTTTTGCTGCTCATTTATTTTGTTGAAGGAAGAGGATGTAACTTCTGATCAGAGTCTAAAGGAATTTGAAGGGGCTACCTTGCGCTACGCCTCCATCAATCTCGGGTATAACTCGCACTATACTGTCTGCAATAAAAAAAATGTACATACCTTTGCTCCTAAAACATGTTGCTTCAAATGTATTTTCTCTGTTTATTCCTAGCTGTACTCAGTCAGAGGGAGAAGAAAAACCAAGTTCATACTACACTGATGGAGAGGCCAAGGTATGGACTGTAGTGTGTATCGACACTACTCTGCTACATGTATGTGGGAATATTTGCTTCAGGTTGAGTCTATTTTTTATATAGAATTCAGTCTATTCTGTGGTGTGTGTCCTTCGTAGTGTTTTGCTGTACGATCGCTGGGCTGGGTGGAGATATCAGAGGAAGAGATGGCACCTGGCAAGAGCAGCATTGCTGTCAATAACTGCATCAGGCAGCTCTCCTACCACAAACACAACTTACACGACACAGCCGGTATCTGGGGAGAGGTGCGTGTGTGCGTGTGTGCGTGCGTGTGTGTGTGTGTGTGCATGCGCGCTTTCCTTGTTTGTTGCAAGGAGGAATGAACGAAAGTTGGTGATTGTCACTACACTCCCCAGGGAAAGGACATGCTCCTGGTGCTGGAAAACGAGATGCTAAATCTGATTGATCCTCTGGGACAGACCCTTCTCCACACGCAGCCTATAGTCAGCATCCGTGTGTGGGGTGTTGGCAGGGACAACGGCAGGTGAGTAGCAAGAGTGAAGGCGTGACCAAAACACAAATCTTTAGTATATACATATGGAATGTCTTCAGGGTTATTGCAGGTCCCTAAAACCTGAGTCAGGACCTCATTGACCTTTAAATAAAGGGATACATGTACATATTTATTTATTTGTATATTTAATTTGTATAGATTTACTGTTAGGTTTAACATTAAGCAGATTATATTTTGGCATATTGATGCTACTTTTTCCATATCACTTCACTCACCACCCCAAACACCCCCCCCTCCCCCCCCAACCCCCAATAATCAGTATGCAGCCTATCAATCTTTGCCACAATGCTTTGGTAAATGATGGTGCATAAAGATACATATGTTTTGCTAGACTCAGTGCTTAATGACATGCATGATTTATTTAATTTTAGTTTAATTTGACTTGCTAGACTGAGTTGGACTTTTGTTGTGCTCCCTCATTTGTTTGCTGTTCAAACATGTTTCGGTTTCTCTCTATGCTGCTGCATTCTGGGATTCAGGGAGAGGTAGTGTATTGCTATCATTGTGTTTTATTTTCCATATTTGTGGTCGTCATGCCGATTTGCTGCCACAGCTGATTTTCACCCCACTAGCTTCATTTTCATGGCCAGCTCATTGTTGTGTGGAAAACTCACTCACTGTGTAAAGTGCTGTTGATGACTAGAAATAAACATTATGTTTATATCACATTTCTATTCTCTCTGTAGATTGAAATAGTATGGATGTCACTGATTTATTTTACTTAGAAATATTAACAGTATAAAATTGTGCCCTTCATTTCATCCTCCATCATTTTACTCCATCTTCCATAATCCTCACAACCCAAATATGTGTGTATTTCTGTGCATGTGAGCACTCAGTTATGACTGTTTCACCACAGGGACTTTGCCTACGTGGCGCGAGACAAGCTAACCCATGTTCTAAAGTGTCACGTGTTCCGGTGTGACACTCCTGCCAAGAACATTGCCACCAGCATGCATGACATCTGTTCTAAGGTTAGCATTTCTCTGCTATGGAATTAGCCATGACTGTATGCTTTGCAGTGAATTTCATGTTTCTTGTTCTTATAAATGAGAAAAAAATGGGGATTACAGTACTTTTTTAGTTATCACTGAGCCTGTAATAAGGCCATGTAGAATAGTTTAGCATTTTTTTTTTGTGAATTTATTTTGTGAATAAACAAAATAAATAAAGCAGGACTTAACCTTGCTGTAACTGCTCATTTGTTGTAATAATTGTCTGACCTTTGCTTACGTTGCAGATTATGGCACAGAGGAAGTCCTCAAAATCAAGTCTAAACAGACTCAACATTGATCCCTCTAAACTAGTGGACATTCCGGTACAGGGTATGTAACGAGAATTATGATGAATAGAACAATATTGGCAATTTAAATAGGAATGCCAGCATTCATACAGCCATCCAATCAGGCAATCATTTGGCAGCAGCATCATGCATAAAATCATGCAGATACAGGTCAAGAATTTCAGTTCATAATCAGACATTAGAATGGGGAACAGTCATCTCAGTGACTTTGTCCATGCTTTAGTTCAGTGTGGGTGCAGGTTTTCATACCAATCAAGCAGGAGCCACACCTGATTCCACCTGTTTAATCAGTTGTTCTTGGCTTTCAATAGACTCGGGTGTGGCTTCTCCTTGGTTGGAACGAAAACCTGCACGCACACTGGCCCTTTACAGAGAGGACTGGACACTCCTGCTTTTAGTTATTGAAGTCAGCTGTAATTGGACAACTAATCACCTGCCCTCTTTTGGTGAGGATGTGACTACTGTGGCTGACAAAAGTGAAACATGATGTGGTGTTCCACTGTTCTCTGCCTCGAGGTCGTGCATTCAGGAATGCTTTTCTGCTCACCACAGTTGTGAGAGTGATTGTTGGAGTTACTATGGTGTTCCTCTCAGCTTGAAGCAGTCTGTTCATTCTGTTTTGACCACAGAACTGGATTCTTTTTGTTTACAAGAGATCAGTTTCTGAAATATTCTGACCAGCCATTTTTTTCTTATTCTGATGTTTGATGTGAACATTAACTGAGGCTTTTGTATCTGCATGATTTTATGCATTGACCTGCTGCAACATGATCGCTGACTAGAAAATTGCATAAGTGGGCTGCTGTACAGGTATTCTTATTAAAGTGGCTGGTGAATCTGTTTTTATATGGGGAGGTACTTCCTTTATGGCTGAAGCAGGTCTCATGATTTCTAATTTTTTAACTTGCAGAGTTCCCAGCACCAAAGAATGAGCTGGTCCAGCGTTTCCAGGTGCGCTACCTTGGTAATGTAGCAGTGGCAAAACCAGTAGGTAAGGAAGAATTTCCTCTTTTACAAGCTTCAGCGTTTTTACTGTGTGACTCTGAAAGCTGCTTTTGTAAAGGCCAAATGGTGCACTGGTTTCTTCTCGTTTTGCTCAGGAATGCAGATTTAGGAAAATGATTTAGGAAGGCAGAGGTATTTCCTGATTCAACCTCAGCGTAGCCTCAAAGCCTTACTAAAACAGACCAAACCTCTGTTTTAGTCTTGGGGCCTAGAAGGCCTCCACTGCACACGGATTTGTTTTCCCTTTTTAAGACACCAAATTAAAATGTTGCTGTGATGTGGCAAACAGGGCAGCTTTAGTATATGTTGCATCACATATAATGAGGCTTTAAAATAGGCTTTAAGTCATTTTGGTAAGCCAGATTTCAATCTTCTGGTTAAGCGAAAGTGTTACTTTACTTCCAAAATTCCATGTGCACACTGTTGTCAGTCATATAGTGTGATTAATCTCAGAATTATCTTTAGTATGCAGAATCCAATACAAAGATACAACTTAATTAATCCCTTTTGCCAGAGACTGCTTCAAGAGCACTTCAGTTCTGTTCGCATTTACACCGATCATAACATTATGACCTAATATTGTGTTGGTCCCCCTTTTGCTGCTAAAACAGCCCTGACCCGTCCTGCACTGTGTATTCGGACACGTTTCTATCAGAACCAGCATTAACTTCAACATTAAACATTTTCAATTTGCATGTTACTTTATATAAGGAGGATACAGGACTGGAGTGTGACACTGCAGATCCAAGGAAAAGTGTTATTTTTTCAACTAATGTAAAAGATGGGTGTATTTGGGATGCACATTTACACATTCTAAAGTGGTTATACTTTCAGCAGTATGATCCAAATTCGTTTGTTTGTTTATTTTGAATAAAACTCTAATACTGCTCTTTGTCTTGCTATGTGTTCCCTATTTAGGCATGGATATACTTAATTCTGCCTTGGAGACGGCACTTGCCTCTAGAGACAAAGCAGATTGGAGTCCTGTGACTGTGAATGTGGCCTCTGCTACTCTTACTATACTTATTTCAGATGTAAGTGTAATCACAAATAAACTGCCAAATTGTTTTTCATCCTGTTTATTTTGGCGTGGCTCAAATAGCATATTGTATCTGTATTTGTCTCGTGCGTGGACGTAGACTGAGGAGGTTCTATCGGAGTGTCGTGTTCGCTTCCTGTCATTCATGGGCGTGGGGAAAGATGTACATACTTTTGCCTTCATCATGGCCGAAGGCCCTGGAGATTTCATCTGCCACATGTTCTGGTGCGAGCCCAATGCTGCCAGTCTGAGCGAGGCCGTGCAGGCTGCATGCATGGTAAGTAGTACAAGGAACTATACAAGGCCCTATGGGTTTGATGTTACTGTAAGCAGAGGACAAAATTAACCACATTCTGGGAAGTACTTGAAAACTCAAATGATGTGAGTACTTACTAATAATAACAAAATATGAGGTTTGAATGGGTTATGACTATTCCAACTCTACCTTATAATCCAGTATTGACTAGCTGTGTGAACATGGCCTGCTTAATATGAGGCAAATATTGTAGAAAGTTTTGGGCATGTGTGTGTGTGATGTTACACCTAAGAACAGTATGTTATCCCCCATATGAAAACAAGCCAATAGACAAGTTAATCTGGAATGATTGACAGTTGTGTGTGTCAGTATGTGTTGACCCCTGGAAGCCTTTCCCCTGTCGCACATGTCGGAGTAGGTCTCATGTAATCTCTCGTCACCCGGTGGGGCCGAGGGTTGGCGAATGAAGAGTTAAATCTAGCTCTTTTCAAATCAGTTTAAGGTACTGGCCAGTAGGAAGTTATCAAAAGCACTGCTCGCTCTCCTGCATCAGTCAGCACAGACATGTGCACCTGGTGGCTACCATAAAACTCTTTAAGCGCAATAATGATTTGTGGATGGACTAAAAAGTTCATTCCAATGCATTCTTACCAATTTATGACTAGTTTATATTGCTTTGTGAATGGACAAGTGCAATATTTTGTGCTGGTAATCAGCTTTATACAGACTAGTCTTTAATAAATGTTTTGCACTGTGTTGCATGTATAAAAGATTGCATTTTATATGCTTGTGTGTGCCTGGTTCCAGCTGAGGTATCAGAAGTGCCTGGATGCCAGGCCCCCCAGCAGTATCTCGTGTTTGCCTGGACCTCCTGCAGACTCTGTTGCTCGCAGGGTGGGGTCCAGTGTCAAGAAGGGCGTGCAGAGCCTGCTGGGAACATTCAAGAGATCTGGAGCCCAAACACCATGAGAAAATAAGTCCTCCCCACAGTGGCTGTCATTCTCCACCTCACTCTTCACCCCAGCTTGTCCTCCACCTGTCAGCTGTAGATCTCAATCAAGTGTGGAACACTCATTTCATTTCTCCTGGCCTCTTCTGATGAGCTCAGGTTTCCCTGCATTTCTGTGTCATGAGCTGTATGAATGTACCATCAAGACATGATTCAGACACAAATGGAATATAGTACAATGTAATTGTTACACAATAATTATGTCAACACTATTTCACACTTTGGTCTAGATGGATAGTATTGCATCTCATTAAGTATTCTTCAGCAATGTCTTCTTTTGGGGTTTGAAAGCAATTGAGCATATGCAATGTCTGTCTCCTTAAAAAACTGGACCAAAATTATCACAAATTAAGGCGTTCACGTTTAAAAAACAAAACACTGCATAACTACATTTATAACTTTTTAAAAACACTAAAACTAGCACCAACGTTACTACAGTTAATGTAATGTGCTATGTGTACTGTAACACTGCTGTTGAGACAGATTTTTAAATATAGAAAACACATGAGACTATGTTTAATGGAAGGGTCTTTTAAAGTTGTGTGCATATTTTCTGTTAACAGAATACACTTTGTGTGTGTGTAGTTAGGATGCTTTCACACTTGAATTTTTTTCCCCCCTTTCAACTGCATGTTTTGCACATAATCTTATGGGAAGCAGCCACAAAGTACACTGCTTTTAAAAATTTCAGTGGGTTTTCATCACAGAGGAACACTTTCAATGTAGAATGCCATGAAAAACAAACAACAATTTGTGTTGGTTAGTGAACTGATATACACCAACCAGGCATAACATTATGACCACCTGCCTGATATTCAGTCCCCCTTTTGCTGCCAAAACAGCCCTGACCCGTCATGCACTATGTATTCTGACACCTTTCTATCAGAACCAGCATTAACTTCTAGCCATCACCAATTCGTCCCTTCGTCAAACTCGCTCAAATCCTTATGCTTGCCCATTTTTCCTGCTTCTAACACATCAACTTTGAGGACAAAATGTTCACTTGCTGCCTAATATATCCCACCCACTAACAGGTGCCATGATGAGGAGATACTCAGTCTTCTTCACTTCACCTCTCACTGCTCACAATGCTATAGCTGATCGTTGTATGGAGATTTACATCATAAATTACTCATTACCATTTTTGGGATGTTATGCGACGTCTGAGCTCAAAGCTCAGAAAATCACCACAAACCACCATCCTCCTCAATACTATAGTTAAACAATCTTTATGTAATCTTAAATGCTGACAATAATCAATCAAACCGAGATGACAAGCTTGTCTTGTTAGTTATCCGAGTTATAATAAGTAATAGGAATGGTAAGAGTGTGTGAAGTGAACCAGCCAATGATTTTTTTTTCCTGTTAAAACAACAAAAGTGTGAAAGCACCCTTACTAAAACTCTTAACTCTACACACAACACGAGTATATTCTATAACTCTACACTGAATGACACGTGACCACACTGAATGAGGTGACCTTATCAGTGCATTAGAAGCTTATTATTTTCAGGTTTTGATGGTTTTATCTGGAATTATTTAAAACAGATTATTTATATACTCTAAAATAGCGTTACTGTATCATAGTCTTCCAAAAGGAACGGCTCAGCAAAGAGCCCCTGGATATTTCGCTAGCTTAAACGGGCATTAGTGACTGACAAATTTTTGTAGATTTTTTTTTTTTTTTTTAAAGGATTTTAAGTTTACTTTCCCTGCTGGGTGGGAAATTCTGTTTTTTTTTTTCTTTCTAGAGATATGTTGTGAGGTCTCACCACTGTGTGGTTTTTTTTTTGTTTGTTTGTTGGGTTTTTTTGAGAAAAGAAGTGACTCTATCATGTTTGTGTGCAAGTCTGCCTTCATCAGGTTAGCGAGATCTGATCTGGAGGAGATATGATCTATTAAAAGGCTTTAATCATGCGGTGTAGGTATAGAGATGTACAGGTAGAGGGCGCTCTTTGCTTTCCATTAGGTTTGTACTATAATGTCAGGCTGATTTTCTCAAATGGTTTGTGTGTGTATTTTAGAACAAAAATTTCTCGTATACACTTATTCGTCACGTGTATATACAGATGATCAATTCCACCTCTCATACACCTTGTAATATAATTCCCCATGACTTTCCTCATTGTTTTGGCTTTAAACCAGTAACAGCCATTCACAAGACATCGCATCCTACTGATTACTCACTGAATGTTATTGTGTATATAAACTAATATAGTGATAGTAGCAGAATGCACCCTTATCCAGTAGCACATTTCTCTGAATGCTAACAGGTTGTGTAAAACTGTACTTCATCCACACACACACACACACACACACACACACACACACACACACTTTTCTTTAGATTTACTGTTCATTTGGCTTGTGAGTACGTCTCAGCTCAGCTGCTATAGAACAATTGTTGTCGGAATGGAAATGGAGCTCTGTCATTTTTATTTTATTTTTTTAAAATGTCATTTTATTATTAATAATTTTAAAACCATGTCACAGTAGCTTGCACTGCAGTCGCTCTACTAAACGAAAATGTGCACGTGGTTGTGTCTCAGCGTCTCATTTCCTGTATAAACTGTAAGGTACTGTAGATTTAGATCACTTCACGTCATGGAGATTGGTAACAACATGGAATAATATCTCTGCATTGTACCTTATAAAAGGAATGTAAATGTTAGTTGTTAACTAAACCATTTTAGGAAAATCTGCTTCTTTTTTTTCTGAAAGAAAAAATTGAATGAATGACCGTGCCAAAGTGCACAGAGCCATCGTAACCAGCCAGCCAACATCATATTTCTTTACGCATAATAAAGCCATCTGTGAGCGAGTTACCTGCATAGGTGTGTGCTATGGTAGTGCATTTTGTCACATGTAATATGCAAATATTATTCGAGTGTTTAGTGTTTCTAGAACGCGTTTTTCATTTCGGCGAGAGAGAGAACATTTCTCTTTTATTTTGTTATTGCTTGTTTTGAATTGCTTTCTTATAATGTACATTAGGTGTCATGTACTGTATATACATATATATTAATATGGTGTCACTTGACAAAATAAAAGTTACCGTCTGTCTCCTTGCTGAGGCCTCGTATTTCATTTTCTGCTGCTAACAAGAAATAGACTCATCGAAACTGGACATTATACAGTTAGACAAAACATCACCTGGTCCCTCAATATGTGTGGTTTTTGCACCAAAGACCTAGAGACTGCTGTGTGTGAAGATCCTAAAAGATCAGCAGTTCCCGAAGTACTCAAACTAGCCCTGTCTGTCTGTCTGTCTGTCTGTCTATCTATCTATCTATCTGAGCATGAACCACCTTTTTAAGGTCATGCCACAGCATCTCAATGGGATTGAGGTCAGGACTTTGACTCGGCCACTCCAAAGTCTTCATTTTGTTTTTCTTCAGCCATTCAGAGGTGGACTTGCTGGTGTGTTTTGGATCATTGTCCTGCTGCAGAACCCAAGTTCTCTTCAGCTTGAGGTCACAAACAGATGGCCGGACATTCTCCTTCAGCATTTTTTGGTAGACAGCGGAATTCATGGTTCCATTTATCACAGCAAGTCTTCCAGGTCCTGAAGCAGCAAAACAGCCCCACACCATCACACTACCACCACCATATTTTACTGTTGGTATGATGTTCTTTTTCTGAAATGCGGTGTTACTTTTACGCCAGACGTAATGGGACACACACCTTCCAAAAAGTTCAATTTTTGTCTCGTCAGTCCACAGAGTATTTTCCCAAAAGTCTTGGGGATCATCAAGATGTTTTCTGGCAAAACTGAGACGAGCCTTTATGTTCTTTTTGCTCAGCAGCGGTTTTCGTTTTGGGACTCTGCCATGCAAACCATTTTTGCCCAGTCTCTTTCTTATGGTGGAGTCATGAACACTCACCTTAACTGAGGCAAGTGAGGCCTGCAGTTCTTTGGATGTTGTTGTGGGGTCTTTTGTGACCTCCTGGATGAGTTGTCACTGCGCTCTTGGGGTAATTTTGGTCGGCCAGCCACTCCTGGGAAGGTTCTCCACTGTTCCATGTTTTCGCCATTTGTAGATAATGGCTCTCACTGTGGTTCACGGCAGTCCCAAAGCTTTAGAAATGGCTTTATAGCCTTTTCCAGACGGATAGCTCGGTAGGTTTGTGACCTCAAGCTGAAGCGAACTTGGGTTCTGCAGCAGGACAATGATCCAAAACACACCAGCAAGTCCACCTCTGAATGGCTGAAGAAAAACAAAATGAAGACTTTGGAGTGGCCTAGTCAAAGTCCTGACCTCAATCCCATTGAGATGCTGTGGCATGACCTTAAAAAGGTGGTTCATGCTCGAAAACCCTCCAATGTGGCTGAATTACAACAATTCTGCAAAGATGAGTGGGCCAAAATTCCTCCACAGCGCTGTAACAGACTCATTGCAAGTTATGGAAAACGCTTGATTGCAGTTGTTGCTGCTAAGGGTGGACCAACCAGTTATTAGGCTTAGGGGGCAAACACTTTTTCACACAGGGCCATGTAGTTTTGGATTATGTTTTCCCTTAATAATAAAAACCTTCATTTAAAAACTGCATGATGTGTTTACTTGTGTTATCTTTGACTAATATTTAAATGTGTTTGATTATCTGAAACATTAAAGTGTGACAAACATGCAAAAAAAAAGAAATCAGGAAGGGGGCCAACACTTTTTCACACCAATGTATCTGTCTGCCTGTCTGTCTGCCTGCCTATCTGTCTGTCTTTATCTATCTATCTATCTATCTATCTATCTATCTATCTATCTATCTATCTATGTATGTATGTATGTATGTATGTCTGTCTGTCTGTCTCTCTCTGTTATTTTTTTTTTAATTGCGCTGCTGCCACATGATTGGCTGATTAGATAATCATGCATAGGCAGGTGTTCCTAATAAAGTAGACGGTGAGTGTGAGGGTCATGTAATTTGCCAACGTTTAGGGTCAAGTGTAAAAACAAAGCCGATCTCAGGTTCTGCTCTGGATCAGGGGATATAACCTGCACCCCTTCACCCACTCTGTCCATGCGGCCTTTCCTTTTCAATGTAAGTAATTTGTTTTTTGTTGTTTATCTTACACAGTTGGTCACTTTTCTGTGCAGTATGAGGGTCATCTTACAGTCATAATCTGGCACTACATCACTGTGTTTCAAGGCTGTAAACAATGTCCCACATATTAATGTATACAGACAGGCTGTAAATGAAAGTGGATAATAGATCATTTTTCTCAACTGATGAACTAATGATGAAAGACGCCATTTCCCTTCTTTCCCCTTTTCCAGCATTGTTGGATTTTAGGCTGCTACTCGTCAGTGTTACTCATCATTTAGGTCTTTTCTCTCACTCCAATCTGCTCTGTCCTGTGATTAATAATCGCAGTGTTTCTATCCGACATCTTTTGTGGTCACTCACCTTATCACCGCCGTTTCACCAAATGACCCACAGAGGGCGCTCGAGTGAGCAGGTTTATACTGTAGAGAAGAGTTTTTGGATGCTTTCACACCCTTTGCTCTGGATCTAAACAATCATACATCACATCCACACACACGTCTGTTGTGTAGACAGGCTAAAAACCGAATTAAAACAGAATAAGTTGAAACAGAAATCTTAGCTGAATCATGTTACTGTAACTCACAGGTGCATCATGTGGTTACTGCAAGTGTGGTTTCGGAGTGGTTTCTATTGCCTAATTAAAGTTTCCGTGGCCTAATTAAACTCCTTTATGAAACTAACAATATTTAATCAGCTACATCTAGCCTTGTAACTGGATAAGAAGCTAAGCACATATGTCTAAAAGAAACCTGTTACAACCCAACATTGTGTAGACAATAATTACAGCACTACAAAATCCAAATATTACCTCTGCTGTAAACAAGTGTTCTTCCCCAGACTGCCATGGAAAAGACACATACACTATATTGGCAAAAGTTTTGGGACACCCCTCCAAATCATTGAATTCAGGGGTTGGGCTCGGCCCCTTAGTTCCAGTGAAAGGAACTCTTAATGCTTCAGCATACCAAGACATTTTGGACAATTTCATGCTCCCAACTTTGTGTGAACAGTTTGGGGATGACCCCTTCCTGTTCCAACATGACTGCACACCAGTGCACAAAGCAAGGTCCATAAAGACATGGATGAGTGAGTTTGGTGTGGAGGAACTTGACTGGCCTGCACAGAGTCCTGACCTCAACCCCATAGAACACCTTTGGGATGAATTAGAGTGGAGACTTGTCTTGGTATGCTGAAGCATTAAGAGTTCCTTTCACTGGAAATAAGGGGCCGAGCCCAACCCCTGAATTCAATGATTTGGAGGGGTGTCCCAAAACTTTTGGCAATATAGTGTATTTTACCCCTTAACGTTCCAGTGGTATTAGACTTATCCATTATCTATTCTTGTCTATATTTTGCTTGTCAAGTATTTCTTTTCCATGAACCATTTAGCACTAAATCTTTTGCACATTTGCGCATGGTTGCCCCATTTAATGACATCAGTAACTGTGTTTGGAAGAAACATGATGATAAAGGAATATTTGATGCTTGGTTATGCATTAACAGTGTAGATTAATAGATAACATGCATAATAATTAATGAGTTTTCAAGAAGGGCTTATGGTCAGTGTTATGATTTTCTCCAATTATACTGTTTAAACAGACTGTGCTAGAAATGGCCTTAATCTGTAGATATATTAATAATTTCTAGTACATTTTTAGTGATTGATCGCTTTGGAAACACACTAATAATTGTGCATGGGAGGAATATACATGAACTTTAAGCTCTCCATCCACTGATTATGGAAAATTTTTGCTGAACTACTCACTTATATTACAGAGTACACAGTTAATACACTATATTGCCAAAAGTTTTGGGATGTCTGCCTTTACATGCACATGAATGTAATATGCCCTTTGCAGCTATAACAGCTTCAACTCTTCTGGGAAGACTTTCCACAAGGTTTAGGAGTGTGTTTATGTTCATTTCTCTAGAAGCGCATTTGTGAGGTCAGGCACTGATGTTGGATGAGAAGGCCTGGCTCACAGTCTCCACTCTAATTCATCCCAAAGGTGTTCTATGGGGTTGAGGTCAGGACTCTGTGCAGGCCAGTCAAGTTCCTCCACACCAAACTCACTCATCCATGTCTTTATGGACCTTGCTTTGTGCACTGGTGTGTAGTCATGTTGGAACAGGAAGGGGTCATCCCGTGCTGTTTGAAGACGGTCAGTGACTCGGCTGTACGGACATTTAGGGAAAGTTCATTCCACCACCTCGGTGCCAGAACAGAGAAGAGTCTAGATGTGTGGGAAAACTTGGGCAGGTTGAAAACAAGTCATGCAGCTGCATTTTGGATCATTTGCAGTGGATGAATTGTGTTCAGAGGTAGACCTGCCAGAAGAGAGTTGCAGTAGTCCAATCTCGAGATGACCAGAGACTGAACAAGCACCTGAGTAGCCTGTGTGGATAGAAATGGCCGAATCCTTCTGATGTTGTACAGAAGAAACCGACATGAGCGTGTCACATTAGCAACATGGGAGGAAAAGGATAGTTGATTGTCCATGGTTACCCCGAGGTTGCGAGCAGTGGCTGAAGGGGAAATCATGGAGTCGTTCAGAGATCACGCAAGGTCCTGGGCTGGGGATGGATCACCTGGGATGACCAGCAGCTCAGTTTTGCTGGGATTGAGTTTCAGCTGATGAGCCATCATCCAAGATGAAATGTCCACCAGACACTCTGAGATCCAAGCAGAAGCCGTGGTATCTGAGGGAAGGAAGGAGAAGATAAATCAAAAGCATCAGTCATCACAGTAGCTTTTCTGTCTGATCAGACCAGATGGGCTTAGCTCCACACTCACTATGAGCACTAGGTGCCCATGACCATCGGTTGTCCTTCCTTCCACCACTTTTTTTGATGGCAGCTATTAACCACTGCATACCAGATGCACCGTCCCAGTCGTCTAGCCATTACAATTTGGCCCTTTTCGTCTAGCCATTACAAAGTGGCTCAGGTCCTCATGCCTGTCTGTTGTCCTGCTACTGACACATCAAGAACTGACCATTCACTTGCTGGCTAATATATCCCACCTACTGACAGGCGCCAATGTAATAAGGTAATCAATGATATTCACTTCACCTGTCAGTGGAGATTATTATAAAATTATGAATGAAAATAAAAGGTATAAAATCTGCACTACATGACTTACTACTACATTTTTGTAGTCACTACTGTAAGATTTATTTATTAAAAAGTGCAAACAGGTTCACTGATGATTAGTTATGTAGATGCATGCAAATATAGACAATCATGCTGCCCAGGAAATAATGCAGATGCATATTAAAAGTGTAGATATTTACCTTACAGGCTGTGTACACAAAACTGAATGAAGTAGCAGTGTTGTAAAGACCTGAAAAAATCTAACACACACAGAGGTTGCTTTTAGTTGTTTGTCATTTATTTATTTATTTATTTATTTATTTATTTATTAAACATCTTTTTATGGTTAAGAAATATAATTTCTTTTTAAGATGGCAAACTATTTCAGGTTTATTTTACACCAATGTTTTAATACTAAGATGTTTTAGTTGGCAGTTCTGTGGTATGTGTAAGAGGAGAACACACTTCTGGGTCGTATTAATGGAAAATAATCATGCCAAGCTACATTACACCGCCCCAACATGGATAATTTTGTTCTATTGGCTCATCCTCAACCTGTCATGTTTTATTTCTTTTAAAAATCTGCTCTTTCTTAACAACCAGACCAACAAGGCCAAAATGAAGCAGACTTAAAATGCAGCAGAGAGATAAATACGTACAGCTGTCTGAAATTACTTATGCACTGTTTTCAATGCAGGAATACACAGCAGGATTTTTTCAGGGTTATAATATTTCCACTAGTCCTTTCTGTTTAATATGATTTTTGAATTATTGCAGCAGAGCATTATGTTCAGAAAACAAAATCACCTAAAGCCAAGCCTGAAAACAGTCTCAATATTGTTCCACATGATGAAACCAGCTAATGAATATGAATGTGATTTGGGTTATTGTGATAATTGTCATGGGTTTACTCATATTTGAAAACCAGGACTGCTGATCTTCTCGAGGGTTGTGTTGATTAGCATATTGGAGTAAATATCCATGCTTAATGCATATTTATGAATTCAAATCAATAAAATAAAAACCAACCAGCTCATCAGACCAAAATTCAAATATCCTAGCACACGGATACAGAAAGCAAATATATTGCCATGGAAATTCGCTGTGTTTTCAGTCCACCCAGTCAGTAGGCTATAAACTTCCATTTCGCCAGTTTTTTCTGCTTAGCTAAGATTTGACTCTCTTAAGCAGTTGGCCTACCTTCTTTCCTTTCAATGAAAAGCAAATATTGCATGTGTTAAAATACAATAACCATTGTCTGCAAACAATAGTCAATTGATAGCCTGTGATACCAATCAGCCATAACATTATGACCACCTGCCTAATATTGTGTTGGTCCCCCTTTTGCGGCCAAAACAGCCCTGACCCATCATGCACTGTGTATTCTATCAGAACCAGCATTAACTTCTTCAGCAGTTTGAGCAACAGTAGCTCGTCTGTTGGATCGGACCACACGGGCCAGCCTTCGCTCCCCACGTGCATCAATGAGTCTTGACCGCCCATGACCCTGTCGCCGGTTCATCACTGTTCCTTCCTTGGACCACTTTTGATAGATACTGACCACTGCAGACCGGGAACACCCCACAAGAGCTGCAGTTTTGGAGATGTTCTGATCCAGTGGTCTAGCCATCACAATTTGGCCCTTCATCAAACTCGCTCAAATCCTTACGCTTGTCCATTTTTCCTGCTTCTAACACATCAACTTTGAGGACAAAATGTTCACTTGCTGCCTAATATATCCCACCCACTAACAGGTGCCATGATGAGGAGATCATCAGTCTTATTCACTTCACCTCTCACTGCCCACAGTGTTATAGCTGATCGTTAAATTATAAATACTACACATTCACAGGAAGTCAGTCACGAGAATCCAACTCACAGCATCTAAAGCATCAGTTCCTCACAGCAGAGTTAAGTCAGCAAATATATTCCTCTCACGCCAAAGACAAACTGCTGACTGCCAACACGGTTCAATAGAAGAAGGATGTCATATACAACACATGATTAAAATGCTGAATACCTGAATTGTGTAAATATTGGGTGGATATTAGGGGGAAAAATTACTAATTAAGGGGGGAATTTATTAATTTTTGCTGGCATGGCTTACTTTGTCTACTTTAAGGAAAGAGTTACTGGCAATCTTTATTATTTATGATAAATTTCTATCCTGATGGGTGTGGTCTCTTCAAGGATGCCAAAGCTTCTGCTCTGAGGGCTGGGTGAATGCATGGAGGAGGATGTAAATAATGTAAATAATACACTGTGGCCTTGGCTAGTCTTCACAACTCACACCACCATCAACTGTAAGAATATTTTAGAAGAATGTTGCTCATGTCGCCAGTACAGTTCATATTTTTTTATGATCATCTCATATTTTCCATGATTATTAGGATAGAATAGGCCACAGTGATGGTCGCAATGTTCTTATTTTAATACGTTGTCTTTTCTGTAGCAATGGCTCATTCACCGTATACTGTAAAGCAGAAACTCTACATAATCAAAGTATAATAATAAATGGATTATTTTGGTGATTATTTAACAAAGGGAAACTGATAAAAATTGAGCTTCCTGTAAGGAGATGGACTTTTCTGGAAGGAGATTCTGGGCTCAGTGCTTTGTAATGGTCAAAAGGAAAGCTGTCCTGTAACGTTTTTCCCACTACAGAAAAGTCTTTAGGATAGTGGCTTCTTGTAACAAGCTGCATTTACTTTAAGAAAAAAAGAAAGGCTGCTGAGGGAATGACGACAATATATGACCAAAAGTGTATGGACACCTGACTATCACACCCATATGAATTTGTTGAACATTACATTCCAGATGTAGTCTATTCTAATATCCCCCTCTCTTTTGTTTTTGGAGCGTGGCTTCAAGGATTTGTGTTCATTCAGATGCAAGAGCATTAGTGACGTCAAGTACTGATGTTGGGTGAAGAGACCTGAAGTGCAGTCAGTGTTTCTTGTTCATCCCAACAGTGTCAAGTAGGGTTGAGGTCATGGCTCGGTGTAGGCCACTCGGGTTCCTCCACTCTAACCTCAGCAAACCTTGTCTTTACCTCCACTTTGTGCACAAGTGTATTGTCATGCTGGAACAGGATTGGTCCTCTTATATCTAGGAAAGAAAAATATCATTTCCCTATAATATTACATTAATATAATTTGGAGCAATTCAGCTTTGACGCTGAATTTGGGGAAGAAGCACATATGGGTGTGATGGTCAGATGTCCTCAAACCTTTGGACATATAGTATAACTTATTTTGCAGATGTTCCACACCATTACATGTAATTAGAAATGGATTTTAAAGTGATGTAAAAGTATGATTGTTGTTGTTCTTTCGGCTGCTCCCTGTTCGGGGTCGCCATAGCAGATCATTTGGTCCACATGTTTCGATTTGGCACAGGTTTTACGCCAGATGCCCTTCCTGACGCAACCCTCCCATTTAACCCAGGCTCGGGACCGGCACCGAGAGCTAACTCTTCGATCAAACCCGGGCCGCTGGCAACGAGAGTGCGGGATCCTGCCGGCGGACCACGGGGAGGCTATTTAACAGTATTATTTTTTATTATAAATAAAAAATGTAATCATTGGATAATTCATTAAAAGAGGTATGTGTGTCCATGAGTACATAGGCAAAAAAAACTTCTTCTGCCTTTTGTGGTTTGATCTTTCTAATGAGATCCTGTTTAAGCTCCATATAAGCAGTACATGTTCTCAGACTGTTGAACACTGCTTCTGTTGCTCTTATTAATCACAATCCTGTGTAAAGAGGAAATGCATGGAGTCACTGTGCGTTTCCACAAGCGCATGGCAGGGGGGCTCCCCAGTGGGATGCTGTTGTAATCCCTCACACATGATGCACGCTTGCTGTGCCTGTCACAACCCTGGCAAGATGAAGGCAGTGCCAAACACCTCAACATGGCTCTAAGTGATTTGACACAAATTGCCGGTTCTTTCCAGCTTTTATTTTCACTTAACTGACATTTACTTCAAAATCCCGAGTCAGAAGTCACACAGTTTGATAAAGCTTCCTAGAGACGCTCAGATAAACAGTGTGAATAATAATTGCACCACGTCACACTTTCAGACGTTCTCCAAACTCAACAGACTGGCTGCATTGTACTTTGCACATTCTACCATATCATTAAATGCCACTTTGGACGCTTTTAAAATCTTCTCCTGCATCGGCTGTGTAACAATTAAACCTTTTTATATTCGTTCCTACTGAAATATTACGAGATCTTGATTGGCAGCTCGGGGTTGTGGTGTCGCCCCCTGATGTGTTGATGAAGAGATGGGGAATCACAGAAGGACACAGGTGCCACATGATTGACTCCAGTGGGAGACATGCCTTTCCTTCTCAATAAGCACCCTGGAGTGACACACGCTGTATGCTCTGTCCGTAGACGCTGCTTTGCTTTCATTTACTCTCAATTTCTCTCTGCTGTTTGTATGCATGTTTTTGCATTTTGCAGAGCGTGGTGTTGTGAATTATTTATTGAGAGTGGAGAGACAGGGGATAGGCTCAGAGTTGACACAAAGTTGATCTTAATTCGGCGCACACACCGAGAGAACACATACACCATAGGTGTCGGAGGCTGCAGGGTTTTTTTCTTTTAAACACACTATCGCAAGCAAGGTTCAGATAAATTTATAACATGGCTGACAGATAAGGAAGAGGAAAAAATACAGAGAAGGTCAGGAAATGAGGAATATTGTCAGAGTGACCTTTATGAGCACTAAAATGTGCAGGAAGACGGGACTCCTAGAGCATGGAAAAAGCAATGTACGCATAAAAGACGAGACTTGTGACTAATAAGGAAGCTACTATCTGTGTAGTATATTTAAATATTAAATGTTAAAACTTAAGAAGTTACTGTCTGTGTAGAATTTCACATGGTTGTGTGGCTCCACCAACACTGACTTGTGTCCCTGTATCTCGACATGATTTCATATCCTTTTTTTTTTCTACAAAAAAAGGTGGTCCTGGTCCATTCCACATTCCTACTGGTTCATGTGTGCAAGTGTTTTTTGGCAGCCGTACAGGAGCCGGTTTGTTTTTGTTCCTCTTCTTCATTGTGATTGTGGCATTAGCGAGTAAATGACTCTTCGATCTCTGGGGGGAAAGCAGGTCCTGTGAGACCATAAATGGTGGAGTTTAATGAAAGGTGGAAAATCTAGCATTTATGATGATTTATTGTCAGAAGCAGGAGATGCATGCGAGTGCCAAGAGAGACTGCACACACCATGCATACACGAATACATGCAAATTAGAAGAGTCCTCTTATTCTACTCAACAGTTTACTCCCCTTGTGGGTTTTTTCCATAGTTATACAGCATTCACCTTGTTAGAATGATGAAATTTACCTCTTCCAATAAACAGCATGAGGTTTTAACTATATAAGATAAGAGATAGATAGATAGATAGATAGATAGATAGATAGATAGATAGATTATTTATTTATATATATATATATATATATATATATATATATATATATATATTTTAATAATACTTCCTCCTCGTGTGTGTGTGTCCTTCCTCTGGGATGTTTATGCAGGTCTATTCATTACAATTAAATGATCTCTTCTACCATGATTAAAGCTTCAGATGGGGTTCATTAATCACTTTCTCAGTTCTTGGCATGTAACAAGCCTGTGACTGGTACACACACACACACACGTAAAACACAACCACAACCTCTCTGCGGTGTTAATGCTTACTTAACTGGCGTTTGAGCATTTTTGTGAGCGCTCATGAGCAAAATGAAAACTATGTTTAACAACCGCATGAAGAAAACAAAATCACAGAAATCATATAAGCAAGTACTAAAAGCTTTCTCATGGACACCATCACTGCTGGTCAGATTATAATTTTTTCAAACACAGGGCGATAATGAAAATCCCACAAACGTGTGATATGGCAGACCACTCACATTTTACTCACACACCAGAAGAGGGAGATCATGAACCATATTTCCTCACCATTAGATCAGGCAGGTACGCTGCTAGCTTAGTATTTCGTAAAATGACCATGTGAATGTTTGATTAGCAGAATAAACATGTCAGGGATTATTTGGGTATATGCACATTAGCCTGTTTTTACCCTTTTAGCCCTTGTACTGCTGACCTTTCGCTCAGAGGTCCATAAGCTGGTGCAGCTGAAAACCAGGTGCTGAGAAGTGCTTGGAGGCTCTGCAGGAGTTTCTCTACTGTGTAGTGACTGAGAAAGTGTATCCTAAATCTTCAGTCAATACACCAAGGCAAATTCCGTTCACATGTAAAACCCACAGCTGATTCTCATTCTAAAAGGTTCAATTCACTTTTGCAGCAACGGTGAGTGTACGGTATATTTAGAGTCTCAGATGATATAGACGTTTCATGTAGAAGCTTGCGCCTAGAAGATTCAAATGCTAACATTTAAGTTGCTTTGAATTAGATCACTGGTCAAATCAATAAATGACAAAGTGAGGAAGAATAAAAAGATCTGGCAGTGATGCAAGCCACACGATGAATAATGATATATTAGCAAACATGAACATCTTTTTATTTTTGTACATCAAATTATTTAATCCTTTAAATGTCTCGGACCAATTGCAATTATTGAATAATTTTATAGGTTTTATATAAAAATTATATATTTTATATTCTAGGTAATGAAAGATATTCTTTAAGATGAGTGACTAAATAATTCAGTGCCTTGCATAAGTATTTACCCCCCTTTGGACTCTTCCATTTTGTACTAAAACACCCTGTAACTGCAGTAGACTTGTTTTGAGATTATATACCATGAATCGAAACAAAATAGCCCAGAATTCTCCACCAGAGGTCACACAGTTAGTCGAGTGGAGTTGTGTGCAATCGGAGTGTCACATGATCTTAGTATAAATATACACTACATTGCCAAAAATTTTAGGACACGCCTCCAAGTCATTGAATTCAGGGGTTGGGCTCGGCCCCTTAGTTCCGGTGAAAGGAACTCTTAATGCTTCAGCATACCAAGACATTTTGGACAATCTTTGGACAACTTTGTGGGAACAGTTTGGGGATGACCCCTTCCTGTTCCAACATGACTGCACACCAGTGCACAAAGCAAGCCCCATAAAGACATGGATGAGTGAGTTTGGTGTGGAGGAACTTGACTGACCTGCACAGAGTCCTGACCTCAACCCCATAGAACACTTTTGGGATGAATTAGAACGGAGACTGCGAGCCAGGCCTTCTCGTCCAACATCAGTGCCTGACCTCACAAATGCACTTCTAGAGGAACGGTCAAAAATTCCCATAAACACACTCCTAAACCTTGTAGAAAGCCTTCCCAGAAGAGTTGAAGCTGTTATAGCTGCAAAGGGCGGGACAACTCCGTATTACATTCATGTGCATGTAAATGCAGACGTCCCAAAACTTTTGCCCACATAGTGTACGTGTTTGCAGAAGAACAAACCTATATAAAGAACATCATCTAGACCAAGAAGCTATCAGGATGGCGTTATCAAATGGAAATGTATCCTAAGTTTTAAACATCCCACAGAACAACAATTAATCACAGTTATTTAAAATGGAAAGAATGTGGCGTGATTGCAATTCCTTCTTGAGGAGGCCATCCATCAAAACTCAATGAACAGAGAAAAGCAACCATGTGGCCATAATTATGCAACAAACTGCAAGCTGGGATTCTAAGTGGTTAACCCATTTCTAGACATTTTCTTCTATTCTAATTAAATGTCAACAAAATGCAATAAAATTCTTTTAAATGATTCAGGTTTTTTAACCAAAATGTTGAGAAATAGGTTGAAAACATAAGTTGTAAACACAAAGCTGCAACTAAACCCAACAGTCGGAGCAAGTGCTCGTAGTCAGGAAACTCTATTCGCAAAGCAGCTAATCAGACTATGAATGATACAAGCAGTAAAAAAAAAAAAAATGCAATAGAGTGCCAACGTGATAACATGTGGAAAGGTGGTTAGGGTTGCATATGAAATGCATTTTTATTGCTGCACATCCCATTCAATTTGGTATTTATTATCTACTCTGGCTCATCTGAATCTATTCAGCAGAGACACTTAGGGTGGCATATGAAATGGCTCTTTATTGTTGCACACCCCATCCCATTTAGCGTTCATTAGCTAGTCTGGCTGATCTGTATGTATGCAGGAGCATGCCGAGGAGCTGGCGCTGTTATTCTGTAGGCTCTTTTTCAGCCTGCTAATGGGAGAGGGGATTTGGAAGGGGAGCATCGGGGGTCATGGGGAAACGGGGGGAAAAGGCGGGAGAGGAGTTTGGGCATTCGCACCGAGGCCACTGCATGAAGAACACTAATCCCTGCAGTGGATGTGCAGACACAGGGAGCCTCTGCAGCCAGCTGTCCCAGCAGATGCTGTGTGTGTGTGTGTGTGTGTGTGTGTGTGCGTGCGTGTGTGTGTGTGTAGGGAGCTGGAACTGTGGGCCAGGCACCGAGCAGTGTATTAGAGTCTCTGTGTGTGTGTGTGTGTGTGTGTGTGTGTGTGTGTGTGTGTGTGCATACGTGCATCTGCATATCCAGCATATACATAGAATAATATGGAGGTCTACAGTGAATGAAGGTGGTCTTTGTGCTTTATGGAATAGACTTTTTGTATTAATATGTAAATGTGCTGCTTGTAAAAGGATATTAGTAGATTTTTTTTTTTGCTTATTAATCTTCATTAATATTAAATTCATAGTCACAGTTCAAAGTTCCAGTAATATCACCTACAATAACAAACGGGGCGTCACAGCGGCGTAGCGGATAGAGATCCCTCCCCCGGGTTGAGTGTGAACTGGGCTAACGGTCCGACATTTCCCTGTGGCTTTCCTTCCACCTTTAACAACATGCCTAAGAGATGATGTGTGTGTCCTTCTTACCATATTCCCCTAATTCCGACTGAAGATCAATTAATTCATGAATGACAAACGGAAATGTGTTTATTGTTGTAAGGAAGCTGATTTGATGAGTTAAATTTTGTATGAATGAGTTTAGCATCCAAACCTGTGCTTGCATCACCTGCACTGCATTCCTTGTGTTAAACACCACAGTGAATCAAAAGCACTAGACTAGAGTACAAACTAATGTAAGAATTTTGCAGTTTAAATAAAAAATACTACAACTAATTGTCGTGGTCAATCAGGTGGTCATTCAGCTCCTCTCCCTACAAGTGCTACAGTATGTGTGCTCTGATTAGGTTGCTCTTTGTAAACACAATTTATTTCAACGAGCCTTCTTCCTTTCGGTGTGTTCAAGAAGACAAATGCTGAGCTGACACTAATGCTAATGCAATCGTGAAGCCTTGTTTCTGTTAGGTGAACCGAGCATTTCCTGTGACGCATGATTGAATGTACGTCGTTACTTACGTGGCTACCTGCTATTGCAACGGAACAGATTGTTGCTATCATTATTACAGCGTGGTGCTAGATAGAGGGACGTAGAATTAATGCGCATATGTGCTTTTACATCTCATCTGGTGAAAGAGATCGCAGTTTGCACACACATCCACGTTTATCCAATCACACAATGTCCACTTTGTGGTGTATAGGGTATATGTTGGAGTATTTGTTATTACGCTTGAGCGAATCCTGTTATTTCACTCAAAGCCATGCTTCCCTGACCGAGATAAGCTATGCATGTCAGGCATACGCAAGAGGAAATGAAAGGGTGTAGATGCTGTATCTTGATGTTTTTCCTTGAATGAGTTTCCTGATACTGAGAGGATTCTGTCTTTTCCTAAACCTGCTCAGACTGCATGATTCCAGATGTTAATGGCAGGAGGCCAAACTAATTAGCTTCAGGCCCTGATTATATACAGGGATCTTTACAAAAGAGTGTAATTATGTGTTATAAGCAGGAATCTGAGGCTAGAGTGAGCACAGGCTCCGATAAAGACCAGACAACGTTGGTCCAGTCTTCAACTGGACCCTGTGTCGCCTCACATTTGTTTCTGGTGGAGAGAAGTGGAACCTGATGTGATATTCTGCTGCTGAAGTGTGTTTGGAGATGCTTTTCTGCTTACCCATGGTTGTAAAGAGTAGTTATTTGAGTTACTGTAGCCTTTCTGTTTCTTTGTATGAATTCTATGAATTCCTGCCCCCTGGGTGTTTTGTGTTTTTTTTCACCATTCTGTGTAAACCCTAGAGAATGTTGTTTAGAAATCCCAGGAGATCAACAGTTTCAGAAACACTCAAACAAACAATGCAATGGTCAATTTGATGGTCAGTTTGCCTTGTTCTGCTGCCATTGGCTGATTGAATAATTACATAAATGTACAGGTGTATATGTGTTCCTGTTAAAGTGATGGTGAGTGTATATTGTGGTCAAAAGTACATTTCGCAAACAACAAAGAAAGGAAACAATGAGAAACCGTGGCACAAAGACACAAGCAGGTGTAGCTGGAGGGATTGATTCCAGTTTGGTAAATTACAAGGGAGAAGGAGCGTCTCGCTGGGTAAGCTGGCCTCAGAAAGGCACTCGCACACAGATAACTCCGGCACTTTAGCAGACACACAAAGCACGTCCACAAGGATGTGTGCTCTCACTGAAAACAGAAGGCCATGGGCCTCGGAGCTCACTCTAAACATGATCAAACGTGAGCCTCCAGCTATTGAGCGCTGGCAGACTCTGCACACTTGCCAACATAACAGTAGCCTTTTTATCAAGCTTCATGCTTGGAGATAATAGGAGGGGGATGGAGAGGAGAGAGTGCTGTGTGGGTTTGGGTGTGTGTGTGTGTGTGTGTGTGTGTGTGTGTGTGTGTTTTTAGGTGGGGGGGGCACAAAAATATTTTAAAAGGCTGATATGAGACGTCTCACTTGAGTAAGTCTGTGCTGCCGCCTCACTTGGCAAGGCTCACTTGTTTCATTTGAGCAGAAAACAGCAGACACACAGAGGCTCACTGGATGGAAATTTAACAAAACACCTCAGCTCTGCAGCATCACTTATTAAAAATCCCACTTCTCATTTGTGTTTGCGAACAAACGAAAAGACCTCCTGCTTACCCAAACCTGCCAAATACAAATTACCACGGGCCAACACTGAGCGCCTTTAAGACGCCTTAAAGATCTTAGTTTTCTAAATGCTACAGCTGTGTAAATTGCATAAATCTCACACCAGCTGGATGTTTTGGACAGGTATCAGCACACCTACCAGCAGACATCTGTTAATGGCACCACAGGCCCTCTACACCAAGGCCAATAGCAAAGCAGTGTGGTAGCTAAAGTGGCTTTTAATTGCAGTCTGATGAAGTACGTTTCAAGCCAACATTCAATTTACACTTAAAGGCTTTACTTTGTTCACTCTCTGTATGTTGACAATGAAACTGATTTTGGTCATAGCTACTAAATCGAAATTGCTGTGCTTACTACTTTTTAAAAATTGATGAATAAGTACACTATATTGCCAAAGGTTTTGGGACGTCTGCCTTTGCCTGCACATGAATGTAATATGGAGTTTTCCCGCCCTTAGCAGCTTAAACCCTCTTCTGGGAAGGCTTTCCACAAGGTTTAGGAGTGTGTTTATGGGAATTTTTGACCGTTCCTCTAGAAGCACATTTGTGAGGTCAGGCACTGATGTTGGACGAGAAGGCCTGGCTCGCAGTCTCCACTCTAATTCATCCCAAAGGTGTTCTATGGGGTTGAGGTCAGGACTCTGTGCAGGCCAGTCAAGTTCCTCCACACCAAACTCACTCATCCATGTCTTTATGGACCTTGCTTTGGCACGTGGTGTGCAGTCATGTTGGAACAGGAAGGGGCCATCCCCAAACTGTTCCCACAAGGTTGGGAGCATGAAATTGTCCAAAATGTCTTGGTATGCTGAAGCATTAAGTTACTTTCACTGGAACTAATGGGCCGAGAGCAACCCCTGAAAAACAACACCTGCATTCAATGATTTGGAAGGGTGTCCCAAAACTTTTGGCAATATAGTGTAGCTGATGGTCCTCTATTTTTTTATTTTATTAGATTTTTATTTCAGTGGAAAAACAGAACAATGGCTCAGAGTGGAAACTAGATAGCTAATGCTAGTTAAAAGGCAGGCTCGATAACACACAGATTCGAGAGAAAGAATACAAGTTCTGTAAGTAAGTTTTATTTTACACTTTGTATAGATTTTTTCTTTACCTAAAGTTCACATGCTAGCTTATACCCATGGCTCTCAGAACTGCAAACCACTACAAAGAACAGATTCGCACCTTTGCTGAGGGATTAGAGCAGAGACGTTTTTTTAATGTGACAGCAATGGTAATCCGATTGCCGACGCACAAGCCAGCTTTCTGTCAGATTAGAAAAGAACACGTAGTACTGAGGAGACCACGACTGGTGAATACTTGGGTTGTGTCCTAAACCACATGCTACACCATTAATGACACTCTTATGTCAGTCAAGCAACAATTTGGAGATCCTGTTTCATATACAGTGTGCTTTGGGACGTAGCCTTGGTTTTTTGTTGAGTGATTATTGATTTGCAAATTTAATCTGTGCAGTTGCAGAAGAGCACAGAACATGCTGTGCTACGAAATCTTTCGCAAGCAGCATTTTTCTACCAGTGAGGGGTTTTTAACAAATCCTGAAATGTTATATAATATTAACCAAAACAGAAGAAATTTTTCATTACTGCACAGCGAAATTCTTTCTTCGCATATGATTGGTTGCAATTTACCACCTCTTCAGTAACTGTACATTTCTAGGACCCTGAAGCGGTCAGTTAAGATTGTGGCTGACCCCTCTCACCCTGGACGTGATATTTTCGAGGCACTCCCTTCCTGCAGAAGACTGTGGCTGACCCCTCTCACCCTGGACGCGATATTTTCGAGGCACTCCCTTCCTGCAGAAGACTGTGGTTCATTAAGACAAAAACCTCACACCATAAAAACTTTCCATCAACAAAATACGGGACGCACCGTAGTCTCTTATTTGCCTACTTGGACATTAAACACACAAACTCCCTTTGTTGTGTTCATATGCGTCACATTAACACGCACACAACTTATCTTACCTTCCTACCTCAAACTGCAAGTTTTGTACTTTTTTTATATTTTTATCGTTGTACACCAATACACCAAGGCAAATTCCTTGTACATGTAAAAACCCACAGTGTTCAGTAATAAAGCTGATTCTTCTTCTTCTTTCGGCTTTTCCCTTCAGGGGTCTCCACAGCGAATCATCTCTCTCCACCTATCCCTATCTTCTGCATCCTCAACTTGCACCCACTAGCTTCATATCCTCATTAATTCCATCCATATACCTCCTCTTTGGCCTTCCTCTTTGCCTCCTGCCTGGCAGCTCCATGTCCAACATTCTCCTACCAATATACTCACTCTCCCTCCTCTGAACATGTCCAAACCATCTTAATCTGGCTTCCCTAACTTTGTCCCCCAAACGTCCAACATGACCTGTCCCTCTGATGTACTCGTCCCTAATCCTGTCCAATCTTGTCACTCCCAAAGAGAACCTCAACATCTTCAGCTCTGCTACCTCTAGCTCTGACTCCTGTCTCTTCCTCAGTGACACTGTCTCTAAACCATACAGCATGGCCGCTCTCACCACTGTCCTGTACACCTTCTCCTTGATTCTCGCTGATATTTTCTGATCACACAGAACTCCCCACACCTTTCTCCACCCATTCCAACCTGCCTGCACTCGCTTCTCTACCTCTTAGTAATAAAGCTGATTCTGATCCTGATTAATTAGTTAGAACAAATTGTGCTAGGGTCTGGTGTGTAAATCACATGGACACAGTCCATATCTATATGATCAATTTTCTTCTGTTTTGGTTATTATTTATATTATGTTATCTTAAACTGTTCCCTTTTTCTTACACAAATTGTTTCACTATATATTCCTGAAATTGCAAACAAACACAATATTAATGTGTTTATTAAATTGGTTTGTTCAATAGATGTATAGTGTTGTTTCAGATCAATAATGGCTTTACACAGTTTTAACCATCGATTGATTTCAGTCTGGGGAGATTTAATTGCCTCGGTGAATGAGAGTTTGGATATTATGTGAAATCCCGGCCACTTGGCTAGCGGGGAGGAAGGGTAAGCGGCGTAATCGATTGGAGTAATTTGCAAAAGATCTGACTGACTAATTGGCTCCAGTCCAATGAGGGGGTTATGCATGGCATGGTATGATGCTCTACTCTAGTGAACATATGGCTGTTGGCTTTGATTTAAGGAAAAAAGCCAAGGTTATGTTTCATCACTTTTTTTTTTTTTTTTTTTACCAAGAGCACATTTTGTTTCTTTAAAAACACAATTATAGCATGGACGCTTTCACGACTTGTTTGCACAACATAACGTGCAATCAATAATATTGACGTCCATAATGGGTATTGTAATGTATCTGAACATGTGAAGCTGTATTAATTTCTTTGTGAATTTGATCTGAATTTACTCTAGCTGTGTTGCACGAAATAGTCAAACAAGGTTACGTGCTCAGAGAGTTGTTCAAATTTGATATGATTACATTCTAGTATCTCCTGATATTAGAAATGACTTATTTAATGTTTTTGTAAATGACAAAACATAAACGGTTCCTGGCTCTAAAGTGTCCTCAAAACTCTTAAACTAAATTGAAAATCTTCTACAATCATGCACAAGACTACAGTCCTTCAGCTGTGGTCATACATATCTCCCCAAGCCCTTTACATTCATTTGATTCCTGCAATGATGCACTCGGCAGTGCAGCAGAGAATTGTGGGGGAGAGCGTAAAGTGTTGAAGGAGGAGGGAACAGGAGGAAAAGATTTATGGTAGAAATTAGAGGCAGAGACATGCACATCAGGAGAGCAGAGGTGAGCGAGGATCAGTGGTGCAAAGAACTGCGGAGGCGTGGCTTGGCCATAGCTCATGAATCCTAATTCTGCCGTCAGTGTAATTCATTGTTTCTTGCAGAAAGGAGACATGCTAAAGCTGGACATTTCCACAATAATGCTTTCTTAATACTACGCCATACTGACTGTTCAAACATACAGCAAATATATAACCTTTCAAACGTAAAATGACTGATTTTCTAAAATTTAGATTTATTTTAAAATAGTGCAACCATATCCAAAAAAATCTATTAATTTTAAGACCTGTTCTTTCCGATGATGATGATGATGATGATGATGATGATGATTGATTGAAAGAGCTATTGTATTTCTTTCCTACATGCTCTTCCATCTATTTTCTGAAGAGACAGGACCTTTTCATCTGTTTCAAACGAGCGACATTGAAGTCATCCTGTTATCCTGGGTTTAATCGCTTCAATGCAAATGCAGGCATTTTTGAATATTTTCCCCCACCAACAATGCGAGCCAATACCTTAGTGCATCCAATAAATAAGACCTTTTTCAAATCAGTGCATTTGGAATTTAAATCGAATAACAAATGAACACAAGAAAGGAGAAGAAGCCAAGTACTTCAAAGGCCTTGCCTGGCTGCCCATCCCAGGCATAAAGGGTGTTCACAGCCATGGCACTGTATGGGCATTGTGGCACTGTTTGTTTGCCCAGTTCTCCAGACGGCCAAGGGTTTTGTCCAGCTGTCAGTCTCGCAGAGGCTGAACAACAGGATGTTATCGGAGCACTATGCTTCCAGGCTAATGAAGGACATCTGGCTCCCTACAGGTAAAGGTCAGGCCCCAGAACAGCCGGTGAGAGCTCACAAAGACAGGCTTTTCAAATCCACACTCTGTTCAACAGGCCATTCGCCGCTGCTTTGATTGACACTATTCATCTTTTCCTTCCTTCAAGTGCAGGCACCCCACCTGCTTATTCAGCAGTGACTGGACCGAGCTGTAGGTCTGACAGGATCTATTTGCGTTCTTGGTTCTATTTGGTTTAGGAAGCTATAAAAAAAAAACCTCTAGTGGTTCAGGATTTGGAGTACTACTTGCTCGGTGGTGAATTCAGATCCTTGCACTGCCAAGCTTAAATGCTTTCCAGTATTCTGTCTAGTTACTGTGTGTGTGTGTGTGTGTATGTGTGTATATATATATATATACACACACACACACACATATACACACACACAGTGGGGCAAAAAAGTATTTAGTCAGCCAATTGTGCAAGTTCTCCCACTTAAAAAGATGAGAGAGGCCTGTAATTTTCATCACAGGTACACTTCAACTATGAGAGACAGAATGAGAAAACAAATTCCAGAAAATCACATTGTCTGATTTCTAAAGAATTTATTTGCAAGTTATGGTGGAAAATAAGTATTTGGTCCATAACAAAAGTTCATCTCAATACTTTGTTATATACCCTTTGTTGGCAATGACAGAGGTCAAACGTTTTCTGTAAGTCGCCACAAGGTTTTTACACACTGTTGCTGGTAGTTTGGCCCATTCCTCCATGCAGATCTCCTCTAGAGCAGTGATGTTTTGGGGCTGTCGCTGGGCAACACGGATTTTCAACTCCCTCCAAAGATTTTCTATGGGGTTGAGATCTGGAGACTGGCTAGGCCACTCCAGGACCTTGAAATGCTTCTTACGAAGCCACTCCTTCGTTGCCCGGGCGGTGTGTTTGGGATCATTGTCATGCTGAAAGACCCAGCCACGTTTCATCTTCAATGCCCTTGCTGATGGAAGGAGGTTTTTACTCAAAATCTCACGATACATGGCCCCATTCATTCTTTCCTTTACACGGATCAGTCGTCCTGGTCCCTTTGCAGAAAAACAGCCCCAAAGCATGATGTTTCCACCCCCATGCTTCACAGTAGGTATGGTGTTCTTTGGATGCAACTCAGCATTCTTTCTCCTCCAAACACGACAAGTTGAGTTTTTACCAAAAAGTTCTATTTTGGTTTCATCTGACCATATGACATTCTCCCAATCCTCTTCTGGATCATCCAAATGCTCTCTAGCAAACTTCAGACGGGCCCGGACATGTACTGGCTTAAGCAGGGGGACACGTCTGGCACTGCAGGATTTGAGTCCCTGGCGGCGTAGTGTGTTACTGATGGTAGCCTTTGTTACTTTGGTCCCAGCTCTCTGCAGGTCATTCACTAGGTCCCCCCGTGTGGTTCTGGGATTTTTGCTCACCGTTCTTGTGATCATTTTGACCCCACGGGGTGAGATCTTGCGTGAAGCCCCAGATGGAGGGAGATTATCAGTGGTCTTGTATGTCTTCCATTTTCTAATAATTGCTCCCACAGTTGATTTCTTCACACCAAGCTGCTTACCTATTGCAGATTCAGTCTTCCCAGCCTGGTGCAGGTCTACAATTTTGTTTCTGGTGTCCTTTGACAGCTCTTTGGTCTTGGCCATAGTGGAGTTTGGAGTCTGACTGTTTGAGGTTGTGGACAGGTGTCTTTTATACTGATAACGAGTTCAAACAGGTGCCATTAATACAGGTAACGAGTGGAGGACAGAGGAGCCTCTTAAAGAAGAAGTTACAGGTCTGTGAGAGCCAGAAATCTTGCTTTTTTTGTAGGTGACCAAATACTTATTTATTTGCATAACTTGCAAATAAATTCTTTAAAAATCAGACAATGTGATTTTCTGGATTTTTTTTTCTCATTCTGTCTCTCATAGCTGAAGTGTACCTATGATGAAAATTACAGGCCTCTCTCATCTTTTTAAGTGGGAGAACTTGCACAACTGGTGGCTGACTAAATAAAAAAAAAAAAAAAATTTTTTTTGCCCCTCTGTATATGTATGTATATATGTGTGTGTATGTGTGTATATATATATGTATGTATGTATGTATATATATATATATATATATATATATATATATTTTAATGAATTGAGTGAATTGCAACTGAATACTTTCTTGTATGAAAGTGCACACATGCCAAGACCTTTTATATGAGGTATTATTCCAAACAAATATGGTTGACCTTCTCAGTGGGCTGCAAATGACAGGGAAACATTTCACCTGGATAACAAAGTGAGCAGAAACCAACAAACCTTAGAACTGAGTGGGAAAGTGTTGTGAAAAGTGGGGGTCACACTACATTTACAGCATTTGGCAGACACGCTTATCCAGAGCAAATTACATTTATCTCATTTTTTTTATGCAATTGAGAGTTAAGGGCCTTGCTCAAGGGCCCAGCAACGGTAGTTTGTCAGACCTGGGATTCAAACTCAAACCAATTTTAGTCCAATACCTTAACCACTGAGCTACCACTTCCCTTTCACTCTACTGGGAGGGGTTATGTTGAATCTGGAAACTGCACATAATTATGACCAGGTACTAGCAGTGCAGCTGGAACAACACAAGTTAAAGTGATGCCCACGAAGAGATAACACTCTTAATTAGAGTGGCAATTCTCATTAGGTTGGGCACTCAGCCAGACTGTCGGCCACTGTGATGTCTGCTTAGATAAGTGAGCTCTCTGTATCGTTTCTTTTGGATCTGTGGATCTTTCTGGAGTGATGTGAGGTCAGACAACTGGATAAAAAATAGAGTTCCTCAACAAATTCACTCAAAATTACTCAAAGTTTGACACCAGGCTGTAAATACATCTAGAGAGTGTCTCATGTAGCATTTTGTGCTTTTACTCTGCTTATTTGTCATCACGACATGTGGATTTCTATGTTTTCTAAGTTTTTAGGCTGATATATATATATATATATATACAGTGGGGCAAAAAAGTATTTAGTCAGCCACCAATTGTGCAAGTTCTCCCACTTAAAAAGATGAGAGAGGCCTGTAATTTTCATCATAGGTACACTTCAACTATGAGAGACAGAATGAGAAAAAAAAAAAACAGAAAATCACATTGTCTGATTTTTAAAGAATTTATTTGCAAGTTATGGTGGAAAATAAGTATTTGGTCAATAACAAAATATTCATCTCAATACTTTGTTATATACCCTTTGTTGGCAATGACAGAGGTCAAACATTTTCTGTAAGTCGCCACAAGGTTTTTACACACTGTTGCTGGTAGTTTGGCCCATTCCTCCATGCAGATCTCCTCTAGAGCAGTGATGTTTTGGGGCTGTCGCTGGGCAACACGGATTTTCAACTCTCTCCAAAGATTTTCTATGGGGTTGAGATCTGGAGACTGGCTAGGCCACTCCAGGACCTTGAAATGCTTCTTACGAAGCCACTCCTTCGTTGCCCGGGCGGTGTGTTTGGGATCATTGTCATGCTGAAAGACCCAGCCACGTTTCATCTTCAATGCCCTTGCTGATGGAAGGAGGTTTTTACTCAAAATCTCACGATACATGGCCCCATTCATTCTTTCCTTTACACGGATCAGTCGTCCTGGTCCCTTTGCAGAAAAACAGCCCCAAAGCATGATGTTTCCACCCCCATGCTTCACAGTAGGTATGGTGTTCTTTGGATGCAACTCAGCATTCTTTCTCCTCCAAACACGACAAGTTGAGTTTTTACCAAAAAGTTCTATTTTGGTTTCATCTGACCATATGACATTCTCCCAATCCTCTTCTGGATCATCCAAATGCTCTCTAGCAAACTTCAGACGGGCCCGGACATGTACTGGCTTAAGCAGGGGGACACGTCTGGCACTGCAGGATTTGAGTCCCTGGCGGCGTAGTGTGTTACTGATGGTAGCCTTTGTTACTTTGGTCCCAGCTCTCTGCAGGTCATTCACTAGGTCCCCCCATGTGATTCTGGGATTTCTGCTCACCGTTCTTGTGATTATTTTGACCCCACGGGGTGAGATCTTGCGTGGAATCCCAGATCGAGCGAGATTATCAGTGGTCTTGTATGTCTTCCATTTTCTAATAATTGCTCCCACAGTTGATTTCTTCACACCAAGCTGCTTACCTATTGCAGATTCAGTCTTCCCAGCCTGGTGCAGGTCTACAATTTTATTTCTGGTGTCCTTTGACAGCTCTTTGGTCTTGGCCATAGTGGAGTTTGGAGTCTGACTGTTTGAGGTTGTGGACAGGTGTCTTTTATACTGATAATGAGTTCAAACAGGTGCCATTAATACAGGTAACGAGTGGAGGACAGAGGAGCGTCTTAAAGAAGAAGTTACAGGTCTGTGAGAGCCAGAAATCTTGCTTTTTTGTAGATGACCAAATACTTATTTTCCACCATAATTTGCAAATAAATTCTTTAAAAATCAGACAATGTGATTTTCTGGATTTTTTTTTCTCATTCTGTCTCTCATAGTTGAAGTGTACCTATGATGAAAATTACAGGCCTCTCTCATCTTTTTAAGTGGGAGAACTTGCACAATTGGTGGCTGACTAAATACTTTTTTGCCCCACTGTATATATATATATATATATATATATATATATATATATATATATATATATATATATATATATATATATATATATATATATAATTCTTAATCAGGATCGGAATTTGCCAACTGGTGTGTTGTATCTCCAGGAGTAAAACTATGTTTTTAAACTGTGTATTAGCTGACAAAGAGAAAGCAGAGTATGGTTCTTTAATAGCTGGGAATATGGGAGTTTAAAGAAAAAGTGGTCTGGCGAGAAGTGGGACGCCACACTCCAGTCCAGAAAGTGTAGTCTATCAGCTATTCAGCTAATGTACCAAACTGGACAGCAAACAGCGTGCAGTATTACAAGGGAGACGCAGTGACTGTGGGACTAAGCAAAGGCACCCCACTTGAGGGGGAGAAGAAGGAACCCCACTATGAAAATTACCCTCGCTGTAGCCGAAGAGATGACAGGAGATGGTAGGATTTGGAGCACTCGGACCATAGCCACAAGCTGTTACACTGATAACTTTTATAAAGTGGACAGTCAGTCTGAGATTTATATGAGGCAAGAACAATAAACAATGTTGTTCTTTTTTCAGTAAATATAAGTATAAATAATTAAACAGTAAAGTGTCAAAATCTTCCCAGATAAATTGTTTACCAAATAAAAAAAACTTACCAGCAATGGAAAAGATGCGAAAGATGTCTTTCAGTGGGAATTAAGACAGTTCAGCGTAATGGTTATAAGCAATGTATAAGCAAAATACTCAGTGTTCTTATACTCAGCTCTAAATTATAATATTAATACCAAACTTTCATTTAATGTTATATTTTTTTCTTCCAACTCCCATAGTCTCTAAGCTGCTAAAGCATTACTCTGGCAAAGCTTTTGCCAAAACTGCACTGTGTATTGAGCTGAAAGTCCTGAAGAGTAATGAAGTGTATAATAAAGTCAGTGCCAAATCAAATTGTGATGTACATTAAGCGCTCCAATTTACACACATCCGTCTGAGAAAAATATGCACTGATGGTGTCTCACATACCTGAAAATGATTCAGCGTAATGTTACTCATGGCCCCAAACCAACAGCCATTTTGAGGTGACTGATGTATAATGCAGAAATACAGTGCCAATCCTGATACAATATATGATTCAACCCTAATTGGCAATCAGTCCTCTTTTAACAACAGCTCATCACTGCAGCTTCTCAGCTGTGGTGTACAGGGGAAACAAACCGGATAATTACAGTCCTGGAGTGTACCTGATATTAGCAGTCCTCAGCTGAATTCATAACATTTTTTTATCTAAACACTGCTTTTAAATAACTGCGATGCATATTCCACCACAGCAAGGAGTAAAGTTTTTTTTTTTTTTTTTTTTTTTGTCTGGCAGAATTTCCTAAAACAGTTAGAGGAATCATTTCAGAGGTCAGTAGTGTATTGTCTGTTTAGATTACCTGTACACCACAGAAAAGCTATACATGCCTGAACAGGCTGCAGTCTCTCTTGGGGATGAAAACTGTGAGAAAGAGCAGCAGGTAGAATTATGAGGAAGATTAGGTGATGCCAGAGAGTTCTGGTTGCCAAGGAGACCAGATGACTGACAGGTAACTGCTTAGTGAGCTCTCCTAGGGCATGATGGAGTTGGGAAGATTTAGCATCAGATGCTTCACTGTTTATGGGATGAGCTCTATGCTTAATGTTCATTTTTGGAAGAATGATCTTTTCCTGCTTTTTTTCTTATGAGTGTAGAGAAAATCCAAGTAAACAAATAATGACTAAAAAAATGTGAATTGTGCAGTTTTTTTTTTCCAATGCAGTTTTTCCATATATATTTTCATGTACAAATTGTAGACAAACAGCCTCCTATAATGCCAAATTTTCTTATAAACCATAGAAATATTAGTTTATGTCTATAATCTGTGCTTGAGGGGTTTCCTCCCCCTGTCCAAAGACATGTGTTGTAGGATGATTAGCATTTCTAAATTGTCTGTAGTGTGTGAAAAGGGTTGTGTAATTGTGCACTGG